>CM040183.1:44374829-44765511 GCA_022606455.1 Callitettix versicolor | reverse complement strand
TATAATCCTGAGGTATGGGCAAACATGTATTTCTCAAAATCAATTAAAAAAAAAAATCATCAAAATTGCTTTTAGTGTTATATATGCATTATTTCTGAAGTCACCGTTGATTTTCTTTCGATTTTTGGAAAGAAATATTTCAGATATTTTTTATGTTTGATGCAATTATTACATAACATAAAGAAATTAATTTAAAATTGATCAGTGTTGTTCTGGGTATACTGCCTTTATTCATAATTTATAACCGGCAGCTAGATTTAAGCCGAACTATTGTTTAAATGGAAAAAAAGAACATTTTGATCTAACTTGAAATAAAACTTTATTTGACATTATTATATCTACGAGCTATGTTCGGAAAGTAAATACCGTTTTGGAAAAAAACAATTTTTTTAAACAAAATTTATTTTTGTATAATACCTAATTATATATGAGTAGGATTCCGGGTAGTTTATCCCAAATGTCCCAACTGACTCATGTATATATATATATATATATATATAGTTTTCTACCTCCCGCGATTGTGGTCCTAGCGAGTATCATTTTACCTGTTATTGTGGTCCACG
This sequence comes from Callitettix versicolor, assembly GCA_022606455.1. NCBI lineage: Eukaryota > Metazoa > Arthropoda > Insecta > Hemiptera > Cercopidae > Callitettix > Callitettix versicolor. Next base: position 44,764,948 of record CM040183.1, on the reverse strand, counting down.
AGGACTACAAATCTGGACCACATTAGGGGTGTCAAAACACTGTCATTTGTGGTCCCATGACGTTGCAGTAGTTTTCGCGGTATTTAGCTCCTTATTTCCGGCGTTGCCAGTTTGCCTGTGTTATCTTTCATTAGATCACTACTTCTCTGTATAGTAGCCTATGAAGACGAGCAGTGCTGATCAGACTGTGTTTTTGAAGTTACCATGTACAGGAGAGTGAATTCAATTTTCCAGTTGATACCAGGTAAGTTTGAAATTTAACTAGTCTTATGTTTTAATCAAATATAAAATAATTTTGATTCGCTTAAATATTTACTATTAACTATGATATTATTGTCATGCATGTAGTTACTAATTATTTATTCTTAATGTAATTCACGTTTTTAATGGTCATCTGGGTTTTTCACTCACATTATTGACAGTTTTAAAATCTTTTAGGTATATTTTGTGGTGTATTTGTAATAACATGGGCATAATTAGAACTAATGTACACACGTACAGTAATCGGTCATTTCCGCTAGAGCCACGTTTATATTTAGAGTAAGCCTAAATAATATATACAATATTTTTTTATATTTTTGGATCCTCCAAATCCAAATAGTCTATTTTCGAATAAAAATTCCTGTTTTTACCTCAAAGTCCTTCTTTTTTAAGACTGTTTTATAAAAGCACAAAAATGTAGGCCTATATTTTTCTTTCAAACAAGCACGTTTATTTTATTGGATACTTGGTTGCCAAAATATATTTTTATAAATAAATTATAAAAATAAATTATTTTATAGTAACGAATTAATGTGATTTAAAATGAATACTATCATGTTTTAGCATTTTAGCCCTTTTTGAAACCACAGGTGTTTGCTTAGTCCCCAAGTATTTCGAATAAGTTACAAGTATACGTCACGTAGGCCTAAAGGTAAAATTATTAAACTAGTCTTAATAAAAGTAAAAAATTGCTAACTTAACCTACAAATTTCCTAACAACTGGTAGAACCGAATGCAGGTAATACAATTCGGTAAAACATGGTTCTACAAGTGTTTGAAAATACTTTAAAAAGATCAAACTGGCTCAAAACGATTGCAGGGATGGTAATTAATTAAGCTTGTTTTATTTAATCGTTTAGAGGTATTTGTGTATTATAGTAAACCAAACACTCCTTCAGTATTTTACAAGTCAATGGTTTCTACGGTTTCATTCTTAGTAGTAATACAGTGATCAACTTAGTTAACATAAAACTCACTTCCTTCTTTTTTCATAAAACTTATTACCAAAGTCTTGTAATATTAGAAATGACAGTTGGTTTGAAAAACGTCGTACGTCGACGTTTGTAGACACATCACGCCGAGTCATACTAAATAAATACGATGTACGCCATCGTTTTTCGTTATACGCAGCTTATAAAATAGCTTGTAAAGAATTTGTAGCATAAATTTCGATACACTTTTTATAGTTTTAAAAATGTCGCTACATAAGTTATTTAAAAAGTTATTAACAAATTATTATTTAAACTATTACACAAAAATGTGCAGTTTGAAGCTAATTGAAAATTCAGTTTTACCCAATTGTATGGCCTGCATTCAGTACAAATACATTTATTTATTACATTTATTTTTATTTCATTAATTCAAACAAGTTTTTAACTAGCCTAGTTCATTCAAAATTGGTATAGAATCTGAATGTTCTTAACATTCAATAGATTAAATGAAAATATAGCCTAAACAATACCCAAAATGGTAAAAGTAAAATTGATATGGCCTGATATTCATATATCTGTACAAAATCTTTTCTAGTAGTTTTAAATTTAACATTTCTGTTAAATTTATACTTTTATTTTTTAATCAATTCACGGGAGAAATTACATTCCCTGATCTAGTTTTTTTTACAAAACTTCGAATATACTACTACTGCCTAAAACGTAACTTTAAACGGATAGCAACGTAGGATTTTACAGATACGAATATGTTCAAAGATTAACTATTAAGAAAAATCAGAGTTTTTTTATAAGTTACGTAGCAATATTTTGTTTGTCTATTAAAAAGTAAGAAAAGTCTGATTTCATTTTAGTCTGCCAGCAATTAACTCGTTAAGACCATTGTTACCGAATCACATTGTTTCATTCTTTGTGTATTTTCTTGTTTTAAAAATATAATATTGGTTGTAACGTATCAAATTATTATTTTTAAAAAAAACCAAGATTCACATATTGCATTTATTGGCCTCGCTTTGATTTCGCGATTTCGTATGTTTGCGAGTGGTTACACATTAGGCCTACTATGACATAAATATACCTAAGGATAAAAGTTATAATTTTAAGAAAATGATTGGTCATAATAACAATAATGATATTATCCATTTGTTATAATAAGAATCTATTACTAATGAATGATTAGTCAATGTAGGCCGTTATACTGATGTCACTGATGTGTTTCGGTATACGTGTCGTATGTGTTTGTGTACGTATGAATGCCAGTATGTGATTGATTCAGCACCTTTCCTACTTACTACGATTCTGCGAAGCCGCACGACGCGACAGTTGCTGGCTTCAGCATTTCTTAAAGTGTAATGGCTTTAGGTTGCGTTTGTGCCGATAAGGGCATTCGGAAATGATCTAAATAAGCACGGCTCGGACTCTTGATACTCTTGTTAAGTAACAAGTTTTAGGAGAGATAATATTTTTGGCATCTTATAAAAACATATCAGCTCGAAGATTTTTTTTCAGTAAGATGATAGACAGTAAGATTTATGAGACTAATGAGACAACTGTAATTTTCTTTCTTAAAGGTGCAGAACTTCTTGCAGATTCCCGTCGGAGAAATAAAAGTGGATTTTCTATTTCAACTATTTCTGTAGTGCAACAAACCCATTCTAGAGGCCCATCTAAATTACTAAGTGAAATTCGTTTGTTTGCTTATTTATAAAAACTAATTTGAAAGGTTTAGCACTAATGTTACTGAGCAGCAAAGAATGTTGTTTTAAAGTTGATGCCGAAATGTTTTACTATTCAATTCAAAAGTTCAATTAACCTACCCTCATACTCTATCCTAGTAAAACAATAAAATTGTTTCTTAATATTACTTAATAATGTTTTTAAAAAATATTTGAAATACATTATTTTTTTATTAATTTTAAGAATATTTTTAATAAATTATTATTTAAGAATTTCGGTAATTTCCTAATGAAATTTTTTTTGTTTCCAACAGGTTCAATGTCAAACTCCAAAGCCTGCAGTATTTCGCTAAATTATCAATCATAGCCTGCAATACTCCCGGATGATCCGCTATCACAATCATATCTCATCTGCATAAACATCTTATTTTAACACCTGCTACAAGAACACCACCTTCCAAATGCCTTAAAAATGTATGCCATTCAAATATAAGGGGAAAAATCAGAGGAGTTAATACACATCCCTGTTCTAAAACTGTTTGTCAGGTCCACACTCTGGTCTCGGTATCCATATATAGACTACCGGCTTCAAGACTTCTAGACATTTGTTACAAACACCCGTAGAATAAAGTTTATAGAACACATTTTGTCTGACTAGAGAGTTAAACGCCATCCTGAAGTCCACAAACAAACAGTAAAGTTTTCACCTTTTTCTTTTACCTTCAATCTAATAATATTTGTAAGACTAAAAATGTTATCACAAGTACTATAACCCTTCCTAAAACCAGCCTGAAATCCGGTTAGTACTTCGTTATTCAAAACCCATTCCTCCAGTCTCTTAAGCAGCATCCCCGTGAACAATTTAGAAACGCAGTCAGCAAAGGATATTCTTCTGCAGTTACTTACATCATTTAAATTCCTTTTCTTAAAAAGTGGAACAATTATTGATTTTGAAAAGCTCCATGGAACATTTCATGTATTGATGTACTGAAATATTATTTTATTTTATTGTCTCACTTTATACATCAATTTATAATATATTTTGTTTTATTTAATATTTGTTTCAAGTTATTTGTACTAATAAAGTTGTTTAAGATTAAATTTGTATTTCTTGAATTATTTTTCATTTGAAATATTTCTTCTTAATCGTTACTGGTTCGTTGGCGTTTTTAAATTTAGATTTACTATTGTGATGGGTTCATATGGCCAACAGCGAAACTCGCATTTACGGTCTTAGGATTAAAAAAAAAACTTTTAAGCCAGAGTTTAATAATAGTAATAAACTTTCTATTATTACTGACTGAATCAGCATGTACGATCGGAAAAATTAATTTGAGTAAAAGTCTATATTACTGATCAACAGCTAAATAAGCATGTACGATTGGAGAAATTAATTTGAGAGTAGTAATAAAATGCCGGTTCTGGCTCACCCCGCCCATTTCCCCCTCCACGTAGGCCACGCCCCCTTGACCCCCAATTAACCCCACTTAACCTCAATTAACCCCAATTTATCGCCTGATAGGCCACTGATAACCCTGATAACACCAATTAAACGCCCACTTGACCCCGATAACCCTCTACAGTCGCGTGCCGGGGCGTGGCTTAGTAAGCCTGTCGCGTGCCGGGGCGTGGCTTAGTAAGCCTGTCGCGTGCCGGGGCGTGGCTTAGTAAGCCTGTCGCGTGCCGGGGGCGTGGCTTAGTAAGCCTGTCGCGTGCCGGGGGCGTGGTTTTTGGAAGAATCGTCTTCGCGATGATCCGTCTTTGGGAAACGTCTTTTCGTACTTTCCTTTTTACGACTCGTCTTTTCGAATTTAGGTTTTTACTTTCGAGGCGTACTTTTGTTTTACGACTCGTCTTTGGAATCGTCTTTGCGATTTTAGGTTTTTACTTTCGAGGCGTACGTTTCAACTTCTTCATTTTGCGAGAGTACCTCGTCCGGCCAGGACTTCTTTTATAAAGTGCAAATCATTATTTCGGATTTAAATTTTTGAATAATGAAAATATATTTTGTTTATTTCTTATCTTTACTAATTTTTATTGAGGCTAAAAATTATACAGCTGAAAATAAGACAGAAATATTAGATTATTTATTTAAGTTCGGTTTTTTTGAAAAAGAAAATGAAACGCTAACTGATGTGAGCCCAATAAAAATTCAAAACAGTCTGTTTGTTTTTCAAGAATATTATAACCTCACTTTGGATGGAAAAATAAATGAAGAAACGTTGAATCTGATAAATAGTAGAAGGTGTGGTGTTCGTGACGATGTTATTAGTTTTTCTGCTTCCTCAACAAAATGGAAAAGAATATTTTAAAGTGGCATTATGTTTATGTTATTTCACAAAATGTTTTAAAATTAACAGAAGCGGCATTTGATTTGTGGTCAGATTATTCCAATCTCGAATTTGTACATGATATTTACAAACCAGATATTTTAATATCAAACAAATATCGCCTTCATAAATATCAAAAATTAAATCAATATTATTGTCCTTATAATTTAGACGGAAAAGGAGGTGTCTTGGCACATGCTTTTTTTCCAACAAACAATGACACAGTTGTAGAAATACATGTTGACGGTGAAGAGGATTGGTGTGTTGAAAAAAAATCAGTTGATTGCCCTTCTGACCAATCAAGTTTATATCAAGTTTTAGTGCATGAAATTGGTCATGCTCTAGGATTAAGTCACTCTAACGATAGAAATTCAATTATGTATCCTTGGTACGATGACAAAAAAATTATCGAGCTTGAGATGACGATATTGCAGGTATACAAAGTATGTATGGTGTTCGTTCAAAAATCCTGTAACGTCAACAACAGTTCCTAGTGTTACTACGGATATGAGTATACCGCCAACAACAACAAGGCCAAGAGTGACTACAAATAGGACTTTAGCACCAAATCTTTGTAATTTAAAAAATATTAATACATTTCTAATTGTCAATAATTATTTTTATTTATTTTATAACAAGTGGGTGTGGATTATAAAATTAGGAGAAACTGTTTTTAATAGCGTTCAATATTTACCTGACTGGTTATACTTTTTGCCTGAAGATTTTGAAAATATTAATCACATTTATCAACGACCGTCTGGTGAAATAGTTATTTTCATAGGTTGTCAGATTTATATGTTTGAATTTCCTCTTGAAACTTTTCATAATTATCCAAAAATTGTGCTGATATTGGCATACCGAAATCGGCTGTTATAAATGGCATAGTAAACACATACAACGGCCGAACCTTTATTTTTTATAATAAAATTTACTACACTGAAATTAATGAATGTGCGTTTTCCAGTAAAAATACGGATTGTTATATGAAGCATTCCCAGAATACCCCCAGTTTTGACGCAGTGTTTAGATATCGAAATGGTTTATTATATTTTTTTAAAAATGAAACATTTTATGAATTTGACGATTTTTCACATCAACTGACTAAAGCACAGTCATTCGATTTTTCAATATTCGATATAAAATGTGCAAAAATTTCTTTTCCAAAAATTCTAGAAAGTCTTAAGAAAGTTGTAACAAAACTGGATTCTATGTCTGCAATAATAGTCAAACATGGAGGAGAACACGCGACATCTGGTAACAATAATTGATTACTTATGCTATCTATAACGAGCTTCGATTTTTTCCCGTCTTTTGTGATCAGTTGTTCTCGAGGTGTGACGGTTACCAGTTGTGGTCTGTTCAAAAATAAATAATATAGCTTTGACTTTAAGATATGGAGTTTATAATAGACATACAGGGCTTTAAATCTTCTAAAAATGATTTTATAGTCAAGGAATTAGCAATCGTTTCTACGGACGAGCAAGTTTATGAATTTCATCTTTTTCAGCCTCCTCATAGTTTTAATTTATTAGAGGATGATCAGAAAACAAGTAATTTGGCTGGAGAAACAATATCACGGGCTAAAGTGGGATTCTGGATACAAGCCTTATTGTAATTTGAAACAATTATTCAGCGATATTAAAATTTCCGGCACTATATATGTTAAAGGATGTGAAAACAAAATTTTCTTACTAATTTATTGTGTAATGAATTTGATGTGTGTTAAAAATTTGGACAATTTAAACTGTCCTAATTTAAGTGTTTTAAAAAAACAATTTTGGAACGACATGTTAAAACCTTGTGTATTTGATCATAATTCACACAACTGCGCTTACATCAACGTACATGTTTTACTTGAATGGATGAAATTGGAAAAATTAGTGAGAGATCGTATTGAGACTGTAAATTTAGCAATGAAAGATTGTTATGCTAAAGGTTACAAGGACATGAATCCGGAACTTATTAGATTTTTGCCTAAAGAATTTTTGCTGAATCATTTTGAAGATATCGAAAATATCTATGACAAATTATCACCGTCATTAAAAGATGATCCGGACATATTAAAAAATTTCAAGTGCGAAGTTCATAGGTCGTTCAATTACTATTTATTTAATCAACTGAAGAAAAAGGATTGTTTTTTTTGTTGCAATAATTTAGCTATAAAAGAATGAAACATTTGATTCAGAGTCAGTTACTATGTCGTCTTCAAATATAGATGTTGGTGTCGATGTGGTGGGACCGTGTTGTTCTAGTTTATCAACTTATATTAGAAAGTCAAACATGGCAAGTGAAAACCGTCTACAATTTTGACGCAACCTTCGATTCGAGATATTTGTAACTGTCGGTCGGGCAAAGACAAAATATTAAAATATATAAATGAAATTTTACAACAAAATGTGTAAGTGATAATTATTTCAACAGCAAAACTATAATTTGCGATATTGAAAATAAAATGAAAGAGTCTTTTTTTCTACTTGGCCAAAATCTTACCCCAAGATCAGTGATATGGTTGAAGCCGGATTTTACTACACTGGAATGGATGACGCAGCCGTCTGCATACACTGCAAGTTGGTGGTTAACAGGTGGGAAGAGCGCGACATTCCAAAAGAGGAGCACGCAAAATTTTCGCCTTCATGTAAATTAGTAAAATTATATAAAAATTAAAAGTTATCTGTATTTGTTTACGTAATCAATAAAATTTATGATATATTATTTTGAGTTTGTGAATTTTCATTAGTTTCCTTGTTAATAAGGTTATCGACAACATGACCGCAAGAAGTGATATTGCCAGAGAATTGCATAGACAAGCACGTAGGAATTTTCCGCGTAGATATGTGGAAATAAAAGGTTTAAACGATCTTTATCAAGCCGACTTAGTAGAAATGATACCATTTGCAAAATTTAATAAAGGTTTTAAATATATATTAGTTGTAGTCAATTGTTTTAGCAAATTAGCTATAGTTAAGCCTGTAAAAGATAAATCGGCTTTTGAAATAGAAAAGCGTTGAAACCTATTTTTGATATGTATCCAATGAAAAATTTACAGACAGACAAAGGTACTGAATTTTATAATGCTAGAGTTCAGGATTTATTAAAAAGTATAATATTAATCATTATTCAACTTTTTCCGATAAGAAAGCGTCTATAGTTGAACGGCTAAATAGAACATTAAAAGGCAAAATGTGGCAAGCCTTTAGCGTACAAGGTAATTATAAGTGGCTAGATTTACTTCCAAAAATAGTTAAAAAATATAATAACACTGTTCACAGAACAATTGGTATAGAACCGAATAAAGTTAATGTAAATAACGAACTTGTTGTATTGAAGAGAATAATTAATAACAGACAATTAAAAAGAACATCTCGAGTCATTAAGTTTAAAAAAGGAGACAAAGTTAGAATAAGCAGGTATAAAAAACCCTTTTCCAAAGGTTATTTGCCTAATTGGAGTAACGAGATTTATACCGTGTCAGAGGTAGTGTTAACAGATCCGATAACGTATAGATTGAAAGATGAATTAGGAAATTTAATAAAAGGAGGCTTTTATAACGAAGAACTGAGTAAAACTAAGTTCAGTGACGTATATTTAATCGAGAAAGTGATACGTAAAAAGGGTGACAAACTCTTAGTGAGGTGGTTAGGATTTGATAAATCCAGAGATACTTGGATAAATAAAAAAGATCTGCTATGAAAGTAACAAAACAAACAGATACAATATCAATTACAAACTTTGACTCGTATATAGAAGATAAAACGCACGAAAGAAAAATGGGGCTCTTTTACCTAATTCAATCAGATGTTTAATTTGTGGTCCTCTAATTGTGGAAAACAAATCTTATGTTTAATTTAATATTTCATCCTAAGGCATTGTTTTTTGAAAAAATATATATTTTTTCTAAATCGATAAATCAACCAAAATATCAATTTCTCAGTCACGTGTTTTCTAAAATTAAAAATGTAGGGTATTTCATATATACTGACAATGATGAAGTAATTCATCCTAATGATGTTGAGGACAATTCTGTTATGATATTTGATGATGTGGCTCATGAACGGCAGAACAATATTAAAAATTATTTTGTTATGGGTCGCCACAATAATATAGACACATTTTATCTTTGTCAGACTTATAGTCATGTGCCGAAACAATTAATACGTGATAATGCAAACTTGATAATATTATTTAAACAAGATGAGCGAAACTTACGTCACGTCTACAACGATCATGTGACTACTGATATGAAATATGATGTGTTTAGAGAAATGTGTTCATTAGCCTGACAAAACGAGCTAGTAGTTTCCTTGTAATAGACAAAGAAAGCAATATAAACAAAGGAAGGTATCGCATTGATTTGACGAGTTCATATCGCTTTAGGTCCTACACACCTAATCAGTTATCAACGAGCCTTCATTCAGGATGAACGAAATTACGGATCCTGATGATCGCGAGAAACTTGTATTAGAAATAAAAGAATTAAGGAAAGCAATAAAAGAGAAGCACAGGGCTCTTAAAAGAGGTATCACTGATATGGAATATCACATAGAACAAAATATAAAACCTATTATGGAACCACTAATTAAACCGCTGTATGATAAAATTGCTGAAAACCGATTGGCGAAGAGCCATGAGTAAGTGGGCTGCGTCTAACGCAAATACATTATTAGCTAGTAAATTACAAAAAGAAAAAGAAAAGGAAAAAGAGAAAGAAAAAGAAAAAGAACTAATGTATAAAATAGAGAAAAAAAGGAAAATACAAATTTTGATTTAGAGGAACCTTTGTTAAAAAAATCGGTTCCGCGAAAAGCTGATAAACGAAAAACACGTGCTGGAAGGTGGCTCCTCTAAAAGACGTCCGATTTCACCTGAAGCGCTCATGGATGCGGAAGATTTTTCTATAAGAAGACAAAATTTTGATACTATAAAAATGAGATTCCAGTAAAAAGAACACCTTTAGATCCGGACTTAAAATGGACGAGGACAGCACCTCTTCTGAAGATCAAGAAATGGAAACAGAGGGCGAAACCGAGGAAGAGCCGATGGAAATGGAATATGACAAGAAAAAGAAGAGATCTTCGAGACGTCTGAATCAGTCGAAGATTATTTAAAATCTCCTCAAGGTAAACACGAGGCGGAATTGATTATAAAAATACATTTAAAGGAAAACTGGCTATAAAATATTTTCTTACATTTATAAAGTATCCTAAAAAATTGATAATGTATACGGCGTTCGTATAGAAAGAAATAATTGGATGATTGGCGATAAAGTAATAGATATAATTAACAATGACCTAGTTATCGATAACATTAGATACGCGGGCACGCGAGGCTTGTATGATTTATTATTCATGAGAATTCCTGACGATTACATTTATACAGAAGAAGATTTGATTAAATACAGGGATATTCTGTTATCTACAAATGCTCACAGAGTGGATTTTGCCGAAAGGTAAAATCAAATCAAATAAAAGTATAAAGTATAAAAAATTATTTCAAAATTATTTCCGCCTCGCGAACCCCGCAGTCACATGGATTGAGCGGAAGCGGTATTGTTTTGAAAGACCTTGAAAACAAAAACATTCCTATACTTATTGGAACGACCCTAATGAATTGTGCGATCGTTTAAGATTGTTATTAGCATCAAAGGCGTCAGGCAATAAAGGTCATAATAACGAAATTATATCTATAATAGAAGAACTGCAAGAAGCCGGAATAATTTTAAAATCTGAAAAAGCTTTATTGTCGCTGTTGAAATGAGTGTGGACAAGTTTGACGTCACCAGCATGCAATTCGTCAAGGAAAACGTGCTCGAGGACCGCCAGGCATAGGTTTTAAGTTGACAGCCGATAATAATTATGATATGAAAAGGAAAAGAATTTGTAATTTAAACGACCCTTTAGATGATAATGATGCAATAAATTTGATTACATTTAAGAAACAATGTTCACATTTAATTAATAAAAATACAATATCATTAAAAGAAGGTGTATACGATGCGGGTAATTTTATTTTAAGTAATGTACAAACCCCAAAAAGAAACAGATGTGGCGACGAAAAATATGTTGATGATGCAATTGTCGAGAAGAACTCAGAATCACATATGTTTACTTTTAAATCGGCCGTTAATTATGTTAACAAACACAGTGTCTCATTAAAGAATGGCGTATTCGATGCAGGTGATAATATTTTAAGAAATTTAAAACACCCGAAAAAGAAACAGATGCGGTTACGAAAAATATGTTGATGATAAAATAAACGAATTGAAGAAAATTTGACTTTGTTTTTGAAAACGTATGCGCAAGAAATAGGATATCACTGTTACCTAGAATATACTGCGGATAACCCCAAAAAGTCAGAAAAGGATTGGGCTAGTAATTTAATTAAGCGGATCTCCTAACCCGCAAACTAGTATTAGCAATCAGTCACAAAATGAATGGAGTACGGAGAAAATCAAACAGTGTATACTGGGGACGCGGGCTGGTAAGTTCTGTGAAAGCTTTACCAGGAAAAATTTTGAATCGTGCAATAGACATATTACCTATAGAACTACACATTCCAGGATACCAATATTGTGGGCCAGGTAGGGAAGATTACGTGAGAGATTAAACAGAGGTGATCCTGGTATTAACAAATTAGATCAAGCTTGTAAAGACCACGATATCGCGTATTCTAAATATTCAAATTCAGCTCAAAGAGCAATAGCCGATAACGAATTAGCGGAAAGAGCTTGGCAACGAGTCACATCATCAGACGCTGGTTTAGGGGAGAGAGCAGCAGCTTACGCTGTTACAAATATAATGAAAATAAAAATAAATTAGGCGGAGGCAGGACGGCTAGAAAAATCTAAAAAAGAAGAAAACTAAAAAGCTTGTAAAACTAAAAAGCACTTACAAAAGTTTTATGATGTTTAAAGAAAATAAAAATCTACCAAGAAAGGTAAAGGTTACTATCTAAAACCGTACAAAGGTAGTGGAGCTAAAAAAAAATAATAAAACTTCCTGATCACGCATTATCAAACATGGAAATAATAAAATACGCAAAAAATTAAATATTCCAAATTTCAGAGGTGTTTTTATATGAGAGAGACAATTTGCCTACAAAAATTTTGAAAATGAAAATGGTGTTGTAAATTTAGATAGTATACAAGGCAGAGGAACGCACTGGGTGTGTTACAAAAAGGAAAATAATAATATTTTTTATTTCGACAGTTTCGGAGATTTACGCCCGCCAGTAGAAATAATAAATTATTTTAATTCCTCTTCGGAAAATTCGCATATTTTCTATAATTATACAAATAAGCAGAAAATGAATACGTCAATTTGCGGCCATTTGTGTTTGGAATTTTTATCAGACAACAACTGAAAGAAGCTGTATAAAATTAACATGCTCTGTGTAAGCGGACGAGGCTCGAGACTTACTTGCGATATATTTCCGGCCATAGATTTATCTACCTATCAATGGGAAATTGACTAATCGATTTAATGACTTATAATACAATACCTAATGTGGAAACCGGAGTAAATGATATGTTTTATTATGGAGATAAGGAGGAATACGAAATACAGCTTCCTGAAGGATCTTATGAAATAGATAATATTATAACATTTTTAAAAGATTCGACACATGAAAAACATAAAAAAAATTCCTTTACTTTAGATATGAAAGGAAATAATAATACTATGAAAACGCAAATATACTGTTCAATGCCTATTCGTTTTGACAAACCAAACAGCATAGGCCCATTATTAGGTTTTAAACAGGAAAATTAGATCCAAATATTTGGCATACGTCACCAAATACTGTAAATATCAATAAAGTGGATATAATTCGTGTCACATGTAATATTGTTCGAGGATCATATAGAACGGTGCTGAAGGCCACATCCTGCATGAATTTTATCCTACAGTGGAACCTGGCTACAAGATTGTTGAGAAACCTTCGTCAGTAATATACTTGCCTTTGAACGTAACTGGTCTCTCCACAACATTTCAGTACAGCTTGAAGATCAGGAGGGTCAACTGATAAACTTTAGACAAGAGTTCATCTCTCTCCGGCTGCATTTGAGACGTGTTTCTAATTAGATATGGTTTTAGTTTTCAATAAGAAAATTAATTCGCCGCTTTCAATCATTTATAATCAAACAATCAAGGTGTTAACAGCTAGAAACAAACTTTTTTGGAATCTCTAGGTTTTACTGTAAATAAAAATATGTTGAAAATAGATGAAAACTTCAATTTGACGATACAATTAGCGATTTAGAATACCACACACATCTTCCGTATGCTCAAACAACGTATAATGAAAATGACGAAATTCGTATTCCCGTCAATCAGCAAAATGTATACACTCTACCTCACAAAAGTTATCTGTATATAGAGGGCACGTTTAGCGCAAAAAGCCAGATAATACAAATGATGAAAGTATTGAACTAATTAGCAATGCAATGGCTTTTCTATTTGACGAAATACGTTATGAACTTTGTGGGACAGAAATAGATCGCGTGAAAAATGCTGGCATAACGACAACAATAATAAATATACTGACTAGCCGCAAAGACGAAGAAAATGTGCTGTTAAATGCCGGCTGGAAATTGATATGTCGCCTTTGGATAATAAACAAAACTTTTCATTTTGCATACCTTTGAGCATGTTGCTCGGATTCGCAAGGGATTATAAACACATAATAATGTGCGTAAAACAAGAACTAGTATTATTACGCAGTGCGACAAATTTGAATTCAATTCTATTAAATCATACAGATCGTATAATAAGTTTAAATATAACTAAATTATTTTGGAAAATTCCATACGTCCAAGTTGCTGACGATGCCAATTTGCCTTTATTAAGATTTATAAAACAGGACATGCCTGTTCAAATACCGTTTCGACGTGGACTACTTTTTGAATATCCAGTATATCCGCAAACTAAGAACGGCACTTGGTTTGTGAAAACAACAACAAGTGATCAGTCACCACGATTTATAGCTTTTGGATTTCAAACAAACAGAAAAATGTGTCAAATAGGAACGCCAGCCATTTTGATATGTGCAGCACTGTCAACGTTAAGGTGTATAAAATGCAAAATATCATCCATACGATAATTTCAATGGAAATAAAGCGATTATCTATAACAATTACGCAATTTTTCAATCTTCTTTCAACAGCGATAATGAAAATAAACCTTCAATTGATTACGCAACATATCTGGCTAAGACACCTTTATTTATTATTGATTGCTCAAGAGAAGACGAGACGCTAAAAACAGGAACTTTGGATATTCGTATTGAAATCGAAACATCAGAAAATATTCCTGAAAACACTGCAGCCTACTGTTTGATAATTCAGGATGCGTTAGTGGAATATACACCTCTTTCTGGTATTGTACGCAAAATATTTTAAATAATTTGTATTTTGTAATTTTTTAAAATAAAATTTATTTTTCAAAATAATTTTTTTTTTTTTTTTATTTAAATCCTAAAAATTTAATTGAGCTTTGATACAATTAATTGATAATGCAAAATTAAATAAATTACGGAACGCTTAAAGCTGTAAAATTTTCCAAACATCTCAGGTACATCCGAGAAGGTGACGGACAGTTTTCAAGTGTGTTCGGAGGACGATATAGAAAAGATAGGCCATTTTTGTCAATAAATTTTGAAATCGTCCTCGCCTTGTAATATTTATTAGACAAACGAGAAAACCAGTAATATTGCTTTTCTGTGAAATATACATGAGGATTTTCATCCGTCAATATTTTCACGTACTTGGCAATATCGGTTACACTAATTCCAGACATCAAATGTTTATTAAGAAATAAACATTGGGGAAATTCAATTAATTTATATTTAATAATGTCCTCACTATTCACCTCCTCATTTTGTGCAATATATTTACGTAACCCGTGATGTTTGTCAAATAGGCCTTTGCAACTATCCTTTGTTACAAGTTTTTTAATCTCTACTATAAATTCAGTAGGCACATCATATTGCATCATTCTTCTTAAATCTAAAGGACAATTTGCTAATACTTGCATTAAATCGGGTCTCCTGGTTAAGTCGGCCCAATCTATGAAGCGCATGTACCTATAGTAAAAAGATGATACAAATATGTTGGAATATATTTGATTTACAAATAGAGAAGAGGCCAACTTAGCTTTAAGCGAATTATAAACACAATCATAATAGGTAGGCAACACAGCGTTTACAAAACTTTCGGAAATTTTGACAAATTTTGAAATAGCAATCCACTCGTGATCACAAAAATGAACTTCTAATTTAAAAAGATATTGGGGAAATTTAAATTGAGGGCCAAATTTATTAAAAGTTAAAACTATAGGGTTCATGTCCAAATTACACGCGTTCACATCATCTCTTAATTGTATCAAAGCATCAATTTTTGATTTGAAGTATTCTTTGACTGCCTCGCTTAAATCTTGAAAACGTATGTCCAAACAAGCATGCATCGGATGACGGTATTGTCTGCGGTACATGAATGTGGAGCCATTTTCTGTAATCAGATTTTTAAGGAATAAATAAATAAATAAAGCTGGAAAAATATCAATAAATAATTTATTTTCATATAATTTTTCTTACATTACATTATTGTAACAAATAATGACCATAGGCGACAGTATTAATACCGTCATCACAAATAATTCTTTTATCATCATTTGCACTTAGAGCAAGTTTATTGACAGTTATTGTTTGCACACAATGATTAGTAGATCTAAACATTCTGCATTCCCTTTTATTTCATCATGATATAATAAACAATTTTTATAATCTTGAAAATTTAAACTATTTTTTACAACAGATTTCGTTACACCTTTAGCTTTTTTATTTTCTGTCACATTGTCATCATTAGTTTTGCATTTAAAACTATACAATTTTGCTCGTAATCCAACAAATTCAATAATTGGTAAACCGTTACACTCTGTCTTTAAATTTGCCTAATACTTTTTATTATGCGTAAATGGCAAAAATGATTTTCTGGATAATCTGCTGTATCTAGAAAATCTTTTATGTCATCGCCCATCATGTCTTTATAAATGTCGTCTGTCAAAATTTCTAAAAAAGCTATCAGTGTCTAAGTAAACCAAATTCATTACGTTAACATCATACCTTTTCCTTAAAACGTTGTAAAAAATCATACATCAATCTCTTACTTAATTCCAACACACTAAATCCTATATAAATTGGTTTATTAAACAATACTGATTCCTTAGCACTTCTTACAGCACAAAGATTTTCACCATAAATAATAGATTCTAAATATGTAGGTTTACAAATCAATTTATTAAGTCTTTTCCTGTTATTTACTAATTCTATTGATTGTCTCTTTCTTATATTTTCTATAGTTTTTCCAAACATGGCATTATTTAAAAGTTTATAAAATTTTTTCAAAAGAAGTTTTTGAATTTTTACGTTTTTCAGTATTAAATAATATATATGGTTCCAACCAAGCCTCTTGATTAAATTCAAGAATCTTATGTATTTTACGTAAAACTAACCCATTTTGCAAAGCCTGTTTTAAATTGTGATAGTGAACAACATAATTAGTTTTTGTTTCCAAAGTTGTTAACAATTTTTTTTGTTTTTCATCTGGCGGACATTTATTTTCTGGAAGAAATGGTAATTCATTATGAAGATCATGATAATTTTGAGGGTATTCAATATCAACTTCCAAAATATAACCTTTATCTGAATCATCTGATATAGACAACACATCGAAATTTTCTAAATTCCTTTTCCATTTGAACCCATTTTTTTGGCATTGGTTTTGACATAGCATATCCATAGAGATTGTTACAGTCAATATATAATAAATATGAATTAGGTAATTTATCATTGTAATCATTTCCCAAATAAGGATTATTTGCTTTTGCATACCTTTTACACAAGAAGTTATTCCACCTCTTATCCCTTTTTCAATAAATAAATACTTATCATAATCTGAAAATAATTTAATTCAACATTTGTAAATTTCAACATAGCATCAAAAGTGAAACCTGGTAATGTTAAATAATGTGCAGAATCTAATTGATAGGAATCAATACATAATGTTCTAAAATTTTCAAATACATCGCTTAAAAGTAACACATCAATTTTTAAATATAAATCGCTATAATCGCCTAAAGTGCTACATTGAAAATGGTCCCAAAAATCTTTTGCAAATCCATAGTCTTCTTCAGAAATATCACAATTAAGTAAACTATTGAAAAACTATCTTTAGGAGGTAATTCCAAATCATTTAATTTGTCCCAAGAATCTGTATATTCATAAGGATATATTCCTTTTCTTGTTACAAATTTTAAATCTTCAGTACCAAAAATATTTTTTTGTATGAATAAATTGGTCTTCAGTTAAATGACTTGCTAACGAACTTAAACTGTCATTTAAAAATCTAAAAGTGTCAACAAATTTCATAATTAATCCATTTCTGGTTTTTTTAGAAAAAGAAATGTATTTTTCTTTACTATTAGGTATAATGTTAATTCTTTCTGAATCACACCCTAATTGTTTTATTATAAAATGCGTATCGTAATTTGAACTACTATGAATGAATACCGGCAAATATTTTTGATTTTGCCTTTTAAGTTACAATCATTGCACAACACAGAACGAAACCTACCTGTTAAA
Source organism: Callitettix versicolor (assembly GCA_022606455.1). NCBI lineage: Eukaryota > Metazoa > Arthropoda > Insecta > Hemiptera > Cercopidae > Callitettix > Callitettix versicolor. The sequence goes on along the minus strand of CM040183.1, from coordinate 44,747,101 downwards.
TGACAATGATCTCGCACAGGTCTACAAAATGCTGTAAATTTTCTATAGCATAAGTCACAAAAATTAGTATTCTTATATCTATATTTCTCTTCATCAGTAAGTGGTAAAACAGATTTTTTATCTTTAGACAATTCACCAATTAAATTACTTAAATCGATTAAATATGTCATAAACGTTTGTGGCGCATTTTCACCTCTATACAAAAATGGTTCTTTGGTAACCTATCAACTATTTCTTTAGGTAGAAGATTATCATCAGCTACTACGTAAACACAAAACTCATTGGTATGTGAATATCATGTAAATACGTGGATCTAGTTAGTCTTTCGTTTATCGGTTTCAATAAACATTCAAAATCAGCATAAATAACAATTGGAACACGTAAACAGTAGTTAAAATGATTAAATTTCATAATAGGAGGACAATCTTCTATTTCTTTAGGCATTTCGGCTCTTACTGGTTTATTTGGAATACAAGATTCAATATGTTTTTCTAATTTTTTCTGACTATCTTTACCCTGATAGTGAGTAAAACATCGTTTACAAAACATTTTTGCATGATCATTTTTATTTATTTGAGAGCTAATTAATCTAGATAAATTTTTTATATAACAGTAGTGACTTACATCGTTATTTGTAATTAATAACAAATCAAAATGATTTGTCATTTCATATTTACACACTTTTAGCGGATACACAATATTTTTATCATCAAGCCTGTACACATTTACAGATACTCCATCATTATTTTTTTCAAATTTATTAATATCCTTAAGAGGAGTGGGAAAATTAATTCCGGTAAAATTAAATTTGTTTTCTAGGCTATAATATGATTTACTTAAACGCGTGGCGTTTTTTGTCTCTACATATCTACTCAATAATGCCCACTTGAAACAGAAATTATCATTATAGTTTTGAACATTAATTACAGCTTTTTTTTGTTGAATTTCAACAGGTAATGGTAAAAATGAACTACCTCTAAGAGGTTTATATTTGCTAACACGTAATAATAGACCATCCACAGTGTATAAGGACCAACCACTACCTTTATCGATTGATTCGGACTCTTCTCGACAAATTTTTCTTATACTGTCACGTAAAATGTTTCTGATATTTGACGATCTAAAAATAGTTACATTTTTTGTTTTAAATGTTCTGTCTTGAAATTCGGCGATCATTGGTTTCACGTAAGTACACTCTACAACGAGATTAAATTTGATTGTGTTGTACACATTTAAACACGCATTTAACACATTTAACATTTTGTCCATACTATAAGTTAATAGGATACAAACATCCTTAATTTCATCACAATTATTTTTTAAATAAAATGTTTTTATATTTCCTTTAAACGCGTTTTCCAGTTCATAAAAGTTATCGGTATCTGTAATAATACTTAATCTAGCACGTTTTCTGTTTAATCGATCTCCTGAAATATTCTCTACTATATTAAAGTTGATTGGTGGAGATGATGGCAATTCGTCATCATTATGATTTCGTTTTCTAACCCTACTATCCATTTTTAAATCTGAAAATAATGACAAACTATATGTAGTACTCAAAAATGTATTTTATTTATTTATTTACATTATTTAAACATAATTTAACAAATTCGTAATTTAGCTATCATATCTTTTTCTTCTCTTATAATAAAATTGACTAATTTAACTCCGTCTCTAAATATTAAGCATTTGAAAGTAAATTGTAAAAATCAATGTATTTCTGACAAATTGGGTCTTCATGTAAAAACAAAATGTTTTCTTTCTGCTTGTGCTGCTATATACAAAAATTATCAGTTTTTTGAATAACATCTCTTTGACGTTCTATCAAATAATTTATATCTAGTTCAAAATAAAATGAAAATTTTTAAGAAAATAAAAATAACATACCGTCATCAAATACCTCAGTAAAACTCTTAGTTTTTGCAGGAAAAAGTAAATCAGCATTTTTAATATTCTGAATAAATATAAGTCTAAAATGTGTTGGCAAACTATTATTGAAAATATCAAACATCATTTTAATTTTAGAATATACATAAAACGGGTTATCCTTTGAAAACTGATAGAAAAGAAAATACAGATGAAAAGTCATCTTTCAAATACTTAATAATTTCATCACTAATCAGACTATTTGAAAACATTTAAAACAGGCGTCTTCCATTTTATAATCCACCTGAAATAATTATTTTGCTATTACTAATATATTACACAATATTAACATAGGTAATTTACCATTGAAAATTATTAAATAGTTTAGACGTTTTTGCATCAGGTTTTTGGATTGATATTTCAACATTTTCTATATTAGAAACTCGAGTACCAATTTTACATAAAGTATCATTAATTGAATTTAAAATTTTTTCGTCATCTTTTTTATCGCAGTCCAAAACAAAAATGCTTTTTTGAAACTTTGGTCCAGTATTGTTTTTCTGGAACATTTCTTAGGTCATCTAAATCTGTCATTTCTATTTTAATTAGGTGAGTGCCAGTTTCTCCTGGAGATTTCATTATTTGCTTTTTCTGTCAGTATTGATTGAACAATTTGTTTAATAATAACTTTTGAATTTTTCTTTTCTGAATTTTTTTCTGTTTTGTCGAAAATATACTTTCAAAATCATTATCAGAATTAATACTACTGGCATCAGAATCGTCAGAGGAAGAAACCATTCGTTTACGTTTATTTTGTTTTTTATTTTGTTCAAAATCTACAGTTTTAATAAATTGCATGACCGCGCTAAAACTGTCGGCTGAAAATGTTTTATTTAGCAATTCATTGGCCTCTAATGAATTAAGTGCTTTTATAATTAAGTCACATGTAATTTTATTTTTTATTTATATTAGTAAATGTTTCAGATGATTTTATAGTATCATAAACAAGATCTATACAATTGCAAACAGATACTATATTGTCATCTTTTTGTTTCTTAATATAAATATCTAATTCATTAACTAGACCTTCCCAAAATTGTAATGTATTAATTCCAAATATAACTATAGTTTCTATTAACATGGTTAGGCTAAATCTTTTGAGGTTACAGTCTTCTGATTTACTTTTTCGGCCTCCATTACTAAAAAGAAAAAGAAAGCACTATTAATTTAATCATCTACCCAACGGATGGATTCTATTCCCATTAATGATAATATTAGGCGATTATTCAATTCATTATTACGAATTAAAAATACAACTGGCGCAACAGATCTATCTATTAAATCAGTTATATTTAAATCGTTACGAACTGAATAAAGTTCAATTAAAATATTTAGACACATATTTTGAGTTATGGTAAATTGACTATAATTTCTTCGAATTATAACTATCCTTGAATCTTTAATTGTTGTAAAACATTTATCACTATAATTCTTTAAAACTATTTCGCCATTAGTCAATAATTCAGAGCCAATGTCTAACATATGAATTTTTGATTTATTTTTCCAATAAGAATATTGATTATATCGTAATAACCACATTAAATCCATAAACATAGTATCTGATAAAACATCATCATTTTCATCATCTTGACAATTAATTACTGATCTTTCATAGCCATTGCAGCTATAATCCAAAACTCAGTAAGTACATTATCATCACCGAACAAAATTTCATTAAAATTCATTTCAAAAAAAGGTTGTGGTAATGGCATACCTCTAAATATAAACCAAATAAACACGAGCCAAAAATGATCGTGGTATTTTTCAAATTTTAAAATGTGTTATTAAAACTCCTAAACATGATTTCGCATGATTTTACAATGCCAAATGCAAAATTACACTTAGTTACTTTTCTGCAAGTGAAACAGTAGTTGAATGTTTGTTTCATATACATTAAATTTATTAGCATTATAAACAATACATAATTTAAAAAGCATTCTTTTTTAATTTTCCAAGCAACATTTTTGGCAAATCATGTTCATCATACAAACTATTTACAAAAGGTTTAAGTTTTCTATTTGCATATCTAACATATTTTGTAAAAATTAATATCAGGTGTTTGTTCTATAAAACAACTACTTTTACTATCATGTCTAGGAATAAATGTTTTCTTAAATTTAATAATTCCGTGAGAAGTAGGTCTACTAGAAATTAAAACATTAAAAATATTTTGATTTAGAGATTGAGTTACTAGGTCAGAAACATTATATTTTTCAGTTCTTAATTGACTACAAAAGCATCTATAACAGTTTTTAAAATATTCATTATTTGTTATTATAAATATACTTGAGGAAATCTGCAAAATAAAAAATTAAATAAGATAAATTTAATTGGCAGAATAATTTTAAAATATTATTATATTTTACAAATCTTATTTTCCTGTTGAACCAAAACCACTAATATTTCTTTGTGTTATATCTACATTTTGAATTTCTTCAAGTTCTGATAGGAAATTTTTTCACATATTAATTGAGCTACTCTATCTCCTTTTAACAACAAAATCAGTGTCTGAATGATTAAAAAGTAAAATTTGTACATTACCGCGATAATCCTTATCAATTACCCCAGCACCTACATCAATAAAATAATTTAATGCTAAACCTGAACGAGGAGCTATTCTCCCATAACAATCATGAGGAACAACTAATACTATGTCTGTTTTTATCAATTGCTTATTATGTTTAGGAACAACAGCGTCATATGCACTAAACAAATCATATCCAGCAGCCGAACTTGACATTTTTACTGAGAATAGGCGTTACTAGTTAGTTTCATAAAACAAAGTTTCTCATTATTTAAACTCATTTTAAAAATATAATTACCTCAAAATTTAAACGAGTTCTCTTTGAATACGAATATCAACAAATCTGAAGCGTTTTAGTGATTTTGGAAATCTGTAAGAAATAAAAAATATTTAATTTAAAAATTTATAGGAAATTATTATTAAAATGTTTTTAAAAATTTTGAATTACCTGATATATTATTTCCAAAGATTGAATGTAAATAGTAGAATATGACCAAACGTCTAGAAGTTGTATGTAAAACTGCAACAAAAAAATTTTTTTTATTTTCTTAAATTTTTGGAAAATTGTTCTTTTAAATTACTTTAAAACTTTTAACACTTACTGAGTAATTTGAAGAGTTGTAAAAGAGCAGAAAACAAGTTCGAAGACGAGTTGAATACTGTAGAGAAGTCTGAAGAGTTGAACAAAGCTAAATTGGTAAATGATAATCTTCAAACCTAAATGAGCAAGTATATATACTAGTTATCCATTGACGTCAATAGCCACGAGGAGAGATTGGAAACACGCGCGTTTGTAATTATATTGTCCTTGTATTTTTACACGGAAAGAACCATGCGCTATCATGACACGAGGCAAGATTAAAAACACATGTCTTCCTAGTTGCATTGTCCTTCACTAATTACCCGGAAAAATATGCAATATTCATACACGCGCCTGTTATTGATAACTGCACAGCACGTGCGAAGGTTAATGTTATAATTGCATGTCTCTTGCGCAATGTGTCTTTGAAAGTTAATTTCAACAATGTATTCAAAATAAAAAAATATTACTGACATATTTCTCTTTTTTTCTTAATTTCAGTTTAGTCCTTAAATATTCTTTACAAACTTGTGGATCACAAAGTTCTAATATGGAAATATATCCACCTGGTTTAATTACATCAAAAATCTGAAACAAAGGCGATATAACACACTTATCACACCAATTATTATTTTCTTTTATTATTTTTGAAAACGAATCTGTATTTGTAATTAAATCATGATGAAAATCGAGTCCAACTTTCCAAAAGTCAAAGTCTTCATTGTACACAATTTTACAAATACATTCATAACACAAAAGCCCAGGTCGACCTATATATGTAAATTTTCTAAATATTATTTGTTTTGGCGCTTTTAAAAATCGATCACATTTTTCGGGTTGCTCATAATCATCAAAAAATCCAAATGAGTAATATTATTAAAATCCACACGAGAATAATCAAAATCTTTGATATCGCATTTTAAGTTCATCCAAGTTGATTTAAAAATATTTTTCAAAAAGTTTTTCACTGATAATGGTAACTCCAATTTTTCGATGTCTTCAATTTTTCTAACACACGCACAAACTTTTTTGAACACAAGTCAAATAAACTTAGTGGAGATGACATTAGTTAAAAATTTAAATCCGAAATAATGATTTGCACTTTATAAAGGAAGTCCTGGCCGGACGAGGTACTCTCGCAAAATGAAGAAGTTGAAACGTACGCCTCGAAAGTAAAAACCTAAAATCGCAAAGACGATTCCAAAGACGAGTCGTAAAACAAAAAGTACGCCTCGAAAGTAAAAACCTAAATTCGAAAAGACGAGTCGTAAAAAGGAAAGTACGAAAAGACGTTTCAAAGACGGATCATCGCGAAGACGATTCTTCCAAAACCACGCCCCGGCACGCGACAGGCTTACTAAGCCACGCCCCGGCACGCGACAGGCTTACTAAGCCACGCCCCGGCACGCGACTGTAGAGGGGTTATCGGGGGTCAAGTGGGCGTTTAATTGGTGTTATCGGGGGTCAAGTGGGCGTTTAATTGGTGTTATCAGGGTTATCAGTGGCCTATCAGGCGATAAATTGGGGTTAATTGAGGTTAAGTGGGGTTAATTGGGGTCAAGGGGCGTGGCCTACGTGGAGGGGAAATGGGCGGGGTGAGCCAGAACCGGCATTTTATTACTACGTAGGACCTATACTGCGAGGTCTGCTGTCCTTTGAACTACTAGATACAGTAACTTAGTATAAGGAAAAGTAAAAACGTAAAACCTTTCTTATTGGTGTAGTGGAGGTTTATCATGGTTCCTTCTTCAGATAAATGAACAAAACGATAGTGTCTAGCAGTTTCCGGTCCTAAACAATGTGAACGTCAAATTAGCAGCATTTTTTTTTCGATAATCCGGTTTTCAGGAGTTTTTCATGTTAAAATTAAAATAACATTTTCAACAATTTTGTTCTTAATTTACTCTTTTTGAAAATCCTGTAAAAAGCCTGTAAAGGATTTTTGAAAAGCCTTTACTTTTTCTTATTCTCAGTGTAAAATTAAAATGCTTATTTGTACAGATTTTAGAGCTGATTGTGTTGTTGACATAAGATTTTTCAAAAAATGTTAAGATGTAAAGTTATGATTTTTTAAAGATTTGTTTAAAGATGAAACTGTTATCAAAAATTAATGTTTGAATCAAACTGGACCAACATTATTAACGTGAATGCTCACACACACACACACACGCGCGCGCGAGCGCGCGCGCGCACACACACACACACAAAACTTATGTATATATATATATATCCCCCACGGCGAAATCATACATGTGGAATTATAACTCAAATAAATACACTCAAGCTTTCAAAAATAATATTTGATATTTTTTGTTTTAGTTAGGCCTACTTAATGTCATTTTAAATAATATAAATATTAGGTAAGAAAGTTTGTGAAATGTTTTTACACCATTTACAGTATTCATAATCTGAAGGTGATTTTCTTAAAGTAAACAAACCACACAGAACAAATAGGCCTGTAACCTGTGCGAATTTATTTATGAATAAAAAAAAAATGGCAAAGTGACAATATCATAGACCCGATTATACAAAAACGACATGTTAGATTTGCACTAATTTTAATCAAACGTGTAGAATCAAGCTGGACGTACGAAATTTGTATAATAAAGCAAGTTACGACTTTATTGACATAGCCTATCGTAGTGATAGACAACCACGCCAATGTTATTTAAGAGCATTTCCTTTATTACGAAATATTAAAGAAAATGCTTTGATGATGTATTAGGATTTTTTCTAATAAAAAATAAGCTGTTCAAGGCACATCATTTTTTGAACACGTTCGTTATTCCGCATAATTCGATGATAGTGTTTCTAAATTGCGGTCTTCAAAAAAGAAAAAGGAGGAAAATTCAGATTTAAAAAAATGTAAGATAAACAAATTCGTTGTCATCATGTTTGGCAGTTACATGTGCGACGACCTTATGATAAATAATATGAAAAAACTCAAAAAACACAGATAAAAAAGATTAGAAATGTAAAAATAAAACAAAAGTGTAAAGTAAAACTATAATATAATGTTACCACCTCATGGGTTGTACAAGAAGACACCCATACTTAAACCAAATAACGTTTTACTTCATAGACCTTTAAAAACGTTTGGTGATGTTTGATATTATTTATTAAACTCCATGATATCGAGGAAAATTAGAATACTTATATAGTTTCACAAAATTCTTTTTTATTCTATGACATGTTTCTCCGAGAGGCATATACATACATAATGAACTTGAAATTATAAAGTGTACAAATATATTAATATATTAGATTTTAAAACTGGAAGGGTGAAAATAGGAAGTATTGTACTGTTATATGTGGGACTGACAGTGCATGAAGGTCGGTGACCAACAGGTTTGGGATAATAACCCTAAATAATAGGCTTCATTAAGGCAGAGGGGTTGAAGTTAACACTTCATTTAAAATTAAATTAAGTTTTTACAAATAGATCTATATATTTTCAGATTTTCTAAATCATTTAGTTTTATCGGTTTTTTGGTTTTTATGAATTACAGTTATCAAATTTTAATAAAAATTCGAAAATGTGTTTTTTTTCATACTTCTAACAATTTAATGTACTTTGACATAAGTTTTTTCAGCTCTTCCAGACTGTTCTATGCATTCACAAGGGCACTCTTCACCCCTTGTAAAAAAAATTAATTCAGGTTTTGAAATCATTTAGTATAAAATCTTCAGAAATCATAGCACTGAACCAGAATTCACATAGAAATTATCAGCTTAAAATCACTGTGAATACTAATTATGTATATAAGTTAAGTGAAAAGCTTTTTTACATCTTATTCATTTTTTACATGCTAGCACGAGTTTCTATTTTTCCATTCATGCACAAAGTATGAGGCCTGTCTTAATAAGTTTAGGACTTGATGGTCGATCTGGTTAAGACCGTGATCAGTCTGATGCAACTCTGAACTGTGCACCTCAAGGTGGTGGGTTTGAGGCTTACAGTAAGTTTTACTTCAAAAAATACTGTAACTAAATAATGACATCAACAAATAAACCATTAAAAAATCTTAAGGGCATACAGACATTCTTTTAGAAGAGGTAATAAACACATATCTATTTGTTAATATATGTTTTTATAATTGATTTAATTAATTGTGGAAGATTATTATTTCTAGTTTAATAAAATTTTCTACTCAAATTTAATCAAAATTTGATAAATCAATTTTGATAAATTTTGCTGGTTTTTTAGTGCTTTTTTATAGTTTCTGAACTAGATTTTTCAGGAATATAACAACCTATAATATGCCTACGTTTGTTTGAGTACTATAGTTGTGAATATTGTATGAGTGAAATTTCATCAAAATCACTGACAATATCAAATTTCAATAATCTTTTGCCAAAAAAGGGCTTTAAAATATTATTAGAAAATATCACAAGTAATGCAGACCTGATTGATGAATTTCATCATCAAAATCAGTCAAATAGTATCCAGCAATATCAATATAAAGAGTTATAGAAAACAAAACACTAATATAGACATCTATTAAAATCTTATGATCGATTTTTTTCCGTGATCACCATACAACCTGGGTAACAAAGGTAACACCTACAATTTTGTGTAGCACATTGTGTTTTGAAAAGTAACAATAATATTAAATATTATTTAAAATTAGCAATATTAAATTTTGTCACATAAAAACTGATGCCTGTTAGAAGAAAATGTTTTTGTGCTTCAAGAAATAAGTGATGTTAATTAACTGTAGTTAAAATTGAAGATGGAATGGGATCTTAAATTAGCAGCAAGGCAGAACCTGAAACTCTACTGACACAAACTCCGCTACTACCTTTCTATTCCCACACTTATTCCTGACTTATGTACTTTTTTTTCATTTGTAACTATTTAACATCTATATGTATTGAACAACCTGAATTAAATAATTTAATCATTTTTACATTAATGCTTCCTGTATTGACCAACAACATCAATTGATTGACAAAATCTGCATTAACGCAAGCAAAGCTGCGGGCAGAAGCTAGTTATAATTATATTTTTTGTTGGTATATGAAATTAAAAAAATTATTGACCTTATTTTTATTCCTTTAATAAAAATTTTTTAAATATTTCTGTAAATGTTTTTTCCAGACATTTGACAAAACTAACAGGTTGTATAATTTTACCAGTTAGGTGCATTACTGAAAAAATAGATTATTTTTGAAAAAATGAGATCTATTGCAATATCGACAAATCCTATTTTGTACCTAAAAATAATGTTCCTTGAAAAAAACCATTTAATGAAAGTTTATTATTTAATGTTGATAAATAAATAAAGTTGATAAGGTAAATAACTGTTGTATGCCAAAGAAAAAATTTCGCTCTTTAGACCTCTCTCACAGCTCTCATAGCAACGTCTGAGTTTTGAAAATCATGCTTGCAAAAGCACAAAACAGTATTAGAGTGTTACATTATTTCTGTTAATTCAAAAAACTTGTCTGATAACATATTTGATTGCACTATCCAGTGCGATGGGGGTCATATGACCAAAAGATCAAACAACCAAAAGTTCATTCATCCAAATTCTATACTAATATTTTGACCCAAAGAACTTTAGGTCATATGAACCGTGTTTTTAAGAGGCGAGATCATATGACCAAAAGATCAAACAACCAAACGTTCATTCAACCAAATTATATTTTAATATTTTGGTCGAATGAACTTTTGGTCATATAAACCATATTTTTATTATTATTTTAAATCCATCATACTACTTACCCAGTCCAACTTAATTATTTAGTATTCAAGTGTTAATTGTATAACTGACGATTTATATGTTTACAGTATATTGGATGATGTGAATATTAAATGTTTAAATTATTTTAAATGCCATTATACCACTTACCCAGTCCAAATTAATTATTTAGTATTCAAGTGTTAATTCTATAACACTTTTATAAGTTTTATAAGTTTATTATATATTGGTATAATAATAATAATTGTGAATAATAATAATAATAATAAGGTGTGAATAATAATTGTTTAATTTATTTTAAACCATCATACTACTTACCCAGACCAACTTAATTATTTAATATTTAAGTGTCAATTTTATAACAGTGACGTTTTATTCGCGTATTATATATTAGTAGGTGTGAATAATAAATGTTTAAAAAAGCCATCATACTACTTACCCAGACCAGACGAATTATTTAGTTATTATTTTTGTCACAAATGTTAATTTTATAACAGTGACATTTTATTCGTGTATTATATTGGTAGGTGTGAATAATAAATGTTTCAATTATTTTTAAAACTATCATAGGCCTACTACTTACACAAGGAGAAAACAGCGTAACACACAAATCAAATGCCGAAAAGTTGAGTTGAAAACCTGACCTCTTGGCTCAATATATATATATATAAATCTGAATGTAAATTTTAGAGTATGGAACTTTTTTTATGAAACTTTTTCATTTTTTTTTTTCATGAAACTTTATATCTTCTTATTTTCAACAAAGAAGTTCAGTTAACAAGCATTTTATTACAATTTTTAAAAAATCAGTGTATAAATTTTAAGAATATATATTCAACTATAAACTCTAAAACAAAATAGTGAAGATTAGTCTGGGTATGTAGTGTGATGGCGTGTTTTATTATTTAGCTGTTTAATATTGAAACTACATATAATAATAAAAGTTCTGATTTGTACAACTGTAATGTGTATTAATAATTTAAATATTTAGTATTGAAACTTACCTATCTATCTATCTAATCTATCTAATCTAATCTAATTCATATTATATTTCTGAAAGTTTGTGTGTTTGTTTGTTTATTTGTTTGTTTGGTTGTTTGTTTGTTTGTTTGTTTGTTATCAATGCTTTAACCACTGGACCAATTGAGATGAAATTTGGTACTTTATTATATGCCCAAAAGCAAGAATCCAAAAATGAAAGCACGAAGTAAGATAACAATCGAAAATAAAAGTGACCAACATAACCTCAAAATTGCTACCCGGCGAAAATCAGTAACGTGTTGTAAATCGGTAAAACAATAAAAATACGTTTAACACGGGTTTTGGGTGATAAGAAACCCATTTTTAAAAAGGATACTGCATAACCAAACTGACACGGTTGTTAGGCCTAACAAGGTGATGCGTGAAAAATCTTTATATTTTTTAAAAAAATAACCTACTATATATCCTAACACGGTTGTTGAGCCTATCACGGTGATACGTAAAAAAAACCTTTATATTTTTTTAAAGAATACTACATATCCTAACTGACACGGTTGTTAGGCCTAACACGGTGAAGCGTGAAAAAACCTTTATATTTTTTTAAAGACTGTTACATTCCTAACTGACACGGTAGTTGGGCCTATCATGGTGATGTGTGAAAAAAACCTTTATTTTTTTTTTAGAATAATACATAACCTAATTGACACGGTTGTTAGGCCTAACACGGTATTGCGTGAAAAATCTTTATATTTTTTTAAAGAATACTACATATTCTAACTGACTAGGTTGTTAGGCCTAACACGGTGATGCGTGAAAAACCTGTATATTGTTTTAAAGAATACTACATAACATAACTGACAGGGATGTTGGGACTATCACGGTGATGTGTGAAAAAAACCTTTATTTTTTTAAAGAAAATTACATAACCTAATTGACACGGTTCGCAGGCCTAACACGGTATTGCGTGAAAAATCTTTATATTTTTTTAAAGAATACTACATATCCTAACTGACACGATTGTTAGGCCTATCACGGTGATGTGAAAAAACCTTTATTTTTTAAAGAATACTACATAACCTAATTGACACAATTGCTAGGCCTAACACGGTGATGCATGAAACACCTTTATATTTTTTTAAAGAATAATACATACCTAACTGACACGTTTGTTGGGCCTATCACGGTAATGTGTGAAAAAAACTTTATTTTTTTTAAAGAGTATTGAAACTTAACTGACACGGTTGTTAGGTCTAACATGGTGATGCGTGAAAAATACTTTATATATTTTTTAAAGAATACTCCATAATCTAACTAACATGGTTGTTAGGCCTAACACGGTGATCCATTAAAAAAAACCTTTATTAATTTTGTTTTAAAGAGTACTTATAACCTGACACGGTTTTGGGGCCTAATACGGTGATGCATGAAAAAAACCTTTATATTTTTTTTAAAGAATACTCCATAACTTAACTAACACGGTTGTTAGGCCTAACACAGTGGTTAGTGAAAAAATCTTTATTTTTTTTTAAAGATGACTACATATCCTGACAAAGTTGTTGGACCTATCACGATGATGCGTGAAAAAACCTTTATATTTTTTTAAAGAATACTAGGCAGCATATCCTAACTGACACGGTTGTTAGCCTAACACGGTGATGCGTGAAAAAACCTTTATATTTTTTTAAATATTGACAATATATTCAACTATAAACTCTAAAACATTGTAGTGATGATTGGACTGGGTATGTAGTGTAATGGGTAATGGGTATTATTAATGTAAATATTCAGTACTGACACTGACCAATATGCAATAATTAAAATAACAGTGTTGTACAAAATATTGTCAATATATTCAACTGTAAACGCTAAAACAATGTAGTGATTATTAGGCTGGGTATATAGTGTAATGGCCTGTATTATAATTTAAATATTTGGTATTGAAACTTATCTAAATATAATAAAAAAGTGAATATGTAAAATATTGACAATATATTTAACTGTAAACTCTAAAACAAAATAGTGTTGATTAGGCTGGGTATGCAGTATGATGGCGTGTTTTATTATTTAGATATTTAATATTGAAACTATATATAATAATAAAAAAATTTTGTACAAAGTATTGACAATATATTCAACTGTAAGCTCTAAAATATTGTAGTGATGATTGGACTGGGTATGTAGTGTAATGGCATCTATTATTAATTTAAATATTTAGTATTGAAACTTACCTATATGCTATAATAAAAAAAAGTGAATATATAAAAATATTGACAGTATATTCAACTGTAGGCCTAAACGCTAAAACAATATAGTAATGACTGGACTGGGTATGTAGTGTAATGGGTATATTATTAATTTAAATATCAGTATTGACACTAATCTATATGCAATAACAAAACAAAAAAATGTTATGAACCACTCTGTTAAAAGCATGGTTCATATGACCAAAAGTTCATTCAACCAAAATATTTAAGTATAGTTTGGTAGAATGAACTTTTGGTTGTTTGATCTTTTGGTCATATGAGCTCTTCCCTATCCAGTCTTTGGTAATGAATCTCAGGTTAGATTCATAGTATATAGAATCATCTATTTTTAGAATTCTTGCTCATAATCACAGATTATGGATTTTTATGCTTTCATGTTTGTATCTGTTGTTTGTTGGTACATATCTCTAGTTATTGTAACACAAACACTGGACCACATATTCAAATAATTAGGATTAGGACCTATTTTTCACTGTCTAGTGGTTTTTAACTCATCTTATGTATGTTACTGCAGTTTTGAAACACTACAGTTTCAGGCCATACAATTGGTCAAATTTCTCTAGCTAGGTTATCACAATGTTAACAAAACATTGGAACACATATCACAACACTACAAAATTACATAATTTTATTAAACCGCAGAACGATAAAGTCTAGTTTGACCAAGCATCACTACTGTGCGACTGATATGTTGGTACAGTTCAGACTCTGGACTCTTGACTGTACTGACATACAAGTCACACAGTAGTGATGTTTGGCCAAACCAAATTTTATTGTTTTGCATTTTAATAAAATTGTGTAGTGTTGTAATATGTGTTTTAATGTTTTGTTAAGTTTGAGATAACCTCGCCAGAGGAATTTAACTAATTGCATGGCTTGAAGACGAAACACTAACATTTCAAAACCGTGGTAGCCTATATAATGTGAATTAAAGACCACTATGTGGTGAAAAATAAGGTTATATTTCTAGTACCTAAATAGTACTAGGACACTATTACTAGTTTGAAAAAAAATTAATTTAGTAGTTTTGTTAAATGTTTTAACAAAAAACATTTAGTAGATTCAAAAACATGTATGTTATCTATGCTATTAAATTTAAAAAAATAGAAATTGCTGATTATGAGTATATATGAGTTGGATTTAATATTATTGAGGTAGCAATATCAAGCATGAGAAAATTGACAAACTATGTGTTTTTTCTTTAACTTATTTAGTAATGGTTCAACAAATTTCAAATACAGCTGAAAAATGTTTCAAAAACATTTTTTTAAATTACATAATTTTGTTTCTTACGAAAATTAATAATTTGAAAGAATTGATTTTTTTAATGATGATTTCCTTATTGGATATCAAAATAAATGTTCAGTATTTTTAAATAAAATTATAAAACATTAAGTTTTTGTATCAAAGTGTAGCTTTGATTGGTTTAAGCTCAATTATTGGTACTTATAATTAGTTATAACTTTTTACCTAACACAAAATTATCATTGTTTCAAAGAAAACTTATTATTAATTTTATATGAAAAAGTAGCTTGTAAGTTGTTATATTTAATGTAATTCAAATTATGATATTATCTTCCATTTACAATGTAACATTTAAATAATTGAAACAGGCAGTTTTCACACTGTTGTAAAGGAAGAAATCTCCAAAAAGTAACAAATTCAATGACATCACATAAATAAAATGTTAATATGCTAATATTTTTGTACTTTGCAAAAAATACAAATATTCTATCCATTATTTGCTTCATTTTATAATAAAGAAGTTAAAAGTAAGTACATTAATTAAAAAGACATTAAACTTTTAGTCAATTATTCCATAACATTCACTTGTTTCCTTCTGCCACTGACCACTTGACTGGTATTAAACAAGAATCTAAAAGCCTCCATCGATGCTCACACAAGTAGCATTGATATAAGAACTTTCTTCAGATGCCAGAAATGTAAGCAAATTTGCTATCTCTGAAATGTTGCAAAATAAAATCTTTTAGATGTTTAGAAATAAAATAGCCTACACTACAGATATCAGTATTTGATAAAAAGGTTTATCTCCTTTACATTTGTTAGTTTTTGATATAACAAGGTATCATAAAACT
Organism: Callitettix versicolor; assembly: GCA_022606455.1. NCBI lineage: Eukaryota > Metazoa > Arthropoda > Insecta > Hemiptera > Cercopidae > Callitettix > Callitettix versicolor. Next base: position 44,731,025 of record CM040183.1, on the reverse strand, counting down.
GAAAGAAGTTACTTCACAAACATATGAAACCATTGATTACGGGGTTAAATGAAATGGCTTAGACCCTACCTTGTAAGTTAAGAAATGGTTTTAAATCATTTTGCTTTTATTATTGTAATGTTCATCATTGTTTGCAGTTCATTGATAATTAATGTATAGGAGCGATTCCTCTATACTTATTATGATAAAGACCAATTAAATATTTGCCTAAAACTGCCTTTATCAAACCATTTTCAATTAAGAATATAAAGGTTTATGAATATAAATTATGAACACATAAACTAATAACCAGAAAACTTGCCAAAATTTTAAAGGGTAAAAAGAAATTAAAATTCATATTTATAAGTCAAAAATATGCTTTCAACCACACAAAACTGATAATACTGCCAGATTCTATTTACCAGGAGGTACTCTGTACCCCAATAAATTATTAAATTAATTAGTTACTCCAATAAATTAATTGATACGCCTTTCCCTCTGTAATGAAGTCTTGATATTTAATGTAGTTAAATTTGTAAGTCAATACAAATTTGAGGACATTCTTAATTCTAAATAAAAGAAAGTACTGTAATAGTTTAAAATTTGATTTCATATGTAAGTTTTGTGATTCATAAGGCAAAAATTACAATATATGGCTATTCATTATTTTTTAAATTTTTTATTTTTTTTTTTTTTTAACGTCCGACTATTGTGCACACTTGGGCTAATGCAGGCGATGGGATGATTTATAGCGTATGAAAATGCCAAGCTCTCGCCGGAAATCGAACCCGGGTCCTTGGTGTGAAAGCCTAGTACGCTATCCACTAGGCCACCGAGGCGGCTAGGCTATCCATTGTGTGTGTGTGTGTGTGTGTGTGTGTGTATGTGTGTTCACTCATCACAGTGTAAAAAAACTATGTATGACTTATTATTAAGTCCAAATTATAAAATTAAGTGTTTTTGAACTGTTTTCAAATGAGTTTCTGTTTTTAGCGATGTTGTCCCAGAGTAGTTGCCATAAATAAACAGAAAATATAAAATTATCACAAAAATGGTTTTAATGATTTTTATTAAAAAAATTATTTAAACTTACTTTTGTGAACTGAAAACTATAAATTAGTTGTTTACTCTTCAAAAACACTGGATCCTTTTAAGACAGAGACTAATAAGAGTGAATGAATGATTTTCTAGAATTACTACTGCACTGTAACCTTGAAAAACTATTGCTCCCCCTTTCAGTATTCCTAAGATGCTCAGTTACAGCTCCTTCTCCAGTACTAGTCTCTTTACAAAGTCTAGGATTTGGAGATGATTCAAAGTGAGTAACTCCCCCACTTCTAATTGGTGTCTTACCAAGTCATTATTGAGGTAGTTTCAGATGTTTTCTCTGCTAATTGCCTTTCAATTTCCCCCCCCCCTTAATTCTTGACCTTATCATGGAGGTGTATCCAGCTTTTGTTATGTGATGAGTTCCCGCTCATTCTACTTACATTCTTACTCATGGGAACATGAAAAACTAGAGAAATTATGTCCATCCACACAGAGCCCCGCATGCATATGTAAGGCTAAGGTATACTGGAGGTTGCAGGGTATCCGAGAACTCTGTTTGATATGCCATTAGGCTGGTATTATACACTCCAAAAGCATGGGTTGCTTTACACTTTAGATTTAGCCAGGTTATATAAAGTAGTGAATGTATGTGTGTCTTGAGTTGATGAATGAGAGTAGTATGAGCTAGAGGTACAGTGTGATGGTTAAATCCATCATTTGCTCATTTCAGCTGCCTCCGCTGGAGAGAATCTAATACATACATCATATGGTTATGAATTTGTAAAATAAGGAAGTCGGTGCAGTTTGTCATGCTATTTTTAATTTAAAAATATAACAAGTATAATTACCCTTTAAAAAATATAAAGTATCCTTGTCCTATATTGTATTGTTTTGTTATTTTAAGGTGAAAAGCACATTGAGGCTATTATCACCTCCCTAATTGTAAGTGTGAATGTAAAAAGTAAAAGTCATAAGTGTAGTGTTGTAAGTGTAAGTGTGTGTTAGACTTGGGTACCGCGAGGGATATCTAAATCCTCTCTATAGGTTCAGTTAGTCTGCACCCCCTGTGGGTTTCTATATTGTAAAAACTATACATTTCTTACTTGTGAAAGCTGATAATTTTTTTTTACATGAAAAAAACATATTATTAAATAATTATCTGAAACTGTGCAATAATATCTAAAACTAAGTACTGTCTAATATAAAATCTTTATTACACAGCCTAATAAACATAACAATAAAATATATATATAGTAATTACCAAAATTAAAACCTGAAACAAAAAAAGTGATAAAAATTATTTTGCTAACTGTCTCTAATTATAACACTAAATGGGTTAGCATAAGTACTGATATAAATGTTTCTAAGAACCACTAATTTTTAAAGAATTTAACCTCATTTTTCTTTCCCACTGCTGTCTTTTATTTGTCATACAGAAGGGGTAACTCTATTCTCACTAAAGCCTAAAGGGCATTCATATGTCCACTTTTACACAGTATTGGCCTTTGATTGTGTAAATGTTACATACTCGTGTTTTACAATTTTCTCTCATGATAAAGAAGTTATCAAAAAAAAAAAACTTTGATGACATTATTGAAAAAGATAAAGATTTTAGAAAAAAGACAGTGAATGCATAGCATCTATTGCTAGAACCTACAAAGTACAAATCTAGTGTTTGTGAGATTAAAATTAAACTCTTCCTGTTTATTTTAGTTGTTTGTTTCCTCATAGTTTCCTTATCAATAGGATATCCCAAGAACCTCACCCTTGGAGATAAGGGATTACTGTTACAACTGTATAGCTACTACCTAAGTTTTTAAAATTATTTATTCTGCATTGTAACTTATTTATATATTGGTATAAGTTAATGAATTTACTTCATTTTTAAAAATTAATAAAATAATATTTAATAAATTACCTTGGGGTTTTCCAAGCCTCTTCATAGCAATAGCTGATGTAAGAGCTTTCTTATGTTCTGTAGAAAGTGGTTGTAGCAAAGGTGTGTCAACAGGACCTGGTGATATACAGTTACACCGAATTCCTAACCTAAAAATTAATATATTTTTTTGCATACAAAGAATTTTTTTTGTAAATGATAATATTTTATGTTGTCATAAAACATTTGTAAAACCTTAAAAAATGAGAAATAATTTTTGTAAAATTTTTTTCAACATATTTGCACCTTCAGTATAATTTAATTGAGATTTATAGATGTAAATAAGGAATATTGCAACAAGTTACTCAGTGCTTAAATATGTAACATTGGAATATTTAAAACAATGCAAAATAAATATGAAATACTTTCACTTATTGACAGTAGATAAGGTTTTGAAATAAGAAAACAGTTACCAAACTGATTGGATGCAATTCATAAGGCATTTGGCACTTTTGCAATACAGTGCCTTGATGTCTAATCCTTCTTCAAACTAATATGGGACAAAACGTTCCTGGAAATTTAATGGAATTTAAATGTTAATGGAAATTTATTGAAAGTATATATAATATTTTAAGTTAATTTTATTTCAAAATACTCTCCTCCTGCATGTACACATTTCTTCTACCATTCATACAATTGTTGGAAAGCATTCCTGAAAGCCAATTTTTGAAATTTCATTTAGCCACTTTGTCACATTTTCCATTATCTCTTGTGACTCAGCAATAGGATGTCTCTTTATTGTAATTTTCAGTTATGGAAACAATTAAAAATCTGGTAGTAAACAATGGTGCTTCCCTTACAGTCCTCAGACAAAATGTCAGTCTGATGACTGGAAATCAAAGTTCAAGAAAGGAAAACGTTTGCTTGGACAGAAACCAGGGAGTGATGTTGGAGGTGTTTTTATAATTGTTATTATTATTATCAATACTACTTGATTCACTACAAATTTATTCCTGAAGAGAAAACATTTAACAAAAACTGTACAAGGAGGTCCTGAAATTACGAGATGCAGTTAGTTAAAAGATCTGAAAAATAGGCAGGAAACAATTGGTTTTTTTACATAATAATATCCTGACACATTGATTGCAAATGGTGAAACAATACCTTGCCAAGCCAATGTTACCACCTGGAACACCCTATTGTCCCACCAGATTTTTACCTGTTTCCACAAGAGCAAATGACATTGAAGGGACATTGTTTCATTGATTCGCTGATGGAAAATTCAATGAAGCAGCAAAACAAAATTTCCACAATTGGATTTCAAGAGTGTTTCCAGGAGGATAGTATTTTGGGGGAAATCGGTTTAAAATATTATACGTACTTTCAATAAATGTTCATTGATCAATTTTAGGAACTTTTTGACCCTACCTTATACAAATACTTTGTTTTCCCAATCACTATAATTGTAAAGTACCAAATTCTAGTCTCTTGCATATTCAGAATATGGTAGATTTAGTGATGGTCATGTTCTGCATTTTAACCCCCATTTAGATACCATTTAACTCCCATTAACTTCCATATGATTCATATTTAAACCATTCATACTTAAACAAGCTTTATTTTTGTAGCCACTACACAATTAATAAATTAATAAATTTAGTCTTCTGTCCACTTCCTTAGTAATTAAGGCTACTTAATGTTGTAACAAGATTTAATTCAAGTTGTTGTTTACTTCTTATTACTCATCATGCAGTAAAATAATTATTACTGAAGTAACTTTTGAATTTTCTTTCACATTATTTTCTAAATTGTACTAGCAGTTCAAAGAACAGTAGACCTCACCATATATTGATAATTAATTGTTTGGCGACTGCTTCACGACAGTGTTCTGATTCATACATATCATTTTCCGCCAATTTAACCATAACATTTAGGAAAAGTGTTACTGGATCAACTTTATTGCAAATTTTGTGCTCTTTTTCCATCAAGTGGCCAAAACTAAAATAGGTTGAAGATTTTACAGCTCGTTTAGACATTGAATAGCTGATGACTTGTGGCAAACCATCAGCAGCTATGCTAGCAATGTTGACAATAGAACCTTTTAAACCTGCAGACACCAATTCTCTACAAGCAGTCTTTGTTACTAAGTATGTTCCCTGAACAAACAATTAAGTGTGATTCTCAGTACTAAAAAAACAGAAAACCTTTTATAAAAGGTTTTTTTAAGACAGGTTATTACTTATGTACTCATGTAATAAAATTAATTTATATAAACTACTGGTAAATAGCTGTAACAGGTATCTCAGATGTGAAATTAAAAAAATGTTTATCTAATTTAAAAAATTACATGTTAAATAATTGCAATATAATATTAATTAAATTGAAAGTAATTATAACCAAATTTTTGTTTTGCTCTATTTGTCAGTTATTTGGCCAATATCTTTACTAAATGAAAGAAAATTAATTACTAATTCAAATTTCGAACTATGCTCTTACTTTGATGTTAATATCAAGTTGGCTTTGGAAAATCTCATTAGTTTCTTCTAAAAATTTGCTATGCACAAGTATTCCTGCACAGTTAATGATAACTGTTGGAGGTTCTTTGTATTTTGCAATGACAGCCTGGAAAACATTGTCAATGTCCTCTGCTTTTGTTACATCCAAAGCAATGCTCATATGTCCTGTTCCTGAAATTAATTTTAAACAAAGATGTCAAGGGTGCATATAAGTCAAATATTTATAATATAAAAAATATAAATTAAATTATTAAATTTAATCAAGTTCTTCTTTACTGGTTGCTTGTTTTAACTGGGCCTTAGTGAACAAGCAAGTGGGTTGTGTCAGTAGTTTTTCTGCTGATATATATTCAGGTCACGATCCAAATTCACAACAATGTTACAAGAAAAATCATACACTAAAATATAATTGAATCTGCACTAAAAAATTATGGGGCTAAAGAAGTCTCATTTCAGTAGATGCTAATGCATTGTTATTGCAACATCTTCCTGAATCGATCTTAAGTTGGTTCAACAAGTTTTTATGTATTTATCACAACCTTTTGTATTTATGTTAGTTGATTCTAAAGTTCTATGAAAATGGAGTAATATACAATCTTCAAGTAAAATATTTCTATTTCACTAGTTAATAATAGTGTTTGTTTTTTAACATATTGTTCCTCGGTGGTTGATGTGGCTTAGACACTGATCAGTCTACTATGTTTCAGAAAATCATGGGTTCAAGATGCAGTTACTACTATTGACTTAATGAGCCCTTCCAATTTATGATGATCCTTCTTCTTCATTAGTCTATTTGACATAAAATATGGATTTTCAGCCTATTTAATATAATATGGATTAACATATTAAACCTAATAGCCTGTAAGTCCCTTGAGCAATAATACACAATTTTTAACACTATAATAAACTATAATTAAAAAAAACCCAACTTTATGGATTATTACATTACCTTCTAATGTTGATAGTCTTTTCTGCAGCATTGCCATTAATGTCTGTAACTACAACTCTTGCACTTTTATTTGCTAAAGTCTGACTTGTTACTTGTCCTATTCCTCCTCCACCACCTGAAATAATTTAATTTTCAAATGAGCTAACATCAGGGTTAAGAAATATTACATACAACATATGCTACAAACATAAATGGAAAGTTTGGAACAACAGCTTTTGGAAATCTACAGATGTGTCAAAATTTAGTTTTTCTAAAATATCTTTTAATGAACTATGCAAAATGCTCCAAAGTAAATTAAAAGCAATAATTAGCAGATTGTCTAAATGTAGTTAACATGTAGGATTTGCATTGGAGCACTTAAAAATCACTTGGGTGATGAGTTGAATTCATATTTAATAAAATAATAATAGGCCTACAATATTTAATTAGATAATAAGCCAATAATATTTAAATATAATGAACAAAAAAACTTAAAATTATTTTGTGATAAAAGTTTATTATTTTAAAATATGCAGCAGTTTAATTATTAACTGTCTATTAAATTAAATTAAAATATTTTACTCATTTTATTGCTAACACAATTTTCCTGTTACATTGTAACATTGAATGAAATACATTATCCTGTTACTTTTATAAAAAATAATCTCTACACGCAACTGTCTCGTTGACGTGATGGAAGCAAACTTCCAAAAAGTAAAAATAATTTAATAACATCACATAAAAAATATTTCAATTTGTAAATAATTTTTTATCTTACAATAAAAGTAAAAAAACAAACCCCGACTAACGTAATATTTTTTTGTCCTACACTTTTTTAAAACTCTAATTTTACCAATGCAATCAACGTTAAAATCTGCATTAATTAACACTTCTTACATTTTCATATTGACACTTCGTTAATGAACAATGACAGCTTAGAAGTTCATTTCAAATTTCCCCACCGTGTGATATAATAAATTTTCTAAATTTTCATTCTACCTATCGGAAATTACAAACAAAAATTACACTAAACTAAGTACAAAGTAATTGTTTAAAAAAGCGATAGATTCTGCACTAACCAGTGACAATAGTCAGCTTCGCGTTCACCATCGCTAGTTATGATGTTTCTGTTATGATTATTCCAGTATCACTATCTTTTTTAAACTAATATAAACGTTTATAAAAAATCTGAGGCTGTACCAAGTCGCTTACCACATGACAGCCTGGAGCAAAACAAGTTTCTCTGAAGACTTAAATTGGACTATAAGCCGTGTGAACTCTAGAAGTAAGATAATATGTTCAACATTAAGCATTAAATCACTAGATATACATTTCCAACATGTTGTTTTACATTTTACATTATAGGTATTCGCGGTTGTAACAAATATCGATTTTGCATTGTCAATATATTTGTTTTCCAGTTCCCTTAACCCCAAAAGTTGTTTTATGCACGTATAGACTACGAAAATGTATCTATGAAGTAGCCTACTTTCATTATATTTCCATAAATTGTGAAGAATGCCGTACCTCAAGGTCGGCCGCCCAACGAAACGTAAAAATTCAGGTGCCAGAGCTTTGACTCAAAATGGTACTAAATTTAGTATTAGTAATACAGTTATTTTTTCTTATGAAGGTGTTAGGCTACATCGCAATACGTGTTGATATATACGTAGGCTGTATATTGCATGTAAATCATTTTTTTTTTTATTCAATATATATTAATATATATATATCACATTTAGTATAATATATACTGTAGCCTATTTTTAAACGAAAGTTACTTATTTACTAATTAACAACTGATCACCGTATCTCAAAATCGACAGACTAAAATTTCACATGGTAGTTCTCTTTATAGCATAGGAGGAGCAAAAATTTCAAATACTGCTGAAAAATATTTCACAAGCATTTTAAAAGTATTTTTGTTCTTAGTATTCTCAGAACTTAGTATGAATGAATGAATAAATTTCTGGGGTTAATATTGCACTGAGACCTTGTATATCTATTCTTATATGACGTTCCTATATTCTTGAGATACTCATTTAGAGCACTTTCTTCAATATGAGTCTTTTTATAAAGTCTAGGATTTGGACAGGATTGAAAGTAGGTAATTTCCCAACTAATTCTAATTGGTGACATATCAATTCATTATTGAAATACTTGCACATGATTTCTCTGTGTATTGCCTTTCAATTCTCTTCCTTGCTCTTGACCCTTATTATTATGTAAGTTGTGTGGTGAGTCACCACTCATTCTATTCACATTCTTACTCAAGGGAACATGAATAGTTCCGGAAATTATGTCTGCCTGGGAGCTTGCTGGGTATCCCAGGGCTCGGTTTCATACACCATTAGGCCACTGGTCACACGCTCCATTAGTATGGGTCGCTTTACACTTTAGAGTTAACCAGGTCATGCATTTTTTTTTTTTTTTTTTTTTAATTTCTGACTATTGTGCATACTTGGGCTAATGCAGACGAACCGGGTCATGCAGAGTAGCAAGTGTGTGTATATATGTGCATCTTGAGTAGATGAATGAGAGTAGTAAGAGCTAGAGGTAAGGTAGCCTGGATTTCAGCTACCTCTGGCAGCAACTTAACAGTATAAAAAAATCAGGTTTTTTTGATAAAAATTCCTTATTGAGTACCCTATAAAAATAAAAGTAATTTAAAATGAAATTAAAGAACATAAGTTTTGGTATCATAGTGTATTAGCACATTTTCCTTCTTAGCATGATATGTAGCAAATCTGTAAATAATAATTGTGCAATGAACTACACAGGTCTGCTACACTCTAGTCTGCCAAGTCAGTGGGTTCAGTGACCTTTAAAGCTTGTTAAGCTTTTTATCTTGACAGATTTATTTTTAAATTTCTACAAATATTGTTAGTACTTGTAATTAATTATAATGTTTTTACTTACCACACTTTTTTTTCTTACAGTATCATTATTTAAAAAATCTTATTTGCTTTTGAAATTGAATTTTTAAGGTATATCAAATTGCAAATTCCATTTGCAATTTAAGATCTAAATAACTGTGGCATGCATTTCTTACAAAGATGTGATGAAAAAAAATTCAAAAAGTAACCATATTTAATGATATCACAAAACATTTTAATATGCTAATACTTTTGTATGTTACAATAAAGATATAAAAATTAACATTAATCCTTAAAAAATTAAAACTTTTTATCTTATTATTATGCTAATTACAGTGATTAAAATACTTTTTTAAAAAAAGTATAAAAAACTTACATTTTCAAAGATTTCAAATGTAAAAAGATTGCAATTATTTAAAAATAAATGAAAAAATAAAGATTTTTTTAAAAAAATAAATAAAAAATCATTCTGGGTAATGATTTTTTTAAGCAATTACCAAAATAAATTTTTATGTCGATAAAGTAAAATCGGTACACAGTTAATTGTAAATGCAAGAGAGTAACATAAATTAACTGTATAATTATGTTCTTTTGAACACGAACCTAGAAACCTCCATCGATGCTCACACAAGTAGCATTGATATAAGAACTTTTCTCAGATGATAAAAATGTAAGCAAATTGGCTATCTCTGAAATGTTGGAAGATAAAATCTTATTAAAAGATGTTTAAACATAAAATAACCTACACTATTAATAGTCTATCAATAATAGGGATAACAAATGGTTTCTCTCTTCGTAGTTGTTAGTTTTTGGTATAATCAAGGTAACAGAAACTGAAAGAAGCTACTTCACAAATGTATGAAACCAATGATTAAATAATTGTCTGTAATGGTTTAGGCCCTACATATCTTAAGAAATTGTTTTAAATTATTTTGCCTTTATTATTGCAATGTTCATCATAATTGGTAATTAATTTATAGGGGAGGATTCCTCTATACTGAAACGAGGATGCATTCAATAGTTGTCTCAAACTACCCTTATATTCAAACAATTTTCCCAAAACTAAAACAGGTAAAAAGAAATAAAAATTCATATTTGTAGTTCTAAAATGTGTTCTCAACTATCCAAAACTGAAAATACTACCTGGATCCCTTTTTAAAGGAAAATATTTCGTAGCCCTGTCTTGAACCATCCCTCCATAATAAAATCCAGGAATCGCCCTTCAAACTTAAAAATGCATAAAATTATATCTCTTAGTACATGGTTGTGTTTACATTTACTTTCTTGATTATAAATAAAAGAAAGTATTTTAATAGTTTAAAATTTGGTTTGATAAGTTATTTTTTACAGATATTTAAGATTTATGACCCTTAAAGCCTGAAATTAACTTTTACAATATGTGGTTATCCATCTATTCATAACATGCATATGTTATTCATTGCAGTGTACAAACCACTACTATGACACATTTGCACACAAAATTCAAATTCTTTAAACTTTTGGGTGCATGTAGAAAAGTAAATTACAGCGTGTTCTTTCTTGCAAATTTTTTTTTTTCTGTGTTTAACGTCCAACTATTGTGCACACTTGGGCTAATGTAGACGATGGGGTGATTTATAGCTTATATAAATGCCAAGCTCTCGCCGGGAATCGAACCTGGTTCTTCGGGGTGAAAGCCTAGTACACTATCCACAAGACCATCGAGGTGGCTCTTTCTTGCAAAATAAAATTATTTGTTTTAATGTCATATGGTTTTTTAATTCCAAAGTGGTACATACTGAGATGGAACACTCCAGCTGCATTTATACTGTATAGAATTTATTTATCTCTACTCTAAAATGAAATTAATCCAATAATTAACTCTAAGAAGTCATAAGAAAGTTTAATACTTTCTTAATGATAACTTTAAATCTAATATTTTAAATGTTTTTTTATCCAAAATCATAAAAACTGGGAAATTGGTTTTTTTGTTGTCATTTTAAGGCGAAAAGCACATTGAGGTTATTATCACCTCCCTAAATATAAGTGTAAGTTAAAGTCATAAGTGTAGTGTTGTTAGTGTAAGTGTGTGTTAGACTCGGGTACTGCAAGGGTGTTTAAATCCTCTTAATAGGTGCAGCTAATCTGCAACCCACTGCAGGGGGAAATTGAATTGTACAAATAAGGATGTGCTAGTATACAAAGTTTCGAACTAAACAAAAACAAATAATTCAGGAAAGTTACTTTGGAATTACAGAACTTTGTTGCATAGTTTTAACTGTCATCTTTAGAATTATATACGCAGATAAAAAATATATATTACTTTGGACAAAATTTATTCTTAATTTTAGGTTATGAAAAAACGTTTGATGATAAGATGGTATTAATTACTATATAACACATTTTTATCTAGAATAATTCGTAGGAAAAGAATTCTAAGCATTTATGTTAAACATTATTGTAAGAACCTATTTTACGAAAAGAACTTGATTCAAAGATACGCTGCAAGTGAGAATTTCACAAAAATTGTTTTTTATTAATAGTATTAGGTAGGAAAAGTTCACAATACATTACAGTTAATAAAAAATTTATAAGTTGTCAGTGTATAAAAACACTGATTAAGGTAGTTGACTGAATAATGAAACAAATCTTTGGTTTTATTTACAACATAAATACGTATATGTACATTGAAAACATGACATACTGTTTAGGAATGTATTTGTATCATGTTCATTTTTTTTTAAGTTATGTCTTTAATGACAAAATATGTTGACTTGCATTTAAAAAGTCCTTCTCAAAACAAGCTTCTGAAAATCGATCCATAGATAACCTGAAAAAAAAATTACAACATTTACATTGAATGTAAAATTACACCTCAATAAAATTACAAACATTTTATTGAAAATTCTAATGACAAACAACAAATAGAGTACAAGCAAGCATATAAATATTTTAATCAATTTTTAACTAAGAGTGGGCCTGTAATTTAAAAAAATTACCATAAATACATTTTACAACTGTATTACATAAAGAGAAAAACTCTGCTTGTAATTAGATTTCTGTGCATTACCTTTAAATGACAAGTTTTGAAGAAAATAACAATTTTATCTAAAGTACTTCTGTGATGATTGGTCCCATATAACAAATTATTCCCGCAACACTTGGCTCTGTATTACCCATAAAATGGATTACTTTCAGACATAAAACAATTTGTTCTACATCATGGCCGTTGCTAAAAAACGTTAATTTTTTGCTAAATTGTAAGGTTACCAAAAAAGGTGAACAAAAGTAAAAAGGTAAGAAAGTAACTTTATACAATACTTCTTTGTATGAAACCATGTTTGGTTTTTCACGCAATCTGATTTTATACAAAACCGTGTAAATTGGGTTCTAAAAAAATTTCAATTGTTTTCATTTTTACATACATTAAATTAATTGTCAATGCTACTTTATACAAAGCTGTGTTAGGTTTTCCATGCATCTGCTTTCATACAAAACCATGTTAGTTCTGTTTGTAAGGTAATTTGATATGTTAGTTAGTTTTATAAAATTAGGTTGTTTGGTAAACCAAACAATTTAGTAATTTGAACCACCTCTGGTCTCAATTACTTTAGATTATTGAGGTTCCTCTGTAATTATAAACTGTTTCAACTTAAAACAACTTTTAATGTTTTTTTGAGTATACATTAAGCTATATGAAATCTAACCTTGCCGCTGTTCTAATATTTTGTAAGTTAGCTTCAGAACTATTGATAATAGTTAAAAATGCCTGAGCATATTCTGATTCAGTCTCTGCTAGGTATCCTGTTCTACTTTCTTCTTGTTCATCAATAATATCAAGTTTAGGCCCACCTGACCTGTGTGCTACCATTATCAATCCAGCTGCCATGCACTCAACGATACCTTGCAACAAAAAGTCATAATTTGTTTATTCAAAAATAAGGTACATTTTATTAATAAAAAAAAAATCAGATATAATACAATAATTTCTACAAAATTAACTCATTTAAACTAATATCTAATAAACAGCAGAATAATTAATTTGCATCCTTCATGCCACTAAGATACATCACAAACTGGGAGTAATCAATTATCAAACATTATCTTCTTGTTTGTTCATATATATATAATTTACTTACAGGTGTATATTTTTCAATTGTAAACCTTCTAATGAGTACCTTTATAGAGACAAGGACTAATAACAAAATTAACATTTATGTTTATCACTTTGTAACTTAAAATTAAATTACTAAGTAATGCAAAGGCTTGTTAAGAATTACTTAATAGTCCTAAACACCAAATTCAAAGATATATATATACTAGCTGTTACCCGTTGCGGCTTTGCCTGCAATTATAATGTAGGCTATAAAATTTATAGTCGATTTTCAAAATCAGATTAGATCATTTTATTTTAATATATTTCTATTTACAATATTATACGATTTATGGTTTTCGGCCAAGAAATATACATTTTTGCTACTCGATACTCTAAAACAGGGTCCTGTCATATTTTAATAAAATACAGTATTATTAAAAAATCACTATTATTCAATTAAACTGGAATAGTATTGTGTTTATCTCAGGTACCTAAACCGTGTTCATACCAAATTTAATCTCAATTGGTCCAGTAGTTAAAGTGTGATTGAATAACAAACAAATAAACAAAAAAAAACTTTCAGAAATATAATATGATTACCTGTTAACCGTCACGGCTTTTCCCGCAATCGTAATATACATTAAAGATCACGCATCACCGTGTTAGGACCAACAACCGTGTCAGTTAGGTTATGGTGTATTTCTTTTTTAAAATAAATGTTTTTTTAACGCACCACCGTGTTAGTTAAGTTATGGAGTACTCTTTAAAAAAAATTAAGGCTTTTTTCCTGCATCACCGTATTAGGCCCAACAACCGTGTCAGTTAGGTTCTGGAGTACTATTTTTTAAAAAATAAATAAAGGTATTTTTAATGCATCACCGCGTTAGGCTTAACAACCATGTTAGTTAACTTATGCAGTATTCTTTAAAAAAAATATAAAGATTTTTCACGCATCACCATGGCCTAACAAACGTGTCAGTTAAGGTTTGGAGTACTCTTTAAAAAAAAATAACGGTTTTTTTCACGCATCACCATGTTACACTTAACAACCGTGTCAGTTAAGTTGAAGTACTCTTTAAAAAAAATAACGGTTTTTTCACACATCGCCATAATAGGCCCAAAAACCATGTCAGTTAGGATATGTGGTATTCTTTAAAAAAATATAAAGAATACCACCGTGTCAGTTAGGATATGTAGCCTAGTATTCAAAAAAAAAAATATAAAGGTTTTTTTTCAAGCATCACCATGATAGGCCTAACAACTGTGTCAGTTAGGATATGTAGAATTCTTAAAAAAAATATAAAGGTTTTTTCACACGTCATCGTGATAGGCCCAACAACCGTGTCAGGATATGTCGTATTCTTTAAAAAAATATAAAGGTTTTTTCACGCATCACTGTGTTAGACCTAACAACCGTGTTAGTTAAGTTACTCTTTAAAAAAAATATAATGGTTTTTTTCATGCATCACCTTATTAGGCCCAACAACCGTGTCAGTTAGGTTATAAGAACTATTTAAAAAAAATTAATAAAGGTTATTTTAATGGATCACCGTGTTAGGCATAACAACCATGTTAGTTAGCTTATGGAGTATTCTTTTAAAAAACTATATAAAGTATTTTTCACTCATTACCATGGTAGACCTAACAACCGTGTCAGTTAAGGTTTTCAGTACTATTTAAAAAAAATAAAGGTTTTTTTCACACATTACCGTGATAGGCCCAACAACCGTGTCAGTTAGGATATGTAGTATTCTTTAAAAAAAATATAAAAGTTTTTCACGCATCACCGTGTTAGGCCTAACAGCCGTGTCAATTAGGTTATATAATATTCTTTAAAAAGTAAAGGTTTTTTTTACACATCACCGTGATAGGCCTAACAATCGTATCAGTTAGGATATGTAGTATTCTTTAAAAAATATAAAGGTTTTTCACACATCACCGTGATAGGCTCAACATCCGTATCAGTTACGTTATGTAGTATTCATTAAAACATTATACAGGTTTTTTCACGCATCACCGTGTTAGGCCTAACAACCATGTCAGTTAGGATATGTAGTATTCTTTAAAAAAATATAAAGGTTTTTCACACATCACAGTGTTAGGCCTAACAACCGTGTCAATTAGGTTATTTAGTATTCTAAAAAAAAATAAAGGTTTTTTTCACCATCACCATGATAGGCCCAACAATCGTGTCAGTTGGGATATGTAGTAGTCTTTAAAAAAATATAAAGGTTTTTTCACGCATCACCGTGTTACGCCTAACAACCATGTCAGTTAGGATATGTAGTATTCTTAAAAAAAATGTAAAGGTTTTTCACGCATCACCGTTTTAGGCCTAAAAACCGTGTCAGGATATATAGTAGGCTATTTTTAAAAAAAATATAAAGGTTTTTTCATGAATCACTTTGTTAGGCCTAACAACCGTGTCAGTTTGGTTATGCAGAATTCTTTTAAAAAATTGGTTTTTTATCACCCAAAACCCGTGTTAGTCGTATTTTTATTGTTTTACCGATTTACAACACGTTATTGATTTTCGCCTGGTACCAATTTTGAGGTTATGTTGGTCACTTTTATTTTAGATTTTATCGTACTTCTCGTGCTTTCATATTTTGGATTCTTGCTCTTGGGCACATAATAAAGCATTTTAGTAACAAAAATATCGAAAAATATAGGTTATGCTACACTGCATATTTACTATATTTCATGTAATGTAATTACACAAATATATATACTACCTTACAATTGGCACTCTGTGTAGGGATTTTTTTACATTTAATATTGAAAATTTAACACAAAGTAACAAATTAAAGTCAGTTTTGAAAAAAATTTCAACTAAAATATGAAAATGTTACATTAAAAACTATAATTTTGCAATAAATAAAACACAGATTAAGATTATTAAAATAGGATTGAATCTATGTTCATCTCAGGTAACTAAATCACATGTCCAGTAAATAACTACAATTAACACATGACACAAAACTAAAAACTGATAATTATTTTGGGCTGGGTAAGTAGTATAATGACGTTTTGTAAAACGGGAATAGGCGTATATGTATCTCTGATACTTAAACCATATTCGTACTGAAGTTCATCTCAATTGGTCAAGTGGTTAAAGCGTGATTGAATAACAAACACACAAACTTTCAGAAATATAATATGAATTAGATATTTTTATTTTTTTTTAACGTCCGACTATTGTGCACACTTTGGCTAAAGCAGACGATGGGATGATTTATAGCGTATGAAAATGCCAAGCCCTGGCCGGGAATCGAACCCAGGTCCTCGGGATGAAAGCCCAGTACGGTATCAACTAGGCCACCGAGGCAGCAACAAATATATATATATATATATATATATATATGGTAAGGAATAGGGTATAACTATACGACAATGTATTAGAAAATACACTGATCATTTGTGATATCCACAGCTTTTCAGTTTTTAACCCTGTAGTAAGACTGAATATCACCGAAGGTATATTTTCATTCCAGAATAGTAAAAACATCATTTCTCATCTAGGAGTGACAAAATATAAGGTACACTTATATTTTGTACCAGTTAAGAATAAAATATAATTTTTATATTTTGTACCAGTACGACGGAAGACATATACATTTTAAAATATATGTCTTCCTTCATTATTCTTGGAAATGTTGTTGAAGAAATGTATTTTTAGTAAAGTGTTAAGTACGGAGAAGGGTAAGTCTAAAGTGAGTGAGGTTTAACAAATGAGGTTTCCACTGTAATGAGTTATTAAAACTTGTATTACATTTTTAATATAATTTTAAAGAGTGTAATTCCAGCACTTTGGAAATTTTTCACAAAATGTGCTTATTATAAGGATGTATGACTTTAAAATTACGAAAATCAGCTGGTTAAAGAATAAGAAACAACAGTGACCTTGAAGCTAACGTCTATTAAGAGTGTATACAACCTAAAACAAATTTATACGCACCAATACCAAAGTGCTCGTTCCACATAGTGTGTAACCCAATTGTTCCGTTAGCCAATTCTTTTTTAAGCTCATCAAAAGAAATATTTACTTTAAATTCAATGTTTTCATCTACAGACAACTCTCTGCTTAACTTTTTAAGGCTGTTCACTCGAGTTTCGTCTTCTGAATTACGACAGGAACCAATAAACACTAACTTTACCTGAAAAAAAAAAACAAAATAAAAATTTACTAACCTAATTTCATCAATAAATATGGTAGAATTAAACAATCATATTAAATGTTTGATTTGTGAGTACATATATGTCAATAGTATATGTGTAACTTGTCACATGTGGTATTTTTTTTAAAGAAAGGTTTTGCGAATTATGTTTTTAACCCTTTGACTGTAAGGTAAAAGTGTAGTAAAATATTAATACTCTGGAACATAATTGTAAAAATTCACATACAAAATCGTGGTACTTCAAAATATCATATGTAAGGTTATTTGTGGAATTTTACATTCATTTATGTATTGTTGTTTTAGTGGACTTTTCAGATATTATTAGTTTTGCTTCTATATAGTGGGGAACCAAAGGAGAGGTAGGTAGCCCACCATACAAAAAGCTGAAAGAATGAGAAGTGAGGAAATGTTTTAGTTATTTTCATCACAGCATTCTATGCAATAATGGTTTTTCTACTGATTAACTACCAGCTGGCAAATCACCATTATTCATTTTTATCATAATTAAATTATATCATAAAAGTTAAAGTTTACAAATAAATTATACAGTGTAAAATAAGCAAGGACAAAACTAGTGAGTTGCATGCTAACAAGATATATTAGATGAAACATACTTATATACTCTAGCTGCCATTTGTTCATCCGCTCCTAGAATGTATTATATTCCACATTTCAAATAATAAAATAAATACAGAAAAGTTTCAATAGAAAACCAGTAACTAAACATTTGCCATACTAAAAAAATGAAAAGTTTCCATGGATAAATTAATACATAATAAGATTCCAGACACTTATTACGGCTAAACTATATTATGAAGTTGGTATTATAAAATTGCTATTATGAATAACAATTACATTATTATCTTTCTTTTACTGATCTGTAGATTAGTAAAACAATAAAAATACGTCTAAAATCAGTACAACAAGGTACCGATTTTCGCCGGTAGCAATTTTGAGGTTATGTTGGTCATTTTTATTTTCGATTTTTATCGTACTTCTCCTGCTTTTATATTTTGGATTCTTGCTTTTGGGCACATAATAGCATTTTAGTAAGAAAAATATCGAAAACTCCAATAGATGCTGCAATGCATATTTACCATTTTTTCATATAATGTAATTACACAAATATATATACTACCTTACAATTAAAGTATCCTAATAAAATTGTATATAATATATATATTCTGCACTCTGCTTTAAAAACATTGAATAGTCTTAAATGAAAAATACCAGATTGTGATTATTAGATGAAAATGTAACATTAAAAACAATAATTTTGCAATAAATAAAACATAGATTAAGATTTGTAAAATTGGATTAGATCTATGTCCATCTCAGGTGCCTAAATCTCATGTTCAGTAAACAGTAATTAAACCTAACTATAGTTAACAGATGTTACAAAACTAAAAACTGATAATTATTTTGGGCTGGGTAAGTAGTATAATGACGTTTTGTAAAACAGGAATAGGCCTATATGTATCTCTGATACTTAAACCATATACTTACCAAATTTCATCTCAATTGGTCCAGTAGTTAAAGTGTGATTGAATAACAAACAAACAAACACACAAACTTTCAGAAATATAATATGAACTAGCTGTTACCCGTTGCGGCTTTGCCTGCAATTATAATGTAAGCAATAAAATTTATAGTCGATTTTCAAAATCAGAATAGGTCATTTCATTTATATATATAGCTATATACAATATTATACGATTTATGGTTTTCGGCCAAGACATATAAATTTTTGCTACTCGATACGCTAAAACAGGATCATGACATATTTTAATAAAATACTGTATTATTAAAAAGTCATTATTATATAATTAAACTGGAATAGTATTGTGTTTATCTCAGATACCTAAAACGTGTTCACACCAAATGTAATCTCATTTGGTCCAGTAGTTAAAGTGTATTTGAATAACAAACAAATAAACAAAAACAAACTTTCAGAAATATAATATGATTAGCTGTTACCCGTCACGGCTTTGCCCGCAATCATAATATACATTAAAGATCATGCATTACCGTGTTAGGACCAACAACCGTGTTAGTTAAGTAATGGAGTACTCTTTAAAAAAAATTAAGGTATTTTTCCTGCATCACCGTTTAACCCAACAACCGTGTCAGTTAGGTTTAGAGTACTCTTTTTAAAAAAATAAATAAAGGTTTTTTTTAATGCTTCACCGTGTTAGGCCTAACAACCATATTAGTTTGCTAATGGAGTATTCTATAAAAAAATATAAAGATTTTTCACGCATCACTATGTTAGGCCTAACAACCGTGGTGCCTAAATCTCATGTTCAGTAAACAGTAATTAAACCTAACTATAGTTAACAGATGTTAAAAAACTAAAAACTGATAATTATTTTGGGCTGGGTAAGTAGTATAATGATGTTTTGTAAAACGGGAATAGGCCTATATGTATCTCTGATACTTAAACCATATTCGTACCAAATGTTACCTCAATTGATGCAGTGGTTAAAGCGTGATTGAATAACAAACAAACAAACAAACAAACACACAAACTTTCAGAAATATAATATGAATTAGATAAGATAAGTTACTTATCATATGAGGATAATTTTTTAAAGTAAGAATAGGTCTACTTTAATAATAATATAAGAGAAACTTTATTTATGAACATAACTTTTACTTGAAATGAAAATATAAACATTTTTTTACTTTTAACACAGTCTCCAGTAAAATAATTTACCTCTTGTGGTGGTAAATGGATTTTAACAAGTACTTATCCATAGCAAATTCCTCTTCTACAATAATTATATATTGGATTCTTGTTAAATAATAAATACATAAATTAGATGAAAAGTTTAACCTACATAATTTTAATCTATTTGCCTAGCAGTCTACTCTAACAATGTTCATCTTTTCATTCCTGCCATCAGGAAACTTAACATCCTTCTTCTTTTCCTTCCTTGCCAAATTCCTTTCTCCAGTTTTCTTTTTGTATTGTTACAGGTATAAGTAAAAAAAAATTCTTGTATCAATACATTATTTTTATTAGTAAATTTCTATTGAAAAAATAAGATATTGGAGGAGGCATCATGGTAAGGAGCTTGAAATGAGCACAGATCATGACCTCTAGATCATTTTTTGAGTTGTTAAACTTTTTATATAATATATAAACAACAAAATGTGGGACCATAATTGGTTTATGGTGAAAATCATTGTTGTGTGAAATGTGGAAAATCATTTGTCACATTTTATTATATAAATAAAATGTGTATGTGTGTGTGTGTGTGTGTGTGTGTGTGTGTGTGTGTGTGTGTGTGTGTGTGTGTGTGTGTGTGTGTGTGTGTGTGTGTGTGTGTGTGTGTGTGTATTTTAGTAAACTCACATTCACAATTTTAATCTGATTTCAATCAAACTTGGCACAAAAATTGATTATTTTAATAGCTTGGACAAGTTTATTAACCAGAAAAATTCATTCAAAATGGTACCCATTTTAAATCTGTTGAAATTAAGAAATTTCTGACAACAAAAAAGTATAACATGATAGTACATGCAGATTTTAATGCTAATTATTATGGTAAAGTCAAAATTTCAAAAGGGTAAGATAAAGAAAAATACTTTGGGAAATTTACTTCCATCATGTTAGCAAGACAGCTGTGTGCCATGATTATTACTATACAGTGGTACCTCGACATACGAGTTTAATTCGTTCTGTAACCTTGCTCGTATGTCAAATTGCTCATATCTCAAAGCAATTTACCCCATTGAAATTAACTGAAATGCCATTAATCCGTTCCAGCTCACAAAACACCACCTCAGTTGTTTTTGTTGTGTTTTTGAATAAGAAAAATGTATTTTCAAGAAGAAACATTTATTTATAAATAACAAATACATATTCTATAAGAACATAATAAAAGAAAAAGTGAAGTGCTTACGGAAGCGCTTAATTTTCGTCACTGGTCCTCGCTTTTTTCGTCACATATTGCTCATTTTCACCTGCAGATTGTTTAAAAAAACTGTCCAAGGAGGTTTGTTTCTTCCTCTCTTTTAGGGTATTGCGGAAATGAGTTAGGCAAGTTTCATTGAACAACTCCGATGTACGACCAGTTGCAACTTTTTCGGGGTGATTTTTATCCACAAACTCTACAACTTTCTCCCACATTCCCAAGATCTCCTTTATATCTCTTGTAGAGATAACCTCCTCCATCTCTGGCTCCTCTTCTAAACTAATTTTTCGTTGAACCACCGTATGCTGCTGCGCATGTAGATCGTGTAACTCCTCGGTTGTCAGCTCCTGAGACTGTTCCTCGTTCCTGAGACAAGTTCGTTCACATCTCTCTCATCCACCTCCAGACCCATAGATTTTCCTACAGAAACAATCTCCTCTACCACAGACACTTCGGGTTCCAATCCTTCGAAGGCCCTTTCAGCTACAGCCTCAGACCATAGCTTCTTCCATGCAGAGGTTAAGGTCCTCGTTGTAACACCCAGCCAGGCCTGATCAATAATTCTTAGGTATATCACGATGTTAAAGTGGTCCTTCCAGAACATGCGCACACAGACTGAGATCTAGTCTGAGGTGGGAGAAACTGTTAGAAGCTGCACACGACCCCAACATGCGCCCCGCATGTTGGGGTCGTATGCAGCGGTGTAGTGTGCGATTCCTCGTATCTCAAATCTTGCTCTCATCTCAAAGCAAAATATCGCTCGCTCGGCGGCTCGTATCTCAAAACACTCATATATTAGGGCACTCGTATATCGAGGTACCACTGTATATGTGTTAAAACATTAAATATCAGCAAAGCAATATTTAAAAAAATATGTAAAGAAAAATATAGTACATATTTTAAAGTAAAAGAAAGATAATAATGTGTAATCACAATAGTCTCTGGACCTAATTGTAGTGGAATAGAATAAATATAGATATATAGATTATACCATATAGAATACCATATAGATCAGTCTTGAACAGATCTATATATATTGTCAGGCATACAGATAACAATGTCTGAATCTAAAAACCTTTTTGACTTAGTTAACTCAAAATTTAAAAAATATATTTTTTTAGAATTGTTCACTTGTCCAACATAATATATATAAATGATGAGGCTTCCCACCTCATAGTGTAGTGTTCAGGGAATAAAGAATTATTTTTCAAATTTAAAACACATGTATTCAAGCTTAGCTATGAACCAATAGTACTGCAAGTATTTACAAATATATAAATTTTGATAAGTGTAAGTACTCACAGAATTCCAAACCTCAGGAGATACAATCGCCTTTAGTTCTTTCAATGATTTTACTTGCAAAGGATGATCTTTTTCAGGACGAAATTGTCCTACTGATACTATACGTATCTCAGATTTTCTGACTGCAGAATCTACACAAATCAGCAAAATAACAAATGTCTATCCACTTCTTCAAAATTTATAGTACTTTTTAATAAAATTATGATTATAAAAGCTTTTTAATCTTCCATAATTACATCCTAGCATGCATGCAATAAAAAATAAAATCAACACAATAAATATTCATAAAATTAGATTTTTCAATAATTAGCTGTTAAAATACATATTAGTGCAGTTAACTGTAGAGTTTTGGTTTTCTAAACTTGGGTTACCAAAAACAGATTCTGAATTATTCAATAGGTAAATAACAGACTTAAAAGTAAATTGTTAATATGTATGTAGAAAGTTGTGTTTTATATAGTGGATTAATAGTAGTAACCCACTAATAATAACATACCAATAGTGTGTTAAAATACCTACTGGATTTAAAATACTACTGAAATATTTATGCAAGTCAAATACAGTAATATAAAATAAAGAATATGAGTGATAATCCCAACTGAAATTCAGCTGACCTTGTAAAACCTGAGACTATTTTACATTTGTGTAAGTTAATTGATTAATTTTTTTATGAGACTAGCTGCTCTCCTTCATTTGATGTAACTATGATTCTGTTTTACATCATGCATTGTGCAGAAATTTTACTGTAATATACATTTAATTACAATCAGACTATTATGACAAAATAGATTTTTTGTTTTTTGTGTAACGTCTGACTATTGTGCACACTTGGGCTAATGCAGACGATGGGATGATTTATAGCGTATGAAAATGCCAAGCCCTGGCTGGGAATTGAACCTGGTCCTCGGGGTGAAAGCCTAGTACGCTATCAACTAGGCCACCGAGACGGCTAAGAGAGACAAAATAGAAATGTTAATGGAGAGGAAAGCAGAACCAAAAACGTTCTTAAACACAATGTCTCGTACTCAAAAATTTTATTTAAAAAGTATACAAATGTTTTAAATTCAAAAATAATAACAAACTTTATATCAAAAGTAAAAAAAATTCAAAAATAAAATTACATTTCTTTAAAAAAATTTATACTTTACTTCAATCTTTTTACAGTAGAAATCATCAGATATATTTCCACTTTCCAATATGATACTATAATGTAGACATTTTATGTACACTTTTAATGATAACTGTTATAACTACTAATTACAGTATAAAAATATATAAAGAGCACTGTGGTACGATATGCAAATAAAAAAAGGAAATCACAAAATGAAAATAACTAATTTGATATGAACAGAATTAATAACAAACTAGTTATTACTTTACCCTCATGTACATTTTGGTAACAGTTGCAGCTAGACACAAAGGACATTGCACTTTACCACACAATCAGATTAGAGAGAGATAGAGTAAATGTTTATGCAAGGTAAGACAGAAGAATGTCCTCTTCCCTCTCGCTCTTAACTGGTAGGCTAACATATTCCAAGTGTAATGTGAACTGTGTTGTACTGTACCACATACACAGCGACACCAAATAGAAGTAACCTTGACAAAGTAAGATGATTAATTTGATATTAATTCTGTTAATATCACATTTGTTTGTTTTCAATATGTGGTAAAGGAGTTTCCTTTTTGTATTTGTATTGCAGTAAAATTAGTAGTTCAAAGAACAGTAGACCTCAATATTTGGTCTTATTTAATATACAGAGTGTTCCACACATTAGCAATCTTTCTCACTAAATGACAATAACAAGTCATTGTAATATTTATGAAAAATGTTACTGGAACAACTTTATTGGATTGTATGCCCTTTCCCCATGAAGCAGTCAAAATTATAATAGGTCTTGCCATTGAGCCAGTATTACGGAAAATAGCCAGCAACTACACTCTCATAATTAAATCAGGGCCGAACCTCTTAAAACAGAAGTGAATGGAAAAATACACACACGTCATTCAGGATTTATACAAAGTACCTTTGTATAAATTTCAAAACAATTGGTGAATGCATTTGGCTAACTTTGTATACTTGTCGTCCTAAATCAGACGTAATCTTCAAATGGAAGTGAATAGGAATAAATCTTATTACACGCGTCATCCAGACCTTGTACAAGGTACCTTCGTACGAAATTCCAAAACAATTGGTCAATTCATTTGGCCAAAGTGCGTACACTCATCATCAGAGGCTATCTTGAAACAAAAGTGAATGGGAAACAGATCTTGCACATAGGTTGTTTGAGCTTTGTACAAGGTACCTTCACACTAAATCTTAAAACAAACAGTCATTACATTTAGCCAAATCTAAGTATATTGGTTATCATTAAATCAGAGGTCACTATCTGGAAATGGAAAAACTTTTACACATACATCGTTCAGACTTTATACCAAATTTCAAAATAACCAGTCAAACAGTCAAGCAAATGCCAAATAGTTGATTTGAAACAGAGACCTCACTTCACTAAATCAATTAAATTTTGAGTTAATTTTTTTTTCTTAAATCTACACTTTATGCCAAGTAGACTAATGAGGATGAGAGGGGATCAGTATTAACAGAAAGAATAAAAGGTTATAGCAGTAACTGCTCATTAAGCTATGACCTTAAGGTATGCAGTTCAGAGATAGAGCAGACTGACTAGTGTCTCAGCCACAATGACCATTAAACTCTTTTTGAGCAAAAATTGTTAATATATTAATAATGACATTAATTCATAAATTAAATCAACTTAAAAAAAAAGCTATTACTGATTACATGAATTGTTTTCTCACCTTACTTACCAAAACTAATTGTTTTGAGAGAAGAGACATCACACGGTGGATATACTCGATATGTAAACCCTTCATGGTGCCACAGACTATTGACGTGTGACTCAGTCCAACTAGAATTCACCATGACTACATCAGCTGTTCTGCCTGCTAGACCATAAAGCTGAAACACATTGTACCCATTTCTGAGCATGTCCGTTATAGTTACAGTCGTCTAGTTTAATTGGCCTTTTAGTTATAAAGCTCCCTTCAAGCTGCCAATAACACGTCACCACTTTTCTGCCTAGCTTGATGTTCAAAATTTCTATTTTGTAATACTGACGAAAAGTGAGAAAAAGCAATTGGTCAGATTTTTTTAAGTGGCTAGACTTCCTTAATATTCTACTGTCAATATTACCGATTATACATTCATTGATCGGAACTATACGGATTAGTTTCAATATTTCATCAGAAATTTATAATTCAGGAGTTTCTTAAAGTCAAAGATTCTCAACTTTTTCATGTTAAATTGCCATAATAAATTTACCAATGCATTGAATCTAACTAATATAATAAATTCCTATAATCATTCTTATAATTCCACTGTATAAAATTTTGCCAGCTACAATA
Organism: Callitettix versicolor; assembly: GCA_022606455.1. Classification (NCBI taxonomy): domain Eukaryota; kingdom Metazoa; phylum Arthropoda; class Insecta; order Hemiptera; family Cercopidae; genus Callitettix; species Callitettix versicolor. The sequence continues at coordinate 44,704,902 of CM040183.1, read as the reverse complement.
CCATGCCAGTTTTCAGTTTACAGTATAAAAATGGAGAAGATCTACTAGACAGTTGGGCAAGAATAACACATTTTCACTCTCATAACTTACACTAATATATTGCTCCTTTTATTTAAGTATGGTAATTTATAATTTCAGCATTACTGGTTCAAACAACAATTTAACCTAATGCAATGAATATAAATGTACTAAAACGGTAACCCTTATGAGAGAGATATGAGCACTTTCTGCTGTTAGCATCTTGTAGCATAGTGTTCAACTACAATTAAATAGATAATTGTCTATTTGCTCAAATGTTTTCTCCTTGTCCTTGCAGCTTGCAGCATTCATAAGTAAATACTCCAATTACTTCAGCCTCTGTATCGAACACACTTTTTATAATGGTGGATGTACTATAATCTGTAATGTATAATCTATTTATGCTATGATCTGAATGCTACGGACTGGTTCCAGACTGTCAACTGTGTTACATATTTTGTAACATAATAAATAATATAAAAAGTACCACATATAAGTGATTTTAATTAAACTGAATAGTTTTACCTTCCACAGTTTATTAAAATATTATTGTACAGAATGAGTTAACTTACCCAGGCTAATAACTTGTAATAGAGCAGTTTGCCAGTAGTCAGAACTTGATTTCGTGCAACAAATTCTCTGTTATTGTGCGTGGCCACACGATCAGATACTTTCTGTAACATTTCTTTTGTGATGATAGGGTAGTGGACATAGCATGCGACTTTACAACCACCCACTAGTTTAAATAATGGCATTGTAAAGGCATAACCCATTGTATCAATGTATATATCTAGAAACATAATTAATTTATACATCAATAATATAATATGCTATATTAAAAGAAAAAATAACAAAAAAGACAAAATAATATATTAATAAATAATCATTAAAGTAAATATCATTTTCAGATTGCCAAAATTCATTTGCAGACCTAACTTTTAAAATTCAGTGATTATCATTTATAAAGCTTTGGATATACCATAGTTTGAACTCAGTTTCCAACTTCTCTGGCTGTACAAAGAAAGTCATTTATACTTTTCTATGCTTATTGGGATTAGGCAACCTCTTTGGAAAAATAAGGAAGAGTCATTTAATGACAGCTATTTTAATAGCTTAGTATTTTTTACAAATGATGTAATATAAGATTAGGGGTGTTTGAAGAAGTGTAGAAAACAAATGAAAATTACACAACATTTTTACAGAGTGAGTACACACAGCTGGCTGGTTCCCACTCATACTTTCAAGAAGGAACGAAAGAAATGGTTATGATACAATGGTAATAACTGATTCTCATCTGAAATATATTCCTTTCATCATCATCTAAAGGACCAAAATTAATCTTTGGAGGGGAAAACAGATGGTATATATTTTTTTAAATTCTTAAACAACTACGTAATTGATATACAGCTTTTTTATTAGGATACATGTAGACTATTATTACATGTGCTCTATATGTAGAATCTATAATTTATTAATTTTTTTAAAACAAACTTAAATATCATTACAAAATTATATTCATTTCACAAATACAGTCATTATAATAATGTAAAGGATATGTAACGATTTATTTATAATAAGCAAATTATAGGCCTATACTCAGCTGTAGATTATTTTGGAAATGAAAAAAAATGTCACTATTTTCAACATGAACTGTCCACATTTACTGTTCAGTATGATAATTCTACATCAGCAAAGTGATGATTATATTTTTTTAAACATATTTTGATTACGAATTATTGATCCTGAAGTAACTCAGTGATAGTAACAAGGAAAAGCTACAAAACAAACAACAAACACACATATACCAAATGTCGTATGGTAGAGTTGAAATAGAGATTTTGTTACACACATACAATAAACTTTGAGCAATAACTATTTACTAATACAAACATACACACAAACAATATAATAACAAATTCCCATTCTCCTCTAAGATAACTTTAACAACAAGCTTCACATGAGCCCACTTGGGTATAATATTCTAACATACAAAATTCCAAAAAAATATAAAAATTTATTCATTTAATAAATTATGCATTGCATACAATTTTAAAAGACCCATTGCCTTATAAAATGGTTCTATTTTAACTTTGAAATATGTGTTATAATTGAAAATCGCTATCGCATCATACACTTTTCTCTTTTTTGAAACAACAAAGTGTTTAGGAAATATTTCTTTTTTTGTAATAGTATGATTCATACCTGGCAGAAGAGCCCAAATTGCTTCAAGACCTAATATAAATGATCCAAAGCTTTGTCCTAATAGAGTAAAGAAGGGGTACATGTAAGCTTCCACCATATACCTGTGTCTTAAATAAACAAAATGGACTGGTCGAGGAAGGTCAATATTAAATTTCTTTTTCACATTGTTTATTATATCTTCAGGAGAAGCTTCTACATCCCCTGTGTAAACTACAGCATTCATTTTTGGAAATCTAGAAAATATTAAAACAAAAACAAAAATAACTTAAATGTACAGTATATGTATAGAATTAAATAATATTTCTAACAAATTTGTGATAGCATGTTAATAAAAAAATTATTAACATAAAACTGTTTAACTAAAAACACTGAATATTTTGTACTATAATTGGTTTTTAACCATTAGAGAGCAGTTAAAGTCTATAGCCGCAAAGATGTTTCCTCACTTTCAGTGGTTAATATGTGAAAATGTGGGCTTATAGTGTCACTGAAAGCAGGTTGTGGTTTATGAAGCTACTCTATTTCTAAGATTTGTCTGTAAGTAAATTAATTTTTTGTGATGCTTTAAAAAATTAATATTTCTCAAAGATGTATATATTTCTGCACTTATGTGTAGAACCTGAATTTTTTTATTTACATCACAGCTTATGAAACTATGATTATGTTACATAATATAGCATATATAATTCAATTTTATGGTAAACATCCTTTTTTTTATATGTACTCTTTAAATCTTTTTTCCAATTGGCTTGCGTAAAAACTCTTACAGCCATTGCAGGCAATTTTACATATGATGCATGTTTTTTAAATATGTTTTAAAATTTGTCCATTACTTTTAAATTATGTCTTGAGTATTAAAATGCCTCAGTCAAATGAACATCCCGCCAACTGTGAAATACACAATGCTTCTTTTACTTAATACAAAAAACGTGAAAGCAGCTGAAATTCAATGGTAGATAAGTGAAGTTTATGGAGAAAAAACTATAAGCTACAAAATGGTAAAAAAATGGATCAGATCATTTAAAGATACCTGCATGAATGTTCATGATGAGGAAGAAAGTGCAGACTTTATGTTATTACTGAAGATATGCGTAATAACTATCTATAATTATAATAATCTATAATTATCATTATAGATAATGATAATTTAAAAGTACAATTATAATTATTAAGCCAAACTGAATAAGTACCAAAACAAATTTTTTATACTAGCCATTTATGAAAATTAGTCACTAAAAATTTGATCTTTTAAGCCCAATCGCTATAGGCAACGAAACATGGGTGGCTTACACTAGCATTAAAGTGAAAATCCATGGCACTGTAGCATTCAACATCACTGAAGAAACTGAAGTTCTAGCAAACAATTTCAGCCCAGAAAATCATGTATACCGTGTTTTGGAATAGGAAGGAAATAAATTCTGCAACATATTATGAGACCTTAACTAAACTACGCCATGCAATCAAAAACAAAAGGCGAGGAATGATGAATAAGGTGATTGTTTTTCTTCATGACAATGCCTGTCTAAATGTGGCTAATCGAATTCAAGATCTTGTTGCATCATTTGTCTAAGAACAACATAATTACTCTGCTTGCAGTTCTGATCTAGCACTCAGTGACTACTACATGTTCCAGCATTTCAAGAACATCTGGGATGTCAGTGCCACATTGACGATGATCAGGTCACAACAGCCCGTAGTTATCAAATCAAGCAGCTGATTTCTATGAGGATGGAATTCAAAAGCTGGTTGTACAATAAGATAAATGCCTTAATATTGATGGAAATTCTGTTGCAAAAATAGATTAAGGCATAGACTTTCATATATCTTGATAAAATTACTAAAAATGTATACCTGTGTGCTATTAAAGTTTTGGAGTTTTTTGTTGAAGGACTTTTTCATATACTTTATAAGTCAGTACAATTTCATAGACTTTGTTTTTATGTTATAGTGAGCCATAATATTTTTCCTTCAAATTTTAAAGATTTAAACTTTACTATCTTAATTTATTTCAATAACTGTATTGCAACCAACATTTTACTAAAAACTGATATTACTCATTAAATTTTTCCATATTCAAAACCAAATTAAATATCTTGAATAAACAATAGAAACATTTAAAAATAACAAGATATAAAGTTCACAATAATCTTCTACTACAAAGAGCATGTTAATGTTCTAATTAATTATGAATTTCGAATATAAAATATCAATAACTTTCTAATTTTTAGAGCACTTATATATATATATATTATTGTTATAGTCCAGTTGACACATATATGTCCCACATATAATTCAGCTGTATTCTACAAAATTAAGAGAAAATTTCTAATAAGACTGCACATTATATAATCAAGTTATGTTTTATTCAAACTCTATTTAACAATAAACATGTAAAGTAATTTAAAATAATGTTAAAAATTCAGTGAAGTTGTAAAGTGGTTGTAAATCTAGTAAACATAAATATTTATTATTAAAATGAAAGTCTCTTTTTATTTTCTTCATTTTTCATGCTACGTTTGAAACACTCAGGCACACAAATTACAAAGCTCTTTTGTTATTACTATACACACATAAAGAGTAGTTTTCTGCTTATTTTATCTTTTTTTAGCAATAGCAGCACCCTCTTCTAAAGCTTATAGCAAGGTGCTGAACTGGGGCTTAGCTGGAAAACGTAACATGAGGAGCAGGATGCACCTGAATGGAACTATCTATTATGATGTCTCTAAATTGTAAGTATAATCTTGGAGTATGGGCAGAGTTGAAAGTGTAAGTACCTGCCATTACAAAGACTGGCATCCATTACATGAAAAAAATACTTTTATGTACCAACACAGAGATTTTCAAAGGGTGTGGGTGGAGTAGTAATAATCATTTGGTCACTTCTGTTGATACCACTGATTGATTTATTATAAGCAACAACCATGCTATGCTTGGAAACAATAGTTCCCTTTTTTGTCATGTATTTCTTTCAGGGCCATTAGTTGTCGAGATTGTCAAACATTTCTCTTGTCTCACCATTTCATCACTGTGACATCCCCTTTTTTGTCTTTCTTTAAACTTTTGTTGTATAACTTCCACTAGGTTACCTTCTCTATTTTTTTGAAGGGTCCCATATATACTAGTCTCTTTATCAAATGTTCAGCAACAGCAACACTGCCATAAAAATAGAGTATGACCTTTTGTAAGGTTGTTCCATAAGCTACATAACAACTTTGTAGGTATGGATCTTTCTGGATTTACAATGGTTTTCTTTGCATATACATAGGATACACATATATTTAGGATAAATCCGTCATGTGTACAGAGCTTATATAATTGTATTCTGTATTTATGTCTTTTATTTTTTATATATTGTTTACAAGACAATCTTCTCTGCTATAAAATTATGGCTTCAACAAGAGATATATTTTACTAGGACTGAAAACTTTAGTGAAATTATTCAAAAGATGACTAGGCATACTATTTTGTGAGGTTTATATGTGCTGAATCATAATCTGCATAATAAAAACAAAGACAACGCCAAACTGATTGAAAACGGTTCCTGGACATTGTTTTACCAAAAATTGGATGCTCGTACAATACAAGTGTAAATTACCCATCAGCATATAAAGGCCAAAAACCTTATTTAGCTTTTCTGCATTGACAGGTTCCCACTTGTTCATGATAGAATGCCGTAGAACAGGATTTCCTCAAACAACTTTAGCCTGTTTATTCAAAAAAAAAAAAAAAAAAAAAAAATGTCATCAAAAATATTTCTAAAAGTTTCTTTTGGGTTGCAGAATCAATGTATACTTGTTTATGGCCAATAAAATTGTGCATCTTGGTGAAATTACTTATACTTTCCACTGATTTTGTATAACTTCAGAACCCTGATCAATAATGTCCACAACGAATATGACATCAGCATCATTAAAAATTATATCATTTCCATCATTACTTTCAAGAACAAATTCAACATTTGGATTTTTAACCAATTCACTATTTGGGTTTAGTCCTGCAGAAAAATCAATTATTTCTTCATTCACCTCGTTATTAGTATATCTGTTTGAGTATGATGACAGAAGTTATATATTTCCTCCACCTGAACTGAAAAGAAAACTTTTTCTCATCAAACTTTCGATCAATTTCACTGTCAGCTTCTATTAACATTCGTTATTTAGGCCTAATCTACCATAATAATATTCTATACTATTTAAAACACTGCAAATACATTAGGCAGCAAAATAAATCACTTCACAAATATTTTGGCTAGGATCACTGTAAACAATCCATAATGAATCAGCAGGACTGAAAATTTAAACAACAGTGATGCCAATTTATAGTATTATATTTCCCTGATACATCTACAAAACCAAAAACCAGGAACTAAGCAACATACATTTGAGCCACACAACTCTACAGACTACATATAAACTTGCATATATTTAATATACATCAGACAGAAATAAACTGATGTAGAGCTCAGTGTAGACAGGATCATTGTCTATTTTGATGACATTGGTGCCAATAGTAAAATTTGTTTAAAAAAAACAAGTAGTACAAATATGTGTCAACTGAACTAATTCAAAGGAAAATATTTTGTAGTGTGAAAGTGAATGTGTTATAACTATAAATACATTACTTGTCTTGCAGAGCTTTAATGGCATACCAGAGAACCCTTTCACCCCCTCCCCCAGCATTGCAGTAAGGGTGAAAGAACCCCACAGTTATCACTCCAGGTTGGGATATTCTTCTTTTCCTTAAGAACTGAAATACAACAAAAATAATTTTAAAGTTACTGTAAAAGTTGAAACATTGCAAAATGAAATATTGTTAACCCAAACTAACTGGAAGGGATTATTTCATAAAATATAAAATCATTTGTATCATTTAATAAAATAATATAAAATAGACATGACAAAATTATAGATTTTTATACAAAAAAACACAGCGCACATTTGCTGTTTTACATTTTTGAAACAATGTAATAAAGAAGTTTGCTACACATATTTTTAAACTTTTGTGTAAGTTTCAAAGTTTGTTATTCTTTAAATGTAGGGTACATTTAATTCTCCTCCATGAACTCATACAGCAGAGAAACTGAATTACTAGCAATAAACTTAGCCTTATAGCATTGTAAGGAACTTAACACGACCAGGATATATATATATATATATATATATATATATATATATATATATATATATATATATATATATATACCAATACAAAGTCAGCATTTCATATAACAGAAAATTTCAAACTATTTCAGTTTCATCAAGGAAATACAAGAAGACTACAAGAAATACCTAATACCATTCTTATGCAGTGATCACTATGGTGTACCAAGGAATGAAAAAAATGATGGAAAGCAGCAAATTTTTTCTCTAAAGAAAATTAACAGCTGCATTAGGCCATAAATGAGAGCACAGAAGAACAATAAAACAAAAAGAGATACAACTTTACGCCCCATAACAGGTACTGAATGACTTCAGAATTTATGTTGGACTCAGTAGAAAACTGCAGACTTTCATAGAACAAGAAAAAATTGGGCACTTAGTTACATCACTATAATCTATCGAACTCTCTGATGTGTAGGTACTGAAAGAAAGAAGCAGAGACTCTACAACACATCACACTATATAACAGCATGGAAAACAATAATTTAAGAACAAGCTTGAAGACCAAGAGGACCTACAAACACATTTACAGAACTTTAGACAATTATATGTATTCATTAAACCCCCACTCTGCTTTGTACTAAAGATAGGTTGTATAAGATACATTGTGTTAAGTGTAAACAGCAGATGAGTTACATGACAAGAAGTAAAAAGTATTATACATTTATATGGCATGAAGAAAAATTTAGTCCTGGCTTTAAAACATGTTAAAATATTCACATGAAAATACATATTAAAAATACAGGTGTGTACATTGTAAATACATAATGTGTAAATTCATTCAAATTTATATTACATTTTTTAAAGTAAATATTATACAACAATAATATTTACTTGTTAGTAATTTTGTTTACTATACAAGAAAGTTTACTTGTTTAGTAGATGTCTAGTTAAAAACAACAATATTGTTACAAACAAATTAAGAACTTATTTAAAAAACTAATATAGCTACAAGTGTGTAATTAATCCTAAAACTATAGAACTTTATTACTGTATTTACAAAAATGTACATAATAAATAATAAATAATAGATACATAAATAATGTATACATAAATAAATAGTATACATACACATGTATGTTATACGTGTGTGTGTGTGTGTGTGTGTGTGTGTGTGTGTGTGTGTGTGTGTGTGTGTGTGTGTGTGTGTGTGTGTGTGTGTGTGTGTGTGTGTGTGTGTGTGTGTGTGTGTGTGTGTGTGTGTGTATTTGATTCACCCTCATTAAAATCATATTTCTTTTTTAATGACCAAATTTTATACAATAGGAATAATGAGAAGATGAAAGATGACTAATACTAGTTAATGGAAAAAGTAAGGTTTAATGCTAGTAAACGCAGCCTCAACCTTACAACTTTAATATATGCAAGTTCAGAGTCATAGCAGACTGACTGGTGACTCAGCCACCTCTAATACGAAATATTTAATAAAGTGAAACTTTTGTCATTGCAGGTACTTACCCAAACCAGAGGAACAAGAAAAAAACAACATGATGAAATTACAAAAGAGATAATGCACATGAAATACATTTCCTTCCACGCTTACTGAAAAATGAAATAAAAAAACATTAATCAAACATTAATTTATAAAAATGTAAAGGTAGTAGTAGCCTGTACACATACATTTTTAATATTTAAAAAAAATCAATTTTAGCCTTATAAAATAAAAAATACTTCATTTTCTTGCAGTTACGCTGCTTTTTTTTAATTTATCTAAAAGAGCAAACCTGTAGCAGGAAATATGGATTCTTAGGTAGACAATTGGATTTTTAAGTACACTACATTTAAGGTCTTGGAATAGAATTTTGATAAAATTCTTTTCAAAATATGTTTCACCAATTCAAAATGATTTAGTAGTTTCACTTTCAAAACAATTTAATTAAAGGCCTGCATGTCCAGTATTATTATTATTATTATATTTTGTACATTGTATTTAAAATTAATGGATGTCATCTATTTTATTCAAGATTGTTCTCCAAAATGCTTAATTTTATATACAAGTAAAAATAGGAAATTACTGGAAGATTGAAGGAAAAAAAAGGATAAACCTAACTAACCTAACCAATACTGACCTAGTTGCCATTCCAACGTTTGATCTAATGCAGGCACTACTTTGAACTGATTGTACCTAACTTAGCACAGTAGTAATTTTCATGTAGTAAATCATCATTTTTCCATGTATTGTAAAAAGGAATTTGTATATATTTTTCCAGAATATAACAGAGTTATTGTCATTAATTATCACTGATGATAATATCACAAAATATCTTTTTTGTAAAAAATTGTATAAAATCATTTTAATAAATGTTCTGTGGATTTGCATTGCTGTATTTCAACATAAACTAACCAAAAGCATATCCTGCTTTATATTTTGGATAATAGAACCAAAACACTGAATAATTACATGATATCATGTTTTGCCTTCCAAAACAATTTTTACCATTATATTCAGGAAAGCATATATTTTCAATAATTATTTTTATATCAACAGTCATGCTATATGTTATTAGTACTACATAGAACTAAGATGGCCTTTTGTTAGGTTAGGTATAAAAATCTGTAAAAATTTGGCAATTTCTGAGATTTTCTAGAATAAAAAATGAATATGTTCATCCAGAAACAGTAATATAGGCCATCAAATGTTTTAGAAACAAAATAAAAGTTTCTAAAATTGTCCCTACTTTAATTCGGCCTTGTTTAGCTACATTACATTAATTTATTTGTAGGCCTATTTAGTTTTTATTTCATTATCCATTACTTTCTTTATGGAATAATTGGTAATGTAATGTAATAAATTTATTTTAACACTTTCATTCAATTCTTTACTTTATAATGGCATGTTATTTCTAAATTACATGCCTTTTTATTAAATTACAAACCTTTTTATTTTATCAATCATTAATTAAATTAATGATAACATTAACACTGTTAAAAACAGACTACAAAACACTAAACGTCAACAGTTTGGTTTATTTGTTTTATTGGTTATAATGTTACAGGTTATAATTTATGAACTATGATTACTGATTACGTTTCACTTCTACTTGTTTGATATGTGTAGAAGTGAATGACGAAGAAGAAGCAGATGACAAAACAAAAGCAGCTGTTAGATTTGTCTATTAAAGCTACACATAATATGTGAAAACTTTCAATTTCAATTAAACAAAAAATTTGAACCAACATCAAATTTAGGAGGAAGGTATTGCCCGAACCAATTTGGTAGAACATCTAACGTCTGGATCATTCGGCAAATTTATATACTACATTCTTATAAAAGTCACTAACAAAATTTTAAACTTTTTTGCAAAAAGTACTAATTATATATACTTTATTTTTAGGCACCAGTTTCAACTTTATTTATTTGAAGGCTTGTTATTTTATAAGGTTCAGTATTAAATATATATTAAGCAATTTCGAAAACGATATTTATGCAATAAATTGTTTCTACACTTTTACCATTATATAGTACTTTATATGAATTAGTACTAAAAATAATAACAAACAATATTATTCTCTCGTTACTGGCTCTATAGAATTTGTCAAAAGTTCTCAAGTGAAATCGTAGTAATATTTTTTTCCGTACACTGCGCTGCTATCTTTGTTATCTAGATTTGGTTATTTTGTCGTCTGTTGCTCGCTTCAGTAAATGCCAGTCTGCTATTGAGTAAAGATTAAGGTTAAGTGGTACATGAGTAGTTACATATGCAGTGTTTTTTTATTATATGTTTGTAATTCAATATGTCTCGCATGTACTGTTCGATTTCTATTGTGTTAAATCTATTATTAGTTCTAACAATTACTGAACAAAAGACTATTTCTCCAGATAGTAAAAAACTTTTCCATGACATCCTTGCTGGTCATGGTTTGTACTATGGCTTTGACAAATTAGTGGAGTTAAATGGCACGAACTTTAAATCGGTTGTCTTTAATGAAAGTGTTTCAAAAATTTGGCTAGTTGAATTTTACAACAGTTGGTGTGGGCATTGTCAGAGATTTGCACCAATATGGAAGAGTCTTGCTGCTAATATTTTCAGTAAGAATATTGTGTTAACTCACTTAAACTTAAAATAGAAAGTTAAAATTGTGTGGGTCATTATGTTCTGCATGGTTTCTTTTTGTTTTGAATATATATATATATATATATATATATATATATATATATATATATTTAATTTGCATATCAAAAAATTACTTTTTCTGTGTTTATTAGTAAATTTATTATGTATTATTTATTCTGTACCATAATATAATGGAATACTTTTAATAATAATAATAATACTGAAAAACAATGAGATGTCATCTATACATAGTTGATGTTTTCTGAAATTTATAGTCACAATGAAAATGTCAGTAAGGTACTCTTAACTGTATGAGGGGCAAAAAGGGCACCCTTAAAAGGGAGAGGATAAGTACAAGAAAACCATAAAAATAAAACAGATTACAAAATGTGTATTATTGTAAAACATTTTGCTTATTTATGTTAGAATAATTGTGTTTTTATTTTACAAAATTTAATAGTAGGTAATCTGTAAGTAAAATTATGCTACTCTATTATTTAACATTATATACTTATTATATTATATTATAGTACTTTTGTTCTTTGAAAAATACAACCTTGTTCAGTATTTCTTCACTCAGTGGCACATTTAAAAAAATTTGAGGTTCTAGGCCTTTTTCTAGGTGGCTCTGACACCTCTCAGGGGTATAACACCCAGGTTTTCTTTTATCCAATTTCATGTAAGTTAGGCTATTTTCCATAAGAAAGAAAGGCTATGTCAAATAATGACTTATCAGTTAAGTAAATAAAGTAGACTTCTTACAGAAAAACTTTTAATTTGACTCTTAATAATTTCTTAACAACTGGCACAGATTATGCTAACTATTCATTCCTTTTGAAATAAGGAACAGTCTTTAAAAACAACCAAACAGAAATAGAGCTCTCTATTACCCATGAATTTCTCCAATCTCTGGACAGTGCGAATTTTTTAAAAAAATAAGCTTAACTCCATAAGTATAAATCTGGAGAAATATGCTTACAGAATGAATGCTAACGCTATATAACCTCACAAAACTTAGTCAGTTAATAGCAAAGAAAGAAAACGGTTATAATAGCAAAGTACGAATCATGATCAATAAATAAGCCACTTATTTTATTTTTATGAAATAGTTTATTATTCACGGCAATTTATCAAGTATAATAGTAATAACTTGATAAAAGCAAGTAAGCCGATGTTAGATTCATCAACTTGTGTGTTCTTTTAATTAGTCTGTTATAATAAACAAATATTGCTGTGTAGAGTAATGACTAACTTGTGCACAGTTGTTAGAACGTAGTCATTATATCTATGCTATAGGCCTGAAATTTGTTGTAGCTAATGTTATCTGTGAAAGACATGTCCAGTGTCCAACAACATAACAGATTAGATTGCATTTCAGGATGAGGTCTTTACTTTAGTTGAAATTTGTTTTAACAAAACTGATAAAACTAGGAATGGTAGTAATTAGTAATCTTACTCATCAATATTATTAATCGTAGGTAACAGTATTTTGAACGTTTTACAATAATCATATAAAACCCTTTATTTTCCCTTCTTTAAAACGTTAAATTAAATATAAAAACACTTAATTAATTTGATTAAAGCGATTTTCACCACAAAACTGAAGTATTGGATAAACTTAGCTATCACAATCTGAAATCAATTTTTAAATTTTTATATAGATTTGTAGCTTACGTGGAACAGTAAATCTCCAACTAAAGGGTTTATAGAATAATTACTCTTTAAGAATTAAACATATTAACTCTATTGCACCACTTTGAGTTATTTTGATGTTAAGTTGTATGGCCAATTTACAGCTCTCGACAATTTTTTTAATGTTTTATTTAAAAAAATTTATTATTTTTCTCTGAGGTATATTTATGTAAACAAATGTTTTTGATATACTTTTACATGTTTAATGTTGTGGGTTGTATAGTCACTTTACAGTCTTGCAACCAGTTGTTTATGTATGTTATGTTTTTAAGATAGGCCTATCTGTTATTATTAACTGTTAGCTATTATACTTTTATGTTTGGTGATTATTTTAGTATTTATTTATTTATTGTTAATTAGTATTCTAGTTTTAATTTAATTTGGTGATATGGTAATGATAAGTTTTAAAAGTAGCTGAGTAAGTTGAAGTTCTATTTTTAATTTGTTATATACAGAAATCTTTAAAAGCGTAATTTTACATTTTACTTAGTCTATGTTTTGATGGGGTCATTTTCATGCATATAGAATCATGCAATGAAATTCAAGAAAAGACACCATAGAGACATGCCTCTATGCATATCTGTTGCAACACTAAACTGAAGTAGCCATTGGATTATATAATCTTGCAACAAGTCATAAATCATCGATGTTTTTTTTTTTTTTAATAAAAATAAGTGATAACAATTAATTTATTTATTTTTGTTTTTCATACAGATTTTGAATAGAGAGAGGAAGTTAATTTATGGTTTGAAAATAACAGTATGGGGAGTTTACTAGATCTATTAGTTGTTTGGTCCCCGAGTCCTTTATATATATATATTATATATATATAAACTGATAGTAATAGTATGTCTGTCTTATGACTACTAGTTTACAGCCCAAACGACTGAAACAGTTATATTTTGTCATGTTTTACTTTTTTCAGGGGAAACCTAAGCTATAATTTTTTACAAAAAGTATAAACAGTGCAGATTTTGAATAAATTTGTCTCATATATAGAAAAAAAAAACATTTTGGTTGTTATTGGAAAAAATGGAAAATCAGCAATGAGAAAAATTTTAGACAAAAAGTATAAACATTTTGAAGAATTTTTTTCTGGAATGCAGATCTAAAAAAACACAATCAAGGCGTATGGCCCAATATCGAAAAAAATCAGGTTCAAGAACTGACATCAAAAACTGGGAAGTCAGCCTATTTTCCCGAAATTAGTTAATAAAGATTTTCAATATTTGAAGATTCAAAACTCAAGTTAGTGTAGTAAATTAAAAATAAAATAAATTATTAAATCGGAAAAAATAAGCTTTGGCCAACGTTTCCCCCCTTAATTTGGGTTGTTGTGTTTTTTTAATCGTAAATTTCTTTTACCTCAAGTTCCCGCCACAGGCTTGGCTTGTGAATCTTCATTTAAGTAACCTAAAACATAGTGAACCGATTATAAAAAATTAGTCTGAATCTTCGGTTTGTGGTCGATAGTTTCAGAACCGAGTGTTCTTGTTGAAAATAACACAAGTTTTGTTTGGGCACTTGCTTTATTTAAAACTTGAATAATTTTACTGGATAGGAGAAAGTTTGTGGCAGTGTTTATGAATTAATGGCGTTTTCGAAATGGATTTTGTTACTGTACATACAAATGATTAGAATTAGTTTTAAATAAAATTTTATAATGACTAAGAATCACGCAATTAATTGTAACGCAATGCTAATAATGAGATTATTTATTTGAATGCTGTTCCAAACTTAATCATAGTTATTTAAATGAATATATACACTACAGCCAACATAAAACCATATCAAATTACGTAATGGCGTGTTGCGTTTATTTTGTCTTTAAATGCCATGCTGAACTGTTTCAAGGTATTGTAAGATTCTTACAATAATAACAGTCCTATACACAGGCATATTATTATTAAAAGCAAAATCGGATTTTCGTAATTAATTAAAACTCTTATTTGCATTAATTTTTATGGGAAAGGTACGATTTTAAATGGTTTCTAATGCAGAAAAAAAGTAATATGAATTAAAAAAAAAATACATGAACCTAGCTTAGATATGTACTGTAGTTATACTAAAGAGCAACTGTTTTATTTTAATTAGTAACGATCAGCTTATTTCATTGAACAGCTGATAGGCTATAATAAGTTTCAGGTTATGTTGTTAAAAACTAGCAATTTTTTTTTTTTTTTTTTTTTGGTATTTAACGTCCGATTATTGTGCACACTTGGGCTAATGCAGACGATGGGATGATTTATAGCGTATGAAAATGCCAAGCCCTGGCCAAGAATCGAACCCGGGTCCTTGGGGTTACTCTATAGCAATATTAACAACAATTATTATAAACATATATATTAGTTTCAAATGTATTATAAAACGTTAAAACGTGCTCGTGTTCTTCAATTTATTAAAGAAAAATACCGAAGAGGAGGAAGAAAAAGAAATAGACAGAAATAGATTGTTCGTTTCCGTTTCATATTTCCTTAACATTAAAATCTTCGCTACAAAAACTTAGTTTCATCATTTTCAATAAAGTGATAAATACACGTTTGTTTGAAGTCAGAATTTAAAAATAATATTCCGTATTTTTTTGTGAAATTTGATTTTTACATATAAATATCTCAGCTGTTTTCATATGTTTATCAGTAATTAGAGGCCTAGCTGGTAAGTGGCCTTTTGCATCGATAGGCTGAACAAAAGACATTGATTGAACGAACACAATATCGATACAGAAACAATACCGTTTGTAATTTTAATTGGAACTCTTTCTAAAATTTTCACCGATATTGAGGATTTAAAAATTATCGCGGACGTATCTTTCTCGCTGACGTGATGGATGCGAATTTCCAAAACGTAAAAATATATGTAATACATTTTTATCTTACACTCTTTTGAAAATTTAATTTAGCCCTCATAATCATTTTTATAATATGCACAAATTAGTATTTTAAATTGTATGAAATACGAAAATGAACACTAATTCATGATGTCAGATTAACTTTAATATTTTATTTGAATTTGAAAATTTGAAATTTTTTATTAAATGCAGATTTAAACTTTGATTACAGTAGTGAAATATGATTTTCAAAAAAGCGTAGATAAAATAGTTGGGATTTTCTTAAAGTTTTGAAATGGCCGTCATTCTGAAACCGATGAACCGATTATGCTGCTGTCCAAACTATTACCAAAATCGTTTCTTGCTTCAAGTTTGAATAAAATGGGACCGAAATAACAAACGTTACAGTAATAATACAGTACTCATGCCCCCACCCACATACAAACACAGGCACACAGTTTATACATTTATATGACTTTCTTTAGAAAGTGATCTAGAGTCGGGGTTCTGCGTTCATTTCAGTGGAAATTCTCTTAAGGATTAAACAATTTTTTTTGTGTAAGATGTTTTATAATTTAGCTTTAAAAATACAAGTTTATTTAATTAA
Organism: Callitettix versicolor; assembly: GCA_022606455.1. Taxonomy (NCBI): domain Eukaryota; kingdom Metazoa; phylum Arthropoda; class Insecta; order Hemiptera; family Cercopidae; genus Callitettix; species Callitettix versicolor. Next base: position 44,688,342 of record CM040183.1, on the reverse strand, counting down.
AAAAATCATTTTAATAGTTTTTTTTCATCTGCGTGCGTTACAATAAACGATTCAAACTGTAAGCCGAAAGCGAAAGCAACGATCTGGGTTGGCCTTGTGTTTAAAAGCAAACATACTGTACTTTAAATTCTTGAAAACAGCTGAGTCGGCAAATGAATTTTTAAATCGTAAAAATTAAATTCTTGCATAATATGAATGACCGTAATTTATTCATTGAAATAATACAGTTTTATGTAACACAGGTGTTGTTTATTTTCTGATGTGACGCCTTTAATAATAATTTTATGTAAAACAACTGGCTTTAGATAAATTTCTGATAATAGAAAACAATTTACATTCATTCTGAACAGCAAGCTGCTGTCTTAATCTTATTATATTACTGAAAGTTTATGTGTTTGTTGGTTTGTTTATTTGTTATTCAATCACGCTTTAACTACTGGACCAATTGACATGAAATTTGGTATGAACATGCTTTAGGTACATGAGATAAACATAGGCCTATTCTCGTTTTAAAAAACGCCATTATACTCCTTTGTGGCATGTGTTAAGTGTACAACAGTGATGTTTTATACGCTTAATTATATGTCTATATTGGTAAATGTGAATAATAAATATTTAAATTATTTTAAACACCATTATACTACTTACCCAGTTCAACTTAATTATTTAGTATTTAGTTTTGTAACATGTGTTAATTGTACAACAGTGACATTTTATACGTTTATTATAGACCCCTATATTGGTAGGTGTGAATAATAAATATTGAAATTGTTTTAAATGCCATTATACTATTTACTCAGTTCAATTTAATTATTTAGTTTTGAGACATGTGTTATGTGTATAAAAGTGAAGTTTTAATAATTTTATACTTCTTAATATTACATATCTGAAAGTTTGTGTGTGTGTGTGTGTGTGTGTGTGTGTGTGTGTGTGTGTGTGTGTGTGTGTGTGTGTGTGTGTGTGTGTGTGTGTATTTGTTTGTTATTCAATCACATGTTAACTACTGGACTTGAGATTTAGGTACCTGAGATGGACATAGATCTAATCCCGTTTTAAAAATCTTAATCCGTGTTATTATTTATTGCACAATTATTGTTTATAATCTTACATTTTCAATTATTTTAGTTAACAATTTTTCAAAACTGACTTATTTGTTTTTGTGTTGAATTTTCAATATTAAATGTAAAAAAATCCCTACGCAGAATGCTGAATATATCTTAATCATATTATATTTCTAAAAGTTTGTTTATTTGTTTGTTTGTTATTTAATCACGCTTTAACTACTAGACCAATTGAGATGAAATATGGTATGAACATGGTTTAGGTACCTGAAATAAATATAAGACTATTACTGTTTTAAACAGTGCCATCATACGACTTACCCAGACCAACATAATTTAGTATTTAGTATTGTGGCATGTAGGGCCTATTAACTGTACAACAGTGACGTTTTATACATTTATAATATATAATTGGTATTGGTAGGTGTCAATAATAAATGTTTAAATTATTTTAAACACCGTCATACTACTTATCCAGTCTAACTTAATTATTTAGTATTTAGTTTTGTTACAAGTGTTAATTGTATAATAGTGACGTTTTTAGTAATACTATATTTTATTAAAATATAACAGAACAATGTTCTAGAGTATCGAGTAGCAAAAATCTATATGTCTTGGCCGAAAACCATAAATCGTATAATATTTTATATAGAAATATATTAAATAGAATGAAGCTATTCTGATTTTGAAAATCGACTATAAATTTTATTACCTACATTATAATTGCAGGCAAAGTCGCAACGGGAAACAGCCAGTATAAAATAATTTAGTAAACAATACCATTTTTTTTATTCTCTTAAGGTTGATTTTAAACTTTGTAGACCTCTACTGTTGTATTCTAAGAAAATCAGTGCTGGATTATATATAATTCTTACCAAAAAAAAGTAACACTGTTATTTGTAGATTGACAAAAATTTGCGGTAAAATCAGGCTTTAAGTAGACCAAAGCATTCAGTATAATCGGACTAGAAGTGCAGCCACAATTATAAAAAGCGTCCAAGTCCTGGATTAGCTACCGCTATGAACGCTGCAATCTGCAAGGACAGTGGTGGAGACGTTTGAGAAAATAGGCAGTAGTTAGACACTCTGCCACAAGATGCCACCAACAGCCAGCGCTCACAAATTTTCAATGGCCAAAGTAATGTTGAAGCAAACAAAAGTTACTAACTAAAATATTATTAACCAATTGATTACCCTGCGTTTTTTGTTATCTATTTGCTGTCCAAACAATTTTATTGTGTTTTATCCACGACTGATAAAAGAAAATTGGGAAATTTATTTTTCACGTTTTCCTCAACCGTTATGGCTGAACATTGACTGAAAGAGCATTGGGAGGTCGTCAAATTTATATTTATGACCCTAAAAACTATGAATTCGACACTAATATCGATCAATTTGTAGCCTACTTTTCACGCACCCTTCTCTAAGGGCATTGCATATAAACGTACTGGAATGATAACCCTTAAAAGAGTATGTAAGGGTTGCTGCTGGTGGTATCTTGCGGCAGAGTGTTCAACTACAGTTATGTAAATTAATATTACTGTCTATTTTCTCAAACGTCTCCACCCTTCCGTCCTTGCAGCTTGCAGAGTTCGTAGCGGCAGATAGTCCAATTATTTGGGCTTTATCCGCTAATATCGAGCACGTTTTTTATAATGGTGGCTGTGTCTCTAGTATGTTTATATTCAAAGCGTTGGAGAACAAATATATTCTTCCCACAGTATTTGTTTTTAGCAAGTTAAAAAAATCTGTGTTTGTTTGAAATCGGTCTTCACATTTCAAAATTATTGTGAAAAATACACATACATTTCCTTAATTATAGTACAGTATCTGCTTGAATAATTAACTTGGCCAAATATTGGCCAGTTATCTATTTTAATGCCAAGTTTTAATCAAATGGTATAAAAAATTGTTAATTTAGTTTTTAACGCTGCTCTTTTTGGTGAAATCCGATTTTCAAAAAAGTGTTGAATGAACGTTATAAATTTCGCTGCGGTCAGGGTTCGTTGTGAAATTTTTATTATAAAGTAGAAAAAATATTGGCAAATGAAAATGTTCGTTAGCATGATATTACATTTTGGAAATTTGCTTCCATAACGACAGCGAGTCAGTAATGTGTTAGAAATAAATTATTATTATTAAAAGAATTGTTTTAGAACCCTGTTTCATTTTTTAACATTTAAGGAGTAAAATTGTCAAATTTTGGTATTTTTAAATGCATTTTTTGCATTGTTTAAAGATGGTTTTTTCAGTTAATGTGTTTTTTTTTACTTTTCCTAATTTGCTTCTAAAGAATTCGGGCCCTAACCCACACGGGAAGGGAGAAACATCTTATAACAATAGTCCAGTTTGATTCAAATTTGGTACGCAGACAAGCTCGTTTACTCAGTAAAAATTTGAACTTTCTGGCATCTGCTTTAATTGGAATTTAAAATTTTTCAAATTTAATTGAAAATACAGAAACAAATACAACGGCGATCAGGGATCATTTTCAGTGAAATTTGAAAATTTTAAATGCTATTTTTAACACTGATTTGTGAAATCGAATTTAAAAAAATGTATGACTAAGTTAACAGCTATTTTGAAACAGTGAACAGATTTGAGATTTGATTTTCTAGATGCTAGTTTTAGGAAATTTTTGTCCATGTTATCAGGAAACAGCTGTGTACATATATGCCACAATATACATACAACAAGATATTGTACTTGGATAGGATACATTTGATCTTTTTAAAAGCAACCACAATCTTTCTAAAATTTCATCATAAAAAGTAGTTCTTTATCTGACTTGCTGCACTTAATTAGTAATTAATATTTGATTGCTTCTTAAAATTACTGTAATGACGATAAATTTCGTATAAACCATTTATCTAACACTGACAAGGCTACCAGCTGTTCACGTACGTTCCATTTCCTATTATTATTTTATAACTTCAATTTTAACATCTGAAAATAATATGTGCGTTTGTTATGTAGTTTTGACCACACTCATTGACCGAGTGTTTTAAAATTTGGTACGAAAATACCTTGTATAAAGCCCGAATGACATATTTGTAAGATTTTTTCCTGTTCACTTCCGTTTCAAGATGGCGGTTTGTGATTTATGATGGTTGTACTCAGTTTTGACCAAACGCATTGACCGATTGTTTTGAAATTTGGTACGAAGGGGACTTATTAAGCCCCCTTAAGGGGGCTATAAAGCCCGAAACCAGTATGGGTAAGATTGTTTCCTATACACTTCAGTTTCAAGATGGCGGTTTTTGATTTATGACTATATTCAATGTTTGTGATGACGATTTACGCAATTTTTGAAATTTGGTACGAATGTGCCTTTGTAAAGCCCGAATTACATATTTGTAAGATTTGTTCCCATTCACTTCCGTTTCAATATGGCTGCCTGTGATTTATGATGATGATTATACGCAGTTTTGGCCAAACACATTGACCGATTGTTTTGAAATTTGATACGTATGTGCCTTGTGTAAAGCTCGAACGATTTGTAAGATTTTTCCTATTCATTTCTGTTTCAATATGGCTGCCTGTATCTATGAAACGATTTACGCAGTTTTGGCCAAACGCATTGACTGATTATTTTGAAATTTGGCACGAAGGGGACTTTGTATAAAGCTCGAAACACGTATATAAGATTTTTTCCGTTCACTTCCGTTTCAAGATGGCGGTTTGTAATTTACGATGACGATTTTACGCAGTTTTGGCCAAACGCATTGACCGATTGTTTTGAAATTAGGTACGACGGTACCTTGATAAAGCGCAAACGACGTATTCGAAAAATATATGGGACACCTGACAGAGACATTTAACCTTACGCACCTGCTTATCATCTAACTGACATAGATTTGTGTAAAAAAGACCGATTTGCAGTTCTGGGGCACTTCATCATCTGTTAAAATTATTTAATGAGAACTTTGGAAGGATGCTTTGAGTTAATTGTATTTCTCTTCAGCGAAACTGAGGTGAAAAGTCAAAAAATTACGCAATTATAATACGATTACATTGATGGTAATGTGTAATTAGCATTGGATAATTAGGAGCACTTGCTTATCTGCCAAAAAATACGCAATTATAATGTGATTAAATTCACCATTGATTATGTAAATAAAGTAAACATACAAGAAGGACTCACAATTCGGGGCAGTTGCTTACCTGTTACAATTAATTATAAACTGGACATTGATTAGTGTAAATAAGGTGTAATGCGTAAAGTTGTAGTGCCGTTCTATTTTCAAAAAACATCTATGACCAACTTGCAGTATAGGCAGCCCTTTGTTATCTGTCCCAGACATTGTTTGCTCCCCGGGATTTTGAAACTGAGTCACCTTGATCATAGTACACATAGTTACTTAAGCTAGACCTAAACTGGCACTGATTTATGTAAATAAGATAATGTGTAAAATGTTTACCTACACTTTAAAGCGTAGGTTAGGTACTGACTGATTATCGCCTTCTGTGACTGTAAGGAAAATTACATAGATTCCCGGTCACCTTTGCTTCACTATTTGTGTAGGAAATTTGGTTGTGGTGTTTGTCAAGAAATATAGCATTAAGCTGTTACTAGGGAGAACTGAATAAAGTGAAGTGTTGTTCATTTTTATTTACAAGTGCTGTTATTGATATCCAAGAGTTGAAAGATGACGGGTAACCTTTCCATTTAACAAGTACTTTCATACGCCCTTTTCATTCAGTATTTTATCAATTTTATATAAAGTATCTTTCATAAAATGTTTCGTCTGCAATTTCCTCGTTCGAATATACTTCATACACTGGTCACGGGCGCTTTATAACTTTCATAATTTTAAACATTTCGTCGCGTCCCTTTGATTCAATTCTTTTTCCAAAAAAAAACTGTTTTATGAGTACAGTTCCGATTATTTTGAATTTTGTTTTGACAATAGCAGCTAATTTTCTGTATAGGCTATATTTTTCCATACTTGTAAAATATTAGAATCGTTTACGAGGTGTGACAATGAATAACCGGACTGGTGTTACAAAACGTTTTATTGATCACCAATTACATTACAAAGTTTATCCCCTTCAATGTACTCCCTTGCCGATCGCTATAACGCTCCATACCAATTTTCCATTGTTCAGAGCAGCGCTTGTTGAGAACCTCCGTGGTTTTTGCTTTCACCGCTTCCACAATGTGAAATCTTGTCCCCTTAAGCTTCGATTTGATCTTAGGAAGTAAAAAAAGGTCACAGGGGTTAGGTTGGGCGACTATGGTAGGTAGTCCTTTATGGTGATGTGTATTTCGTAAATAACGCCTTCAAAGACAAGGAGGAATGCGCAGGTGCATTATCTTGATGAAACCTCCAGGAATTGATCTTCGTCTTGGGTCTTCGTTTTCTCACTCGTTCGGGGACCCAATAACTTTAAACAATTCCACGCTTGTAAAAAGAATAATAAAAAAAGACTTTGAATTTGATTTGTTTTACAGGAGCTATTTCTATTGTCGAATGTTTTGCTTTATTGTAGGCTTTCAATAACGTTTTAAGCACATCAATATATCTACATGTACTTTGTAAGTCAAGTAACACCCACATCCTGCTTTTGACAGTTCGATTGAAACATTCGACCGATGCAGCTTTCTCATATCGATTCCGTGTGGTTTTTTTTGTGTTTAACGTCCGACTATTGTGCACACTTGGGCTAATGCAGACGATGGGATGATTTATAGCGTATGAAAATGCCAAGCCCTGGCCGGGAATCGAACCCGGGTTCTAGGGTTGAAAGCCCAGTACGCTATCAACTAGGCCACCGAGGCATCGATTCCGAGTTGTTGAATAAGCTATGTCATTGTTCAGATATTTGTTGAAGATATCCCCTGTCCGTTTATTGGATTGTATACATTACGGTTTTCTTTAAAAAAATCAAACTCTTCACCGGAATACATGTTTTACTTTTTAAAGGAATAGCAAATATTTACTAAATACGTCAACAACATTTAGTATACAATTAATCCCATCGAATGATGTTTTTGTTATTGCGCGCGTAGCACATAGCTGATCTGCGTTATTCACAGTATACTTATTGCCGAGTGCTTATGTGCCTTGTGATTGTGGCAATTCTTGTATTTCATTAGGTTTGTATTTATGCCTGAAAAAGTTTTTTCAAAGCTTCAGCTCCGAAGTAACCGGTTGGTTGGGACGGATTGTAATATCTTACATAATGTTTTGACTATTTTGTGGCGATAAAGTATGCCACTTAAAGGTATCCTTAGTTTAATACATTTCTGCCCAGGCATTACTGCCTTCACATCTCCCGTGTACAATAGCTTCATTCTGACTGATGCGTTCTTTCTGTAGTTTTAACAATGTAATTCTTAGAAATTATTGTTTCCACCATAATTTCGAATAAATACAGGTCGAAAATCGTTATTTGGGAGAACATCGAGGAGGACCACTCGCTACAGAACAACTACACGCAGTCTACCGACACAACACCCGGACTTGCTCGGGAGAAATAGGAGGGATCCTACCAACAATAAATATCTCCGGTAAAGTTCCCCGCCAGCCCGCGGCCGACCTGTAAACGCCCGGACTACAACAGAGTGCCTAGGTTTTAATACATCGTTAAATAGATCTACAGTGTTTGACTCACCAGTCTGAGTAGGCCTACTGTCTACACTAACATCCAATGCATCCAGTGACAGTAAATTGTCTTTTGAAATAAAGTTTAAACGATTTTCAGCATTTTTTCTAAACGTCTTTGGAGTTGATTCTAAAATTTCTTTTGTTATTTATTTTAAAGTCTTGGTTATTTTCAAAACTATACCTTTTATTTATGGTGAGTTCTGTAGATTTTTTCTGCTGTTCTGTAAAATGAAGATAATGTTTTAAGACGTTTTAAGACATTTTAACAATTTTTCACGATCGAGAAGTTTATAATTTTGTATAATATCTTTCATTTCTTTATCTAGATTTATTGCCACGTCCGTACTTTCATTTTCTTGTATTCTGTACAGAATCATGAGGTAACGACCATTTTCTTACTGTTCTTCATTTAGGGCCTAATTAAGTAGATGCTGAACACAGGTCCAATTAACAACGGAAACAAACTTCGTCCATTTTGAATAATTATTTGCTTCTTTTTCTTCCAGTTTTCGCCTTGCTTTACTAGTTTTCTATGGATGGGTTTATAGCCAATTTACACACATCCTTTCAACACATTACATGCAGCTCTTGCATCGCTTGAATCAAATTGGTGTCAGCTGATTTCAGGAAATGTTTCCTCCTAGCCTGACAGTAACTGCGCATTGTCTGTCACTGGACAGGACATGATGTCAAAAATAAAATAGCCTTAGGCCGAGCGGCAACCGAAGCGGAGTTAACTGAGTCAGTTTAAAGAACGCGTTTGTATCTTTTAAATTTAAATATTTAGGCCTACTGTAACGGAAACTACTATGTTTAAAAACCGTAGCCTAGGTAACGAGGAATAATTAGTTTGGAGTTGTGGTCAGCGTGGTGGGGGAAGCGGAGTCAGCTTGAAAACCGACCTAGTCAGAGTGAAAGCTATGCGGAGCGGAGCCTAGCGACGCCGCTATGACTCCGCTCAGCTTCGTAACGCTTCCAGTGGCCGCACTTACATTAAAAACAATATGTTAGGTTTTGGATGCGTAGTCCGCTCCGCATTCGGTGGCCACTCGGCTTTAACTTTCATTTATTTTTAATAATTTTTAGTACGTATACAAAATTATATTTGTCTGTCGGAAATATGACTAAAGCACCTGTCAGTCTGCTGCGTCGCTGATCTGCGCATCTTAAAGTTCTTAGTTCTAGCCGCAGTTACTCCCGTTGCTTTTCCCTTACCGTTAACCCTGACCCGTCGTCCTCAGACAGCCTCAGATAATGTTGCGTAGCGTCATTGTATGCTTCTTGTATATATTTCTGGGCGCACGTGTTGAGCAACGTGTATCACGTAGATTTTTAAAGTACACAATATAATGAACTTTGAGAACGATGTGACATACGTGTTGGTGATAAAAGCTCGCTAATGTTTCGATGGGGGCGGCCGGCCTCGGTGGCCTAGTGGATAGCGTACTAGGCTTTCACCCCGAGGACCCGGGTTCGATTCTCGGCGAGGGCTTGGCATTTTCATACGCTATAAATCATCCTATCGTCTGCATTAGCCCAAGTGTGCACAATAGTCGGACGTTAAACACCAAAAAAAAAAAAAAAAAATCGATGGTGGCTTCCTTTGGTAAATATATCGACAACACTAGCATTGGATTCTCGCATTAAATCATTATAAGACGATTATCATTATTATTATCGATAATAATTATAACGATAATTATTATATTATTACAATCATATATATATATATATATATATATATATATATATATATATATATATATATAATTTGGTGCGACAAATAGAATTCATATCAGGTACACTTCCTTGAAGTACTAACGGGATATTACTAATTATTTAATTGACGGCTGTTCCAGTAAATATTTTGAAATTCTACGTTGCATAACGCCTGGTCGTGTTATAAACACACACACTATGCGCGCGCGCATATTTGATTTGAACGAAACGTGTTCTTGGAGTCATAATCGAACTCATTTCATAATCTCAAGTCTGTGTTTATCAATGATCGCCGGTAAATATCTCATTTTACAATGGAAATTCACTAATTAATACTAATTAAAGGAAATAAAGTTTGGGAAAACAGATTGAAAAAAAAATAAGAATTATTAATTGCTTTTCATAGGTCGGGATCAGGGCACATTTCATACAGTTGTCGCAATAGGTTATTTTCATATTAAGGCTATTCGTTAAATTATTCAACCAATTGAATATTATCTCTGGTCTGTTATTATTATCTTATTATGTTATTATCTCTGGTCTGTTCCGTTTGCATTAGGCATAAAGTTTCTGAATATTCCGGTAATTGTTTGACTGCTTTTGAAATAGCATGGCAACTGAGTATAACATTTAAAGGTAGAATTTCTGACAGACTGTCCATTTAAACATTAGTGGCTCCGGAACATTTCGTGTTTGAGTTCCCTGTTAAAAACAAATAGGCCTAAATAAGCTTAGTTTGTTTCTCTGTTTGGTTAATGGAGCGAGCACAGTCACCCAGGGGAGCAATGGATCGAATCAAAACAGCAAACACGAACGTTACGTTAGGGGTAGACTTGCAAGAAATCATTTATCTTTCTGTCATGCCGTTATCATTTAAACGACACGTTTAGATTTGTCGACTAACCATTCCTTTTTAAAGTTATCAAAGATATTTACTACAATACTTTCAGGTTTATATAAAAAGTAAGTAGTGCAAAAATCTAACATTTTCCCTGCAAAAATCCGATGTAAAAACTGTTTTAAAAAATCGGCTTAATTTCTTATTTCGTCAAGATAATTTTCGAAAAAAAAACAAACTCGATGACTCTCGTAATTTGATTTTATATTTTTTTCAATTAAGCCCAAACTACGTATAAATTCAGTTTTATTTCAAATTTGCCACACGTAACCGTCAATAGCTGCCGATCCGGATTTTTTTTCGAGGGTATAGCAACTCGAATACTCAACGTTTTGTTTGAGTATTTATGGACTACTTTCGAGCACAATTTTATTAAAATCTGTAGGTCGATTTTGAGAAAGTACGAATTTTAAACAAAACAGGGTTTTACAAAACTTTTGAAATCTTATAAAATTGCCCCGCGAACTTGCTAAATTTGATCAAAATCAGTGAATTAGTTTATTATGTTTTCATACTGCAGTCGCGAGGCTGAAACCATTCAATATAAATCTACTATAAACGCATGCTAGATATTGGCGGCTAAAGTCCACGTAGTTGGACTACCTGCCGCTACGAATGCTGCAAGCAGCAAAGACAGGGCGGAGACGTTTGGTAAAATAGACAGTATTATTATCTGTTATTATTATTAACTGTAGTTGAACACTCTGCCGTAAGATGGCACCAGTAGCGAGCGTTTACATATCTGTCGTAAGGGTTATCATTCCAGTATTTTTATATTCATAGCTGAAACTGTGGAAAGTCTTTTTACGGCGGTAGTTGTCGAAACAGTAATTTGACGAAACAATATGCTGACGTCATTTTACGAAGTTATTAGACGGAACGGTATGTTTTTGACTCAGAGGGACTAACACACAGCCATTAAAATCTCATGATCGCTTTATACTTACTTCGTTTCCTTAGAATGTAAAGTGTATAATTTAAATTAATATACATTTATTTTTCTTTGTTTTACAAGCTGTCTAGTATGACGGGTATGAAATAATGTCATGTAATGTATTTTGATATTTATCATTTTTATGTATTTCAACAAAGAAAATAAGCTATTGAATTTTAAAGAAGAAAATGATTATGAGACAGATTCAGTATGTCATCAATTTCTTTGAAAACCTTTGTTTCTATTAAACATCATTTCCAAGTAGTTTTTCATGTTTATTTGTACAATACATTATTGAAAGATAAGCCTGCATAATACTTTTGTCTACTACAAACATTTTATTTATGCTAATTTAGTTCTGGTTGTCCAGATCTGTTTCGGTTTTTGAAAATTTGAGGTTATGTTTCTGAAACGGTAATATTTATTTTGTCAATGTTCAGTCAAATTGGCAAACTATACAAAAAATTTGAAATTTTGCCATTGTTAATTGGCGAATTCCCATCGGAAAATGAGCTATTGGGATAGCCTTCATTCCCAGACCCGTGTGTGTGTGTGTGTGTGTGTGTGTGTGTGTGTGTGTGTGTGTGTGTGTGTGTGTGTGTGTGTGTGTGTGTGTGTGTGTGTGTGTGTGTGTGTGTGTGTGTGTGTGTGTGTGTGTGTGTGTGTGTGTGTGTGTGTGTGTGTGTGTGTGTGTGTGTGTGTGTGTGTGTGTGTGTGTGTGTGTGTGTGTGTGTGTGTGTGTGTGTGTGTGTGTGTGTGTGTGTGTGTGTGTGTGTGTGTGTGTGTGTGTGTGTGTGTGTGTGTGTGTGTGTGTGTGTGTGTGTGTGTGTGTGTGTGTGTGTGTGTGTGTGTGTGTGTGTGTGTGTGTGTGTGTGTGTGTGTGTGTGTGTGTGTGTGTGTGTGTGTGTGTGTGTGTGTGTGTGTGTGTGTGTGTGTGTGTGTGTGTGTGTGTGTGTGTGTGTGTGTGTGTGTGTGTGTGTGTGTGTGTGTGTGTGTGTGTGTGTGTGTGTGTGTGTGTGTGTGTGTGTGAAAGAGAGAGAGAGAGAGATTTAGCATTTCAGCACGCTAGCGTTTAAAAGATTGGTCCGATTTGATTCAGACGTGGCACAAATATCGATTTTGGGTAATAGCATAAATGGACTAGAAGTATAAACCATTATAAAAGCGTGTTCGATATCAGAAGTTTAAAGTCAATAATTGGACTGTTTGCCGCTACGAACGCTGCAAACTGTAAGGGGACAGGGGTAAAACGTTTGAGAAAATAGTATTATTATCTGTTTAACTGTAGTTGAACATTCTGACGCAAGATGCCACCATAGCGAGCGCTCACATTCTCTTATAAGGGTTATTATTGTAGTACGTTTATACTCAATGGCATCCGACACATTTTGTAGAAATCTGATTTCTTTGCCGTAATCAGCGTTGTATGAGTCAGCTTTTTAAACTGTATATTGTGTTTTGGGTAAACACATTTAAACAGAATTCAAACAGAACCGTTAAAACTGATATGTTAAACATTTTAAACATTTTTCTAACTAAAAAGGGGCTTTTTAAAAATAAAAAATGAGTCCGCGATATGAGAAAACGAGAGCTACGTGTCAAACGTAACCAAAATCTGTCAATTAGTTTCATCTACATCGATGAGCACGCATACACACCAAGTAAAAACCAACCACTTTTTTTGAAGACGTTTAGTTCCATCGAAATCTCCAAAATCAATTTTTGAGATTTTATATCCAGACGTTTTTTATACTTTGTACAGCGGTAAAATCCAGCCTCGGCTAAATAACTCAGACTAAGATGCGCAGGCCTAAGTGAGGCAATAAACGGAGGCGTGGGTTGGAGGATCTGATTAAATAGGAAACCAGAGTGAATCACGGTACAAACAGCAAACGACAAACACCAGTCTTGTTACAAGACTTTTATACGTATAATAAATTAGCAGTACCCATATCTGCATTGCTTTTCATATGAAAAGTATAATTTTCAGCTAAATATTTAATTTTAGAAAAATCTAATTAGAAATTTAAAAATCCGTTTTCGAGGTATTGTCCGACTTTCTTTTGTTTATCTGTGTTAAAAATTACAGATCTCTTTGTGCCATAGATTTGGCTGTACATCTCGCATTCTGTCTCTTTCTCTCTCTCTCTCTCTCTCTCTCTCTCTCTCTCTCTCTCTCTCTCTCTCTCACACACACACACACACACTCTCTCTCTCTCTCTCTCTCTCTCTCTCTCTCTCTCTCTCTCTCTCTCTCTCTCTCTCTCTCTCTCTCTCTCTCTCTCTCTCTCTCTCTCTCTCTCTCTCTCTCTCACATCACACACACACACACACACACACAATTTTATTAATGCAACATTAAGTTATTTAACGTGCATAAGTTATGTTTATTAAAATGAATCTGCGTGCACATATCGTATCATAACAACAGATGTTTTAGTAATTCATGTTATTGTAAACACATATCTGTTTATATGTGTTCATACATCTGTTTTATATATGTAAAACTGTTAGTCTTATTTATACTGTGCTGTGAAATTCCATCTTGTGCAATACAGAATAACATATTCTGTTATAAAATATCGTAAACTACCAAGTTATTGCTTATCGTTTAAGGTTCTTGTTGATGCCCAAGAGTGAACAACTTTTGTTAGCTTAAGAACTTAAACTTTTCGTTGTATTAGTAGTTTTACTCGAAACTTATGATTCCGAAACTTTCGACAAGAAACCAAAACATCAATTGAGATCTCAAAACATCAGTAACCCAAGATGGTGTAGAAAAATTATAGGAAATTTATAACTGTTCACGGAAAATAGGAATTATTCAGTTAAAAGTTTTGTAGTTATGTTGATCACGTAGGCCTATTTGTTTTACATTAATATTATGAGTTATTATTTACATAAGAATGTGTTTATTGCTGCGCCAATGTTGCGTAATCTAATCTATGTAAAGGCTACGAATTAATTTCGAAATATTTTTTTATGAAATTTTGATGATTTTGGTAATCTATATGTTGTCGAAGTGTTTATTGGCTATTGTCTAATAAGTAAAACTAGAGAGGCAGTGCGAAATTTCGCACTATGAAAGTTTTAAGTAAACACTGCCTTTTGAATAAGAGTAGTCGTTGAGGGTGAGGGCGGTAGTTGGAAGGAAGGGGAAACATGTTTGAAAAATAAATCGAAAAGCGATCGATTAACAATAGATAAATGAGCGATGGAAGGAGAAATCACAAATATATCTGTGTAAATATATAGTGTAAATATGTATTTCACAAGAGTAGGGAGGGATGTCCCAAAAGAAATTAGCTTTCAAAAAATTACAGTGCCGCCCAAAATATGTGTTTGGTATTCGAAATGTTTGTCCCGGACTTGTACGATAGGGGACTGTCAGTAGGGCCACATAACCTACAAGTTTAATGACTTTTAAGTAAATATTGAAATTGCTCTAAGAACGTTATACAAAAAAGTGGCATTTGAAATGGGATTGTCTATTCGTGATTAATAAGTTAGCTTCGTAAAATATACAAAATATTTTCTTAATTATGATGCCGCGCGTGCGCATCCATGATGCCGTTTTGCCTATGACAGTTAAGAGTGTCTTTTGTGTTAAAATTTTCCACAAATTAAGTTTTACTGCAAAATCGTTTTGCAATATAAGAAGCCAAAATCTTATAATATAAGCAAATAAATGTTTTAAATCTTTCTAAAGATACCTCGTTTATGCCTCTACGAATAGTATGTGCTGAGAAAAAGGGATGTTGACTTGAGAAATAATACATATATGATTGTTTAAAGAATTTAAATGCACTCAATTTATAAGCGGATTTCCATTTGAAAATGAATGGGGCAGTTGTCATGATAAGACCTTGAAATAAGCATCTATCCTGACGCTTTTTGAGTGGTTGTTAAATGTGTGTGTGTGTGTGTGTGTGTGTGTGTGTGTGTGTGTGTGTTCGACCGCACACGCGTGCGTGCGTGTGTCTAATTATAGACTAGATTCAAATTTGTCACAAAAATTCATTTCGGTAATTCTTTAACTTGGGCAAGTTCGTTACCCATTAAGTATCCATTTCAAAATAATGACTATTCCAAATTAAAAAAAAAACATTTTGTACGTTACACTTTTTAAAAAAATGCGATTTCACCACCTTAATGCTGTAAAATCTGAAATTTTCAAAATTAATTACAATGAAAATGTACAATGTTAATTTCAGAAACACCCTTTTAACCGAAAATAGATTTTTAGAAATTTCGCCGATTTCTATTTTTCTCACCATAGTTGCCAAACCGGTATTTTTAGGGAAATATTTGAATGGAAAAAGTTTGTTTAATGTATTTACTCCATTTATTTAGTTTTGGTGAATTCATTGTTCTCTACTAATGACTGCGTCGTACGGCTGCTGCACAAGAGTGGGGTGGGGGTGTCCCAAGAGAAATTATCTTTCTTAAGCTCCGGTGAATACGTCTAGTCTGTCCCCGAACCCTTCCAACTGTCACACTGTCACTACCGACTTGTGTTACTTGACACTACGCGGTGCCTGACCTATCTGTGACATACTAACTTCACTGTTGCTGTTTTATTTCCCTGTTCACACGTTCCATCTGTTTCAACATTGTTTTATTGTTTTAAAGTGTTTATTGTTGTATGCATGTCGGATCTATGTTTTTAACCGAACTTTTTAGTGGGAACTAAAGTTAAGTTTTGGCCGATTTTTAAAGGGTAACGATACATAAATTTCAATTTTACATCTTTCTTTTTTCAGCTTAAAACGTTCTCCGATTTCTAGCTTTCATTTTTCTCTGTCGTTCCACAGATCTTGATCCAATCCTCTCTCACGCCTCACCAACTAAATCTCGACCTTCCATGTGATTTCCATTTTAGGATCTGTTTCGGAAGACATGGCCAAACCATCTAAGTCGTTTTGTGTTAATGTCGTCTACAATACGAGAATGTGCTTCGCATCCATGATTTCATCGACCTGCGGCTAGCCACAAAGAGTCCATTTCTGTAGCCTTAAGACATTTTTTTCTACTTTTTGTTTCATTGGTCATATTTCGCTTCCATATGAGAGTATTGTTTTTGTAATTGTATTGCATATTTTACGTTTATTTACTTTCGATATCTGTTGATATAATATGATGCTGTTCAGTATCCTTATTGCTCTTCTTCCCGAGGTGTTTCGTTCTTTTATCGCTGTGTCCAAGAGTCCATCGTAAGTGTAGTGTTCTAATGGAAGATTCCTGATCTGATCTGCAATGCGCACTTATTATGTTTTGTTGGTTTACCTCAAATTGTACATAAATATGTAGGCACCTTTTGTAATAGATCTTTCTGCACCTTCGAGGAAATAATACATGTAGGCTACTTAAACGATAAGAAACAAGTTGCTGGATTTAAATAGTCAGCTGATTTCATACTATCAGTCTTTTGGACAGCTGGTTATTAACAATTAATAGTGGCACCCACCTGCCTCGCTAAACGTCACATCACATAAATGAACTTTTCAATAGCCGATATATATATATATATATATATATATATATATTCTTTATGATCATAGTCATTGAATATAAACGTAGAATGATAACCTTTATGAGAAATATATGAGCGCTCGCTGCTAATGGCATCTTGCGGCAGAGTGTTCAGCTACAGTAAAATAGATAATAGTACTGTTTATTTTCCAAAACACCTCCACCCCCTGTTCTTGCAGCTTGCAGCTTCCTTAGCTGCAGATAGTTCCATTACTTGGACTTTAGCCGCAGATATCGAGCACACTCTTTATAATGGTGGCTGTACTTGTAGTGCGTTTATATTCAATGTCATTGTTGATATTGTGATAACAAAATGATGACGCATGATTATTTATAGCCTAAAATTTTGTTTGCTTAATACGATCTAAAGTTTTAATCCGGTTACACCAGATTATTGCCAAAATGTTTGAGTATTTGTTATCAACGAGTTTTTGTGTTTGTTTGGATCTAAACTTCAGATAGTGGAAGAAATAACAATATTATACGAAAATCTGTTTTGAGATTCTGATGATCTCAAATCTTGCATATGATTTTACCTGTACCCATTTAGAGAACGTTTGAGTTCAAATAAGAGATTTTTACCTGTGTGTGTGTGTGTGTGTGTGTGTGTGTGTGTGTGTGCGCGCGCGCGCGCGCGTGCGTGTGTGTGCAGGAGGCTAAACGATTTCAATAAAATCATGTAGCTCGTTCATACTTCCGAACCACTTTTCTAAAGCATTAACCATTAAGAGGGCACTTGACGTAAACATTGACCTTTTAATGGGTTGTAATTGCTTATCAGTTAATTAGGGGTACTTGGGCATGTTGACGGCATCAGATGAAGGTTACATTGACCCTTGTCGTTTGGGGATGTTGGATTAGGGGCACATGTTTATCGGTTAATTGGTATTTATATATATAATAAAAGTAAAAAGACCGTCCGAGTTGCAGGTCTGGGGCACTTTGGTACCTATAAAAAATACGTAATTATAATATTACGCCTATTACATTGATAGTAATAAGTAATTATCATTATCAATTAGGGGCGCTTCTTAACTGTCAAAAAGTAAGTAATTATAATATTATTTTTGTTATTTTAAGGAGAAAATTACATGGAGGCTATTATTGCCTCCCTAAATGTAAGTGTAAATGTAAAGTGTTAAAGTCGTAAGTATAGTGTTGTAAGTGTAACTATGTGTTAGACTCGGGTACCTTGAGGGACGTCTAAATCCTCTCAATAGGTGCAGCTAGTCTGCAACCCCTGCAATCTATAATATTATTAAAATGATGGAAGTTAGTACTGCTAATTAGAGGCACCTGCTTAACGGTGAAAAAGTAATAAATTATAATATTATTAAATTGATGGCAATATGTAATTACCATCGTTAGGGGCAACCCAGACGTGAAAATCGGACGGTCTATACTGCACTTACATACTTCATTGTCAATTACTATTAATCACTACGTCAGGTAGGGTAGATACCACGTGTCTTTAAAAACAAAGTCAGTACCCAATTTCCAAACCAAGGAAGCAAATATTTATATTGTCTCGGACAGATATCCAAGTACCACAGAACTGCAAGTCAGAAGGTCTTTATTTTATTTACAAAGATCAATGTCAATTAACCGATAAACAGGTGCCACTAATCCAAATCCCCCAAGTCAAAGGTCACAACCTTTGACCTATGTATTTGCCACCAGTTAAATAGTGAAAAGGTCAATATCTCCGTCAAGTGCCCTCTTTTTTTTGTAAAACAGTAAATTTAATAATAATTGGGGATTTTTCAAAATCGATATTAACTATTTTGATTAGCTGAAGTATAGCTTTCATGCACAAAAAAAAACTACCAAAAACCCGGTTTATGAAATATTAAAAAAACCGGAAATCTGTATACATCTCATATATAACATTTAAATTCGGTAGTAGAAATAAGGGTCCTTGACCGCCATTGTGTGTGTTTTTTTTACGATAGCTTGAGAATGTTTTGTTCGAATGCTTAGAATATAGGGCCTACTTGTAATTTATTGTATTATAATAGGTTATTGTTTTAATTTGGTA
Organism: Callitettix versicolor; assembly: GCA_022606455.1. Lineage (NCBI taxonomy): Eukaryota > Metazoa > Arthropoda > Insecta > Hemiptera > Cercopidae > Callitettix > Callitettix versicolor. The sequence goes on along the minus strand of CM040183.1, from coordinate 44,669,549 downwards.
GAGCGCCTAACTTAACATTTCGTATATAAAAAAATTTAATTGAAAATTCCAGTTTTCCTGAATTTAGTGTGAAACACATCTTACGTCTAAAAAAATGGCGCTGTTGCGATTTTTTTGAAAATAGTTGATAAGATAGTAGGCACAAAATTGCTTTGTTAGCATGAAGTAATAGTTTTATCTATCAATTTAAATGTGTTATAAATGAACTTACTTAGCTTGACAATATATAAGTAGACAATGAGAGTGTGTCCTGAATAGAAATGTTATCTTTCCAGACATTCGCGTTGAATTTCATGCTCAGGTTCAAGGAGGACCCATCAACCCCCATCTCGACCTTTACTATTTTAAGAACTCGGAGAGTTACCGACAGAAACGAAGCTTTTGTTAATGATATCTTTGATGAATATATATTTACTTGAAGATGTGTTAACAAAGGTCTTGTCTTGTTTAAATAAATAAATACGTGAACTTAGTTTGGATATTATTTACTGCAGTTATAGTAAAAGATCAGTTGTTATTCGTAACGATCACCTGATTTCTTTGAACAGCTGATAGGCTATAATAAGTTTCAGGTTATGTTGTTAACAAACAATTATTTTAAACGTTTATATTAATTTCGAATGTATTATAAAAGTTTACAACGTGCACGTGTTTTCACCATCGCAACACAACGTTTTCATATAATTCGCGTGTACTGTTTTCGAAAAGGTGGAAGAAAAAGAAATAGAGATGAAATTCGTTTGTTCGTTTCCGTTTCATATTTACGTTACATTAAAAAGGTTCGTAACAAGTTTTCTAATCACTCCTCTCGCCAAACCTAACGTGGCGAAACTTTTAAAAGCTTCGTTTCAATTAATTCAATTTTAGCGACTAAAAAACTGTGTTTTTCGTATATTGTAGTAAATTATACGAAACATTTTATGAATTTGAACTTCTGATAGCGCAATGAAGTAAAATTAATACACAGTATCTATAGTAAACATTTAATTTAGAACTGAGCAACGTTAATAAAATGAACACTCAGCTACACAAATATAACACAAACACTAATATAACATTTGCGCCCTTTTAAATAATTTCATTGAATATGAGAGAGTTTTATGCAAAATTATCGAGCGACATTATAGGCAACATGTTTTCGTATGTTGCCGGTAAAATTTTACAAAACGGACCGGCCTTAACGCTGTCCACAAATCGTTACTTTGTTCATGAATAGAATCGCTTTATAGAACACACATAAAAGTTATGAATATACAAATGTTTTGTTCTCGCTTAATAAACTGTAACTTGAAACCTGCGTCACAACTACAAGTGAAACATGTACTAGGAGCAATAAATAAACACAAGAGTCAACAAATGATTAGGTTATCAGTGACTGCAAACATGTAAAGGTAGCGAGCACACGCCTTGTTCATTAATATTGTGGCACTTTAAATAAGCCAAGATTAAACATGTTTGCCTTGCCATTAGACATAAAATATTCTTGAACTGTGTGTTAACATCGGCCTACTGCACTTCAGTTTTTAGTACTTTAACACTTTATTGTTCTCTTTCTTCGTGTTTGATGCTCCTCTCGCAACTCTTACGAACGGCCATACTTTGTGCCAGTTAGACTAATGAAGACGAGGGATCAGCGTTAATGGCAAGGGTAAAGCAACGGGGAGTATCGACTGCTGATCGAATTAAGAACCTCGAAGTCGCAATTCAGAGACGCAGCAGAGTGACCGGTGCTTTAGCCACATCGACATCGTGTTGTAGTCTACGGGGGGGACAGTGGAAGAACGGGCGTTTACCAGTTCGGCCGCGGGCTGGCGAGGCACTCTTCCGGTTCGGAATAGCAAGGTGAAAGTAAGAAGTCTGTTTGTTTTTCGTTATTTACTCCCGAGCAAGTTGTCGTGTCTTGGAATTGTTCCGGTGTTGGTAGGCTGACGTGTAGTTGTGTCCTCCTCGATGTTCTACCAAACAACGATTTTCGACCTGTATTTACACTCGAATTTCTCCCGTACACAGTAGTTTCATCTTGATTGATGCATAGAATATGAACTAATAAACTATTCTGTCTTAAACATCACAAAGCACAAACACGCTACTTTTAGCTTTGATAAGTCTGTGTGCAAATTTAGGTATTTGTTTATGTAATACAAAAGCCCACAATTTCATTCTTTGTTTTTTTTTTACAGGTTGGAGAGATGTAGTAAGTCTATCTGCTGTGGACTGTGCATTAGATGACAATAATCAACTGTGCAGAGACTTTGAGATTATGGAATACCCCTCGATAAGATTCTTCCCCCCAAAACCAAACAAGACATTTCTAGGCACACCAATTTCCCAAAGGTAGTGCTGATTTTATGCGGCAAGTTATAATTAATAATTTGAAAGCTATCCAAAATGAGGAGACAATTTTAACCGGTCCAAATTTAAAACGCTATAGCGGAAGTAATTTAGATGGCTTGTGGACCGATATCCCGCAAGCCACTTTGTACACGCTTATTGTAATTGAATCCGAAGATTCATTTTGTGGCGCTGAATTAGCATTAGATTTTTCCAGGGAGATGCGAATACAAGTTCAAAGTGTTTTGAAAGATAATATAGCAATTAAAAATATACTTGGTTTTGAATCAGAAATTGGATTTTATATTGTAAACAGAGATTCACAAATTACTCAATTGCCTGCTACACAAAATACAAACCGGTCGACATTGATTAAAGAGGTACAGGACTTCTTTCACAAAAAAGGCTATAATTTAACAGTGGACTTACCAAGCACAGATATCGGAGGAGGAAGTGATGATGATATTGATGATATTTTACAAATTAAGCAAATGGAAGATGAGATTAAAAGAAATTACATACTAACAATTATCTGCTTTAGTTTTCCAATCAGATCTGGAAAAAGCTCTCAGATATAATTTATATAATGAAATTCCAGTGCACAAAGTCTTAAATGGTGAAAAATTAGAAGCTCTTAAAAATTATTTAAATGTTTTAATAAAATATTTCCCTATCGGAAATCAAGGCATGAGATATCTTAACAGAATACGTGATGAAGTTGTACAAAATAAAACTGAATTGAATGGTAAATATTTCAGAGATTCCGCTAAAAATATTGAAAAAGAATTGCGTCCAGTCTTCCTTACAGAAGACGTTTGGATAGGATGTCGTGGCAGTAAAATATACTATCGAGGATATCCTTGTGGGTTGTGGACCATGTTTCACACACTTACTGTTTACGCAAGTATATTAAATCGTAACGGAAATTTGGAACCACATTCAAAAGGCAGCGAGGTACTCGACGCAATACATGGATATGTTAAACATTTCTTTACTTGCACCGATTGTTCAAATCATTTCCAAAGCATGGCAAAAACCATTGCAGGAAACGTAACTACATATGAAGATGCTGTTATGTGGCTCTGGGCTGCCCATAACAGTGTAAATAAACGCCTTGCAGGTGATCAAACTGAAGATCCGGAACATAGAAAAGTTCAGTTTCCCACAGTTGAAATCTGCCCTGAATGTAGATATAAAAATGGTAGTTTCAAACGTGAAAAAGTTCTACAGTTTCTTGAAAATATGTACACAAATATAAATTATTTACAAATTGTAGATGTAGCAACGACAACCACAATGAAACCCATTGAACCAGTTCAGTATTCCAACAGTTTGAGACATGTAAATGTTGGCCAAGACTCGGGTTATCAAGAAAAGACTATTGACTTAAATAAAACTAAACGACTTTCTTGGGATTTTAATATTTTCGACATTAGTCTGTGTGTGTTTTTGTATATATGTTCTGTTGCTATTTTAATTGTTGTTTGTATAAAGTTTGTGTTTAGAAGAAATTATCGTAAAAAAACATATGTGTATGATATTTTAAGTAAGGCTTAATATTGTCTTATAAGATCTGATTATTGATAATAATATTGAGGTCCATTGAAAAGTGAGCTGTTGGATGATTATTATTTATTATAATGGTTAAATTATAGATTTGAATGAAACTGAAATAGTGAGATTGTGAAGTTGGAATGTATATTTATTTTATTATTATTATTTTTAATTTAAGATAGAATATTTCTCCAGAATTGATAATTTGAACATAACAATAATTCATACCCTGTACGTTTTGATTCTTATTTCTATGGTTTTTGACTCTATAAGTTTCAGAGAGTCAAAGCTCCATCTTTAAGACTTAAACATTCAGTAGCCCTCTGACATTTAGAAACATCTTTTTTAAATATTTCACATTATTAAATTTGTATGAGGGGTTTAGTAGTCAATGATCTTACCACATAAGCAAAAAGTCCTAGAGTGCGTAAACACCACCTCCCCGATTGAAGGTCAGATGTTAACTCAGCACTTTATTATTCCTTTCCAATAGGTAGTGACTAGTGTTGAGAAGGCTAGAATTACAGCTGGGAATTGTACTAGGGAATATACTAACTATGCATCTGTAATCTCGAGCCATTCAGCCGGCCCCTGAATGTACTGAAGCACCAATGATTTATTTTTTTAAGTTTCTTGAATAAAAATATTAAGAATTAAGAAAAAAGTTATTTTAATTAATAACAATTAAGAAAATTTTTAAAAATAATACAATTATAATTCATTATATATGACGTGTACAGTTAATAGTACCATTAATTGTACTATAAATTGTGCTATGGGAAGTATACTAAATTTTTGATAATACTGTATTTAGAAAATAGTCGGAATCATATTGATTATTTCGAAACTTAGATGGACTGGTTTCAAATGTGTAAATTTATAATGGTTTTGTGAAGGATTATAAAATTGAAATTTATGGGTAGTCAGTGTTATATTTATTCAGTTTCATTTAAATCCATAAACTTCTTTATGAGGCTATGTGCTATTAGTACACTCTTAAAAAAACACAAATCACATAAATAAATGTATACAATTAATTATTTATTTCCTGTTTTAATATGTAGTTAAAAAAATACACATACAAATAAATGTAAACAATTAATTTACTAATTTACTACCTGTTATAATATGTAGTTTAGATAACTACTTTTTTTTAATGTATTTTTAAAAAATTTTGGATGCTGCAAAAAAATTATATTAATTCCAACAAAAGTATTTGCACTGGAAAATTGTCTGTTGGAGTAGTCATCATAGCCCAGACCGGAAACTTTGAAAGAGCGTCGACAATGTGTTCACTAGATCACTTTTCAAGGGTTCCTAATGTATGTGTGTATGGGGTGCACTGTGTGTTTCACAGTTTTGGTTGGATTTCATTCAATATTGGCACACAAATTTATTATGGTGTTTTATTGAAAATCTGATTTTACCAATGTAATAAACATTAATGCGTGCATAAATTAGCATTTTAAATTTTCAAATTCCACTGAGTTCTAGCACCAAAGTTTACAGCTGTCAGTAGTGTTTTGTTCAACAACTAGACATTGAGTCAACGAGACAGCTGTTTACCATAGTAATAAACATTAATGCGTGCATAAATTATCATTTTAAATTTTCAAATTCCACTGAGTTCTAGCACCAAAGTTTACAGCTGTCAGTAGTGTTTTGTTCAATGATTCAACAATGTCTACTTGTTTCTAAAACAACTAGACATTGAGTCAACGAGACAGCTGTTTACCATTGTAATAAACATTAATGCATGCATAAATTAGCATTTTAAATTTTCAAATTCCACTGAGTTCTAGCACCAAAGTTTACAGCTGTCAGTAGTGTTTTGTTCAATGATTCAAAAAATTTCTAGTTCAACAATGTCTACTTGTTTCTAAAACAACTAGACAGCTGTTTGAGTCAACGAGACAGCTATTTACCATGATTATTATAATTTGTTTTTACCACTATAAGTAAATATAGCTCAAATTTGAAAGATACAGCTCTTTTTTATTAAATTTTATTACAGTACCTAATAATAATATTATATATACAGAGCCTTCCTTAGTGAATGGTGCGCAAAAACATTTCTGTGAGGCCTTCTCCTTCCAATAACATAATAAATAGGGGGGCACCAGCAGCATTCCCACACCACAAAACATTTCTGTGAGGCCTTCTCCTTCATATAACAGGTAAATAGGGGGGGCACCAGCAGCATTCCCACACCACACTATATTTCATTTCTAAAGCAACAATAACTAGGTAAATTTAATTTTGTACAAAAAAAAAAGGAATATTTATTTTGAAATCTAACGTAATTAGGTAATACAAACGTATGATTTTTCTACTTAAAAAAAACAGTATTACTGAATAGTGGTGAAATCATGAATGCAGTAATTTAATATCTAGTGCCATGAAATATGTAAAACCAAAAGTATCGCAGAACAAAAGTAGGCATGTTGGTTTTGCTGATACCTTTTAAAGAGTAAATTACCGCTGTTCGGGAACTTTTAAATAATATGAAGTTTTGTAGCATTTGAAAATCACAAAATGTGTTTTAATTATTCATGAAGTAATTAAAATAAAAAAACAAAACAAAAAATACTCCTGAAAACAAGGATATGTACACTGGGGAACGACACGAAACGTAGTTGAAAGGATGGCTCTAGTTAATAATAACCATAACTGATATAATTATTATTAAAATTAACTGATATTATAATTATTATTAAAATTAAGGGATTTATAAATTGTTAAAATACAAATGAGTAATGTACATAAATATTATTTTTATTATGTAAAATGTTTGTATATAGAAATACCTGATTGGTTTTAAAAACATTTAGCCAAAAATTTCAAACATAAATTATAAAGATTTATGTTGTTATTTTTGGTAAATTTTTTTTCATCATTTCAATCTCTATTTTGACCAATAAAATTAAATTTTAGGGCCTTATATTCATCATGGTTTTTAAGTTGTTTTTTTTTTTGTTAAAAAAGCTTAAGGTACTATATTTTTGGTTAATTTAATGTGGTTGGAATTTTGAAAGAAATAATATATTGAAAAGTAGACAACTAATTAGTTATTTAATATTGTCGATAGTAATTTTGTCAGCTGTAAAAAGAAAATGGTTTATGTTTATGTAAAACAATTTATATTTTACTTGATGTCTGGCATTAGGCACAGACTGACTGAACTAAGCATTCCACATTTTGTTATTTTTTAAATTATGTTTATATTATAATTTCATATGTTTAATGCTGTATCTGACTGTACAGAAGATCTTATCAAAGTACTTTTAACATTTATATATGGTTTTATCTTAATTTTGCACTGATGGAAAATAAAAACTATAAGTACTTAGCTGATTTATTGCTCACATTTCACCCACATCATCAATACGTATATATATCTGGTAAAATACACCAGTAAACAACTTAATCTGTTTCAAAATGGTAACCGTTTGAAGTTTTTCAATAACTCAAAATATGTAGTTTTTCGTAGCAAAACACTTAAATATTTTCGTTAGTTATTTAATTTACTATTGAATGGAATAACTGTCAATATTATTGGGCAAACGATAAAGTTTAAACAGCGCCCATTTGTTTGTCAGGCGTTATTGATATGTTGAACTCAAATGTTCTATAGGGTTTACATTGCTTTGTCCATTCCTCTTTGTTGATAGTACAGGTGGATGGTTGACACCATCTATAGAACAATTCATATGATAAATATTTACATGTATATATTAATCTTAGTCAAATTGAGATTGGTTACTTGCACATGCATAATTAAAACCAGACATTTTTTGTCGATGATGTATTTTGTTTTAATATTAACAAATAAAATTTGAATTTTTACTCAAAATCTTTTTTCAAAAAACCAGAAAAATAATGCTTCTAAACCATGTCTTAAGATATTTTTGGAATTAATTATATGGATAAAAAATTAAAAGTAGGTTCTGCCATAAGAAAAGTAAGATAAAAATGTTTACTTGAAATAGCATTACCGATTTTGATTACATTTGGCTCAAATTAAATCTTTACGAGCCTGAATTGTTACCTCCCCAAGAAGCCTGGTATGAAAGCTACTAGAAAAAAACAACAAAATTACCAATAGTAACAATTTAAGGACCGATTTTTCAAAATAGGCTTCCATTTGGCACAAATTTTAATCACACATGGGAAATCATGACTATTCAGTGTAACTGTAAAAGCATATGCAAAAAAATCTTCAATTTTATAATCTATCTCCAAAGTGATACAGTTATTGAGTTCCTATCTTGTTGTTTCCTTTCTCGCAATGTGTTTAAAAACACCAGTGGTTTTGAACCTGCAGCCTGTAATGTGATTTTATGTTGTGCAAATGTTGGATTATAAGTTATTTGTTTCTGTTTTCTTGAACTTTAACCTTATTTGTAATAGCAAAAACTTAACCTAACCTAACATGTTCTGTTTACATGTTTCAAATTCTTAGTAAAGGTAAAAGTAATATTGGTGCAGAATATTATTGGCACAGACCTAAAATGAGTATCAGAAATTCTATTTCTTAATCAGGAGAATACGACACAGAAAGTACTGGACTGTATCTCATTTACTTTATGATTTTACTCCTCACAGGTACAAGATTTACACACACACACACACACACACACACACACACACACACACACACACACACACACACACACACACACACACACTCACTCACTCACACTCACACACACACACACACACATATATATATATATATATATATATATATATATATACACACACACACATACATGATTTATAAAAATATAACTAATTTAATAATAAATTGTAAACATTTTTAAATTATAAAAGTCATAACAAAACACAGTTACTGCAAGGAGATTTTATATTTTAGGCAACATTAAAATTTCCTTTAAAAACATTCAACTAATTAGTTGAATTAAATTTTTATTTCATTCTATTTGCTTTATGAAACTGTTAATATGAAATATTAATCCTCGCCTGAATGGTTTAAAAAAACAACTGAGCAATGTTTTGCACTGTTACGAATAAAATTGTAAAATTAAATATTTTAATTTAGATGTGGTATGTAATCAATAGAAACGTGGCATAACCAATGAAAACTAGAAGGCAAGTGGACCACTAGCAAAAAGAGATTGATTGCATTTTAGAGGTTATGGTGTTTTGTGTTTAAAGAGAGATTAGTTAAACAGTAAGTGGCCAAAGAGTTGCTGTATGGTTGCTTACGACGAAGACAAGGCAGACTTGATCCATACTTCCAGGAACAGAATGTCCCTTTATGAATAATAATTTTTGAATGATGAAAGTACGTTTTAATAATTCAAGTGTTAATTGTATAACAATGCCGTTTTATACATGTTTTATATATTGGTAGTTGTGAGTAATAAATGTTTGAATTATTTTAAATGCTATCATAGTACTTACCTAACCCAAATTAATTATTAAAAATCCATTTGATAACTGTATAACAGTCACGTTTTATACATTTATTATATATTCGAAGGTGTGAATAATAAATTTTTAAATTATTTTAAACGCCATCATATTACTTACCCAGTCCAAATTAATTATTTAGTATTCAAGTGTTAATTGCACAACAATGTCGTTTTATTTGTTCATAATATATTGGTAGATGTGAATAATAAATGTTTGAATTATTTTAAATGCTATCATAGTACTTACCTAACCCAAATTAATTATTAAAAATCCATTTGATAACTGTAAAACAGTCACGTTTTATACATTTATTATATATTCGAAGGTGTGAATAATAAATTTTTAAATTATTTTAAACGCCATCATATTACTTACCCAGTCCAAATTAATTATTTAGTATTCAAGTGTTAATTGTACAACAATGTCGTTTTATTTGTTCATAATATATTGGTAGGTGTGAATAATAAATGTTTAAATTATTTTAAACTCCATCATACTACTTACTTAGTCCTAATTAATTATTAAGTATTGAAGTGTTCATTGTATAACAGTGATGTTATATCCTTTTTTTTGTATATTTGTAGGTGTGAATAATAAATGTTAAAATTATTTTAAAAACCATCATACTACTTACCCAGATTAAATTAATTATTAAATATTCTCCTGATAACAGTATAACAGTGACTTTTGTACGTTTATTATATATTGATAGGTGTGGATAATAAACGTTTTAGTTATTTTAAACTCAATTATAGTACTTACCCAGCTCATATTACTAATTTATTATTCTAGTGTTAATTGTATAACAGTAACGTTTTATACGTTTGTTTATAATTATATATTGGTAGGTGTAAATAATAAACGTTTGAATTATTTTAAACGCCATCATAGTACTTACCGAGTTGAAATTAATTATTTATTATTTACGTGATAATTGTACAACAATGACGATTTATACGTTTATTATATATTAGTAGGTGTGAATAAGAAATGTTTAAAATATTTTAAACCATCATACTACTTACCCAGTAAAACGTAATTATATAGTATTGAAAAATGTTTATATTTTTTTAAACACCATCATACTACCTACCCGGTTCAACTTAATTATTTAGTAATAAAAAAATGTTTAAATTATTTTAACGCTATCATACTACTTACCCAGTCCAATTTAATTATTTAGTATATAATATTTAATTGTATAACAATGACATTTCATACGTTTATTATATATTGATAGGTATGAATAATAAATATTTAAAATATTGTAACCGCCATCATACTATTTATCCAGCCCATTATTTAAATTTCAATTGTTAATTTTATAACAGTGCCGTTTTATACTTTTTTAGAATATTGTACAAAGAAATATATTAATAAGAAATTAACTATTTTTATTTTGAAAATCGACTATAAATTGTATTACCTACATTAAATTTGCGGGCGAAGCTGCAACAAGTAACAGCAAGTAATATTAACAAATCTGAAATTTTTCCGTGTGTTTGTACATATGATCATATGTTTTTCGGACAAGATATAGAGATTTTTGCTACTCGATACTCTAATAAGGGGTATTATTATATTTTAATAAGTTATTATTAAATCGTCACTGTTATATTATTAACACTGTCACAAAACTAAATAACAAATAATTAAGTTTGATTAGTTACGTAGTATGATGGCGTTTTGAAATAATTCAAAATTTATAATTCACGCCAACCAATATATAATAAATGTATAAAACATCATTGTTGTACAATTAACACTTGGATACTAAATAATTAATATGAAATGGGTAAGTACTATAATGGCGTTTAAAATAATTTTAACATTTATTATTCACTCCTATCAATATATAATAAACTCATAAAACGTCATTGTTGTACAATTATCACGTGAATAATAAATAATTAATTTGTACTAGGTAAGTACTATAATGGTGTTTAGAATAATTTAAAGTTATTATTAACACCTACCAAAGTATAATTAACGTATAAAACGTCATTATTGTAAAATTATATAGTGAATAATAAATAATTAATTTGAACTCGGTAAGTACGATGATGGCGTTTAAAATAATTCAAATATTTATTATTCACACCAAACAATATATAATAAACGTATAAAACGTCACTGTTATACAATTAACACTTAAATACTAAATAATTAATATGAAATGGGTAAGTACTATAATGGCGTTTAAAATAATTTTAACATTTATTATTCACACCTACCAATATATTATAAACATATAAAAAGACATTGTTGTACAATAAACACTTGAATACTAAATAACTAATTTGGACTGGGTAGGTAGTATGATGGCGTTTAAAGTAATTCCAACATTTATAATTCTCACCTACCAATATATAATAAACGTATAAAACGTCAATGTTGTACAATTATCACGTCAATAATAAGTAATTAATTTGGACTGGGTAAGTACTATGATCGCGTTTAAAATAATTTAAACATTTATTATTCACACCTACCAATATAAAATACATCATTTTTGTACAATTAACACTTGAATACTAAATAATTAAGGTAGACTGGGTAAGTAGTATGATGGCGTGTATATAATTTATACATTTATTATTCACACACACGAATATATGATAAATGTATTAAATATCATTGTTATACAATTAACACATGAAGACTAAATAATTACGTTGGACTAGGTAAGTAGTAAAATAGCATTTAAAATATATAATCTAATTCATATTAGGCCTATATTTCTGAAAGTTTGTGTGTTTGTTTGTTTGTTTGTTTGTTATTCAATCACGCTTTAACCACTAGACCAATTGAGATGAAATTTGGTACGTATATGGTTTAAGTACCAGAGATACATATAGGCCTATTCCCGTTTTACAAAACGTCATTATACTACTTACTCGGCCCAAAATAATTATCAGTTTTTAGTTTTTTAACATCTGTTAACTATAGTTAGGTTTAATTACTGTTTATTGAACATGAGATTTAGGCACCTGAGATGGACATAGATCTAATCCCATTTTACAAATCTTAATCTGTTTTATTTATTGCAAAATTATTGTTTTTAATGTTACATTTTCATCTAATAATCACAATCTGGTATTTTTCATTTAAGACTATTCAATGTTTTTAAACCAGAGTGCAGAATATATATATATATATATATATATATATATATATATATATATATATATATTATATACAATTTTATTAGGATACTTTAATTGTAAGGTAGTATATATATTTGTGTAATTACATTATATGAAAAATGGTAAATATGCAGTGCAGCATCTATTGGAGTTTTCTATATTTTTCTTACTAAAATGCTTTATTATGTGCCCAAAAGCAAAAATCCAAAATATGAAAGCAGGAGAAGTACGATAAAATTCGAAAATAAAAGTGACCAACATAACCTCAAAATTGCTACCGGCGAAAATCGGTACCGTGTTGTACTGATTTTAGACGTATTTTTATTGTTTTACTGATCTACAGATCAGTAAAACAATAAAAATACGTCTAACACGGGTTTGGGTGATAGGAAACCCATTTTTTAAAAGAATAGTGCATAACCTAAGTGACACGGTTGTTAGGCCTAACACGGTGATGCGTGAAAAACCTTTATATTTTTTTAAAGATTATTTGGCTACATATCCTAACTGTCACGGTTGTTAGGCCAAACACGGTGATGCGTAAAAAAAAACCTTTATATTTTTAAAGAATACTGCATATCCTAACTGACTCGGTTGTTAGGCCTATCACGGTGATGTGCGAAAAAACCTTTAAATTTTTAAAAGAATACTAAGTATATTAACTGACACGGTTATTAGGCCTAACACGGTGATGTGTAAAAATCTTTTATATTTTTTTAAAGAATACTACATATCCTAACTTTACTTAGGAAAATGATTGTTGGACCTATCATTGTGATGTGTGAAATAAACCTTTATTTTTTTAAAGATTATCCAAACCTTAACTGACACGGTTGTCAGGCCTAACATAGTGATGCACATTTATCACATAAATCACGATAAATCTTTATATTTTTTTAAAGAATACTCCATAAGCTAACTAACATAGTTGTTAGGCCTAACACGGTGATGCATTAAAAGAACCTTTATTTATTTTTTTCAAAAGAGTACTCCATAACCTAACTGACACGGTTGTTGGGCCTAATACGGTTATGCATGGAAAAAACTTTATATTTTTTTTAAAGCGTACTCCATAACTTAACTAACACGGTGATGCGTGAAAAAACCTTTATATTTTTTTAAAGAGTACTACATATCCTGACACGGTTGTTGGACCTATCACGGTGATGCGTCAAAAAACCTTTATATTTTTTTAAAATACTAGGCTACATATCCTGACACGGTTGTTAGGCCTAACATAGTGATGCGTGAAAAATCTTTATATTTTTTACAGAATACTCCATTAGCAAACTAATATGGTTGTTAGGCCTAACACGGTGAAGCATTAAGGAAACCTTTATTTATTTTTTAAAAGAGTACTCCAAACCTAACTGACACGGTTGTTGGGTTAAACGGTGATGCAGGAAAAAACCTTAATTTTTTTAAAGAGTACTCCAAAACTTAACTAACACGGTTGTTGGTCCTAACACGGTAATGCATGATCTTTAATGTATATTATGATTGCGGGCAAAGCCGTGACGGGTAACAGCTAATCATATTATATTTCTGAAAGTTTGTTTTTGTTTATTTGTTTGTTATTCAAATACACTTTAACTACTGGACCAAATGAGATTACATTTGGTGTGAACACGTTTTAGGTATCTGAGATAAACACAATACTATTCCAGTTTAATTGTATAATAATGACTTTTTAATAATACTGTATTTTATTAAAATATGACAGGACCCTGTTTTAGCGTATCGAGTAGCAAAAATTTATATGTCTTTGCCGAAAACCATAAATCATATAATATTGTATATAGCAATATATTAAAATGAAATGACCTACTCTGATTTTGAAAATTGCTTACATTCTGATAAATTTTATTGCTTACATTATAATTGCAGGCAAAGCCGCAACGGGTAACAGCTAGTCATTTATAATTCACACCTACCAATACCAATTATATATAATAAATGTATAAATTGTCACTGTTTTACAGTTAACACATACCACTAAACTAAATATTAAATAAATTAAGTTGGTCTAGGTAAGTAGTATAATGGCATTTTTTAAAACGGAAATAGGCCTATGTATATTTGTACCTACGATATGTTCATACCAAATTTAATCTTAATTGGTTCAGTAGTTAAAGCGTGATTAAATGACAAACAAACAAACTTTGAGATAAAAAATATGACTAGCTGTTATCCGTCATGGCTTTGCCCGCAATCATAATATACATTAAAGATAATAAAATTTATATTGGATTTTGAAAATCAGAATAACTTTATTTCAGTTTAATATATTTCTGTATACAATATTGTAAGATTTATGGTTTTTGGCCAATACGTATAAACGTCTGCTACTCGACACTCTAGAACAGGCAACATATAACTGACCGTGGGGGAAACACGGGGTTCCCAAATGTATTTCTGCTACTCTTAATGTCTGACCCTGCGACTTATTAATTGTAATTGATCATCCGCGGGAAACATTTTTTTAAAGAATACATACGATTTTAAGTCAATTTTTACGGAACTATACTCACACGATGTTACTGTTTACATTGCATTGAAGATACTAACTATTATTTCTCCTTCTCTGATTTACCGGACATAAGCATTCTTGTTATGTACGTGTTATGCGTGATACAGAATCTGACAGGCATTACTAAATTTTATGATTCATTACTGTTTTTGTGCTTGTTAATGAAACATCGCTATTTGTGAACTTTGCGATTTGCTAATGAGTTTTTAGGTTGGAATTACGGTCGTTGTCGAATTTCTTATTAACCATAGTATCTTTAAAGAATCGTATTCGTGTTCGAAGTGCGGCAATATTTGCATTATTAATAAAGAGAAATTATCATTTTATTTGTACCGTGTACAACGGAAGCAAAAACTGTCATCAGGTTTTTTTTATTCATCACCGTATTAGGCACAACAACCGTGTCAGTTATGTCATAGCTTTCTTTAAAAAATAATAATAAAGGTTTTTTTCACGCATCACCGTATTAGTCCCAACAATCGTGTCAGGTTTGGAGTATTCTTTAAAAAAATAAAGGTTTTTTTTACGCATCACCTTGTTAGGCTTAACAACCGTGTCAGTTAAGTTATTGAGTATTCTTTTTAAAAAATGGGTTTCTTATCACCCAAAACCCGTTTAGACCTATTTTTATTGTTTTACCGATCTACAACACGTTACCGACTTTCGCGCGATAGCAATTATGAGGTTATGTTGGTCACTTTTATTTTCGATTTTTATCGTACTTGTTGTGGTTTCCGCGCTTTTATATTTTGGATTCTTGCTTTTGGGCACGTAATAAAGCGTTTTAGTAACAAAAATATCAAAAATCAAAGACATGCTTCACTGCATATTTACCATTTTTTCATATAAATATATATACTATCTTACAATTAAAGTATCCTAATAAAATTGTATATGTTATATATTCTGCATTCTGCGTCGAAAACATTGAAAAGTCTTAAATGAGAAACACCAGATTGTAATTATTTGATCTAATGAAACTTAAAATAACAAAACTACAAACAATAAAGCAAACCAGAGTTTCAAAAAGAGAAAATACTTACAATTATAGTAATTTTTAACGTATCGTAATCTGCACTCTGCGTAGGAATACTTTTACATTTAATATTGAAAATTCAACACAAAGTAACAAATTATTCAGTTTTGACAAAAATTTTAACTAAAATAATTGAAAATGTAACATTAAAAGCAATAATTTTGCAATAAATAAAACACGGATTAAGATTCTAATATGTGATTAGATCTAAAATACAAATGTGTAGGTTAAAATACAATAAAATATCCTGCGTTTAGTAAGAACTTGATGATTCAGTGGCGCTGCCTGCACTCCATTAAAGTATATTATTGTTTTAATAACCAAAAATTTTTTAATTCAAAGCGATTTAACATTTTTAATGGACTGTTTACTACTTCTTTGTTATGTAATTGTTTTGCTTAAAAATTAAAAAGTGACGACCGAGCTAGTATTGCTCATAGTACTGAATGGTTGTTAATTAATAAAAATTAATTCTATTGAAATTAAAACATTACTCATAAGGATAATCTCATCCTAATTAGGTTTGTCAAATGACTACTTTAATTCGTTATATGTTTATAAAAAAAAATAAATAATGCAAAATGTTCATGTAAAAAATGATTTTCAGTTTTAATGCAGCATATTCATTTATAACAATGTAATACTTATAGAGAGGAAAAAAGGAATGTATGTATACAAATAATAATAAAATGTATACTTGCTAGTGATGATTTGATAAATAATTATTTTCAATTATAGAAATGGTAATGAGTAGCACTTTATTCAGGCTAACAAAAATTGAATAGGTTAAAACAAATTGTTTGTTAAAAAATAATGTCTATTCTGAAGGCCTATATATATATATATATATATATATATATATATATATATATATATATATATATATATATATATATATATATATATATATATATTCATATATATATTTATATATATATATATATATATATATATATATATATATATGAATATTGAAAATGAATACTTGCCAATGATGATTTGATTTGATATCATTCATAGGCAGTACATAACAAAATGGATGTGTGTTATTAATGTTAAATCAAAAAGTGCCTGTATAAAAAAGAAGATATAATTTAATAGTCATACTAGCCATATATAATCTTTTGAAACAAGAAATGTAACTAGATTTCATTTCCTTCATAGAAATAAAATATGGATGTTAATACAATTGTTGTTGTCTGAATAAATTTCTTTATTCAAATGTAATAAATAATTTTTAAGAAATAAAAAAATAAGAGAATCAAATTAAATAGTTGAATGAAAAAAAGATTGTGATAGAACTTTACGTTGCATTAAGTTGCAAGGAAATATGTGTGTGTGCGAGTGTGTGTTTTTTTTTGTGATAGGTCATAAAGTTGCAAGAAAATGTGTGTGTGTGTGTGTGTGCTTGCGTATGTGTGCGTGCGTTACAGAATAAATAAGAGATTTTATTTCCTCCATAGTTTTCCTTACACTTCAAATGTAGTAATTTTTTTAAAATAAGAAATTAAACAAGAAATTTAATGATTGACCTAATTTCTATTTATTATTTTTTGTAATGAAATATATTTACAACAAATTTTAATTTGAAAAATAGTAAATTTGAATACAAATACAAAATAATGGAAAAGTCATACTTTTCAGACAATGATCTTTTGAAAGACAAATAAACAAGACTTCACTTTTTTTGTAGACATACAATTTTAATATAATGTTTAATATTAATTCCTTCGATGAATCTAAGTTTTAATATGTATTAAGTAATATCAGTAATAACATGAAGATGTTTGATTATTTGAAATATTCATATTTTTACGTTAATCCCTCCCACCCACCTTGTAGAAATAAGGTAAATAAGAAAATAACCACTTAATTAAAGATAGTTGCTTACAATAAAATAATAATTGAAAATATATGCAAAATATAGAAAATGTTAATTTATATTCACTCTAAGAATAGAATGTAAACATCTTTAGACAACCTTGATCACAATGATTTTTTCACATTCTGGTTTTCAACTCGAACCTATTGCTTGCCATAGGTATCATATTTGTATAAAATCCTTTTTCAATATTTTCTCTATGGTGAAAAATATTATATACAACTTTGAATTTTGTATTGCCTATTGTTACAACTGTCTTTGGAAATTCATTTATTTTAATAATATTTTCAAGTTTAAATTCTTGTCGTCATTACTTGGAAAAACCTCAATTTTGACTATAAGAATGCTGTTGATTAACTTGATTTTATATTTTCGTATCATTTTACATTCACATCCATTGGAACTACTACTGTTTACTGATGACTATTTTTCTAGACTGTGTTTAAATATGTATTGCAATGTACAAGTGTGTATATCGGTTGGTAATTTTAATGATAATATATTATATATATATATATATATATATATATATATATATATTAGGTTCTGATTCTGACACAATTCTTTCATCGCATCCTGGACATCTCAAGATACTTTTTAAATCATGTTTAAGTATTTGCTGCAATATAAAAATTTTCACGATCAAATCATTAATAAATTCAGATGCATCATATTGAAAAAGCAACAAATATCTTTTATTTATGAAAAGTTTCAATGTATTTTTGTTAATTTGTTTTTTTGATATATAAATAGAAAACTTTTTTTATAATGGACTCATCTTTGCTTTCTAAAAGAACTCTTTTAATATTTTCACAATTAAATAAAATTTGCATAGTAGCATTCAAATAGGAAGAATAATCATCTTCTTTTGTATGACCAAAAACATTCCATTCCAAAGCTGCACCAACACAAGCTTTTTTGGGCCTTTGCAGCTCCTTTAGTAATAATCCATAATTTATCTAATACTTTTATTAAATAACTAGCTGTTACCCGTTGCGGATTCGCCTGCAATTATAACATAGGTAAAAAAATGTATAGGCGATTTTCAAAATCATAATAGGTTCATTTCAATTTAATATATTTCTACATACAATATTATATGAATTATGGTTTTCGACCATGACATAGATTTTTGATATTCGACAATCCAGAACAGGGTCTCTCTTTATTTGTTTCACCCAACTTTGGGGTACACTAAATCAATCACTTCTTGATGTTCTGTGCCTTCCTCGTAGCCCAGTATTGCTTCATACGTTGTGATCTTGCTTTTCTTTCTTCGTCAGAGATTTGGATCTTTCGCTTGGATTTGACTTTGCCTTGGAACCGTTAATGTACCGGCAAAATAATGTACCGCTTAGGGTTCTGTTATATTTTAATAAAATATTATTAAAATGTCACTGTTGTACAATTAACAATTGCCACAAAACTAAATACTAAATAATTAATTTGGACTGGGTAAGTAGTATGATGGCGTTGAAAATAATTTAAATATTTATTATTAACACCTATGAATAAACGTATGAGATGTCACTGTTGTACAGTTAACATATGTCACAAAAATAAATACTAAATAATTCAGTTACTTACTTAACCGTTACTAGAGGAAGGGATAGTTCAACCCCAGGCACTGCGATCGACTGACCTATTGTGCAACTTACCTCTTAAAATACCTAGTTCAGCAGATTGGTGCCCCTAATAAGTTCCAACAACCCACTGACTAGCTCACTCTGCTGAAAATCCCTAGGGTCTTGGAAACCAGAAATCCTTAGCCTCCTACTAGCAAGAGCCTCACAATCATAAATTATGTGACCTACAGTTTCCTCCTCCTTCCTGCAAAATCTCTACATGGTTTCTCCGTGGTATACACCTATCCTGTTCATGTGCACCCTCAGACCACAGTGCCCTGTTATGAGCCCCATGATCCTCCTGAGTTGTGCTCTGCCCAGGACATCTGCTGCCCCTTTGATTTATCCAGAAGGAACTTTGCTTAAGAGACGTTTACTATGAGAATGCCCATGAAGGTTGTCCCATCTTACCTGGTGTTGACATGTAATCCACCCATTAATAGCGGACCTGGCCAACGATAAAGAAATCCCTAAACCTGGCTCAGGTCCGATAAACTCAGATGCAGATCCAAGTCCAGCCAGTTGGTCTGCCTCCTCATTACCCTTAACTCCCCTATGCCACAGAACCCAGTAGAGAGTTACCTGGTTATCCCGGGACATAACGTCAAGGTTCTTCCAACACTCCCAGACCAGCTTGGATTGTATTATAGGACCCGCAAGTGCTTTTATTGCTGCCTGTCTATCGGTATGAATATAAATTCATATTCGGGGCCTTCTTGAAGTCCCGATCCAAGTTCTCCCGAACACAGTCATTAATGGCCATCACTTCAACCTGAAATACTGTTGTATGCTGTCTCAGAGTAATTACTTTCTTTAACCCTGTCTCAGACCGTACACCCCAGCACCAGTGCCTAACTTTGTCTTTGAGCCATCTGTATACCATACTATGTCTCCAGGTTTTTCCAACACACGTTCTCTCCCCTCAAAGGCCAAGTTGACATCAAAGGGTCTAGATACTATGTGCCGTTTAACCATCTGATTAGTTCCCATCATCAAGATTGGGTCAAAGATCTTGTTTGTGATTCTAGCATGCCCATAAATAGAGCAGCCAGCAACCACCACCCTGCAGTCTGTAAGCTGCTTTACGTGCCTCCCCCATGACAAAAAAGTTAATAGGGGGAAATCCAAGAATGATCTCCATGGCTGCTGTTGACACAGTGTCTATACAGCCAGTGATACATAGGCAGGCCAACTTCTGCAACTAAGTCAGAGACTCTATGGCCCCCCTCTGCTCGACTTTAGTCTACCACACCACAGCACCATAGGTCTAATGATCCAAGTATAGATAAAATTCATCATTCCTGGTCTCAGTCCCCGTGTTTTGCCAACCATTTTTCTAACTGCCATTAAAGACTTATTGGCTTTCCTCATGATGCGCCCCAGGTGAGCATTCCAGGTTAACTTAGTGTCCAACACCAAGCCTAGATACTTCGCCTTGTTTGCAACTGGAATTTTCTCCCCAAAGAGCTTGAGTCCTCCTAAATGCGGGGTAATCCTCTTTCTAGTAAAAGGAACCAGAGTAGTTTTCCTGGGGTTAACCCCTAAGTTCTCCTGACTACACCAGGTTTCCACCAGTGATAAGGCTCTCTTCATGAGATCTACCACTGTTATCATGCCTCCCCCGGATTAGCACCACTAAATCGTCGGCATATCCTGGGTATAGCATCCCTCTGATGAGAGAAGATTCAGGAGTAAGTCCACCACCAGGTTCCATAAGAAAGGGGACAAAACACCCCCCTGTGGACAGCCCCTGACAACCTCCACCTCCACCTCTTCTCCTAGAGCTTCAGCTACAACTGACCTCCCACCCAGCCACATATGCAACATGTCCCCCACCCAGCCACACACGGTATTATCTACCCCCCATCTAGACAGGGCATGAAGAATTAAAGCATGTGAAACATTGTCAAAAGCTCCCTCAATATCTAGAAAGACACCGAGGGCTTATTCTTTGGTCTCTAGAGTCCCTTCCAATCTGTGAACCAAATTATGAAGTGCACTCTCACAACCTTTCCCTGATTGGTAGGCATATTGGCTGACATGTAGAGGAATCATGACCCCTCTGACATATCTATCTACCAATTTCTCTAATGTCTTCAGAAAGAACGAGGTCATACTGATTGGCCTAATAGCCTTAGGGTCAGCATAAGATGCTCGCCTCGGCTTAGGAATATAGACTATACAGGCCGCTTTTTACCCCAGAGGTACATACTTAGTGGCTATGCTGGCCCGGTACAATCTGCACAGAATAACAGCAATAGGCTCTCCTCCATGCTGCAATAGTGATGGAAAAATACCATCAGGACCAGGTGACTTGAATGGGTGAAAGTTATTAATGGCCCATCTCACCTTATTCAAGTCCACAACTTGGTTTGCGATTTTCCAATCTCCCCTACTAGGCTTCCTATAGGCAACAACATTAGACACTCGCTCCCTTCATACATCCCTGACCACAGAGTCAGGAAAGTGTTCCCTGAGTAAGACTTCCAAGGCGTCCTTCCCAGTTGTTGTATACTCCCCATTAGGACCAACAAGGGTCCCCATAGGGTTCAAAGGGTCCAAGGCTAGGACCTTGTGAAGTCGTGCCCTCTGAACAGTACGACTGGCCTCCCCACAGAACTTCCTCCACGAGTCCCGTCTCGCCCTTTTTAATGCCTTATTATACTCGGTCAGGGCCTGCCTATAGGCCTCCCACTTACCGTAGCGCTTGGCCACATTGAACAGCCTTCTAACCTGTCCCCCTTGCTCAGAAAGTGCCTGGGTCCACCATTTAACATTCACCCCAGCAACCTTCTTCGTAAGGGGACAATTCTCATGAAAGGAGTCCGAAATTATCTCAGCCAGTCTTCCAGCTGCATACTCTAATTCATGCAAATTACTTATTACTTCACCACCCTTCCTCCTTACCCGAACTCCCACTCCCCAAGTTCACTCCTAAAAATCCCCCAAGGTTTGTATTAGTTAATTTTGATTTTTGAGTATCCATAAATGGTCCCACAATCAGCTAGGGAAAAAGAAGTCCACCCATGCAGAGCCCCGCATGCATAGGTAAGGCTAATTGAAACTTGAGGTCGCCCGGTATCCAGAGTTCGCATACTAAAAGCTGAGCTTCCCCTTAACCATGCAGCCCTCGGCGTATGCTGTTCCACCTTAGCTTGGAATTCCCTAAATGTAACTGTGAGTGTAGAGTGTTAAAGTTGTAAGTGTAGTGTTGTAACTGTAAGTGTGTGTTAGACTCGGGTACCGCGAAGGACGTCTAAATCCTCTCAATAGGTGCAGCTAGTCTGCACACCCCTGCAGGGAAATAATTAAGTTGGGCAAGGTAAGTAGTATAATGGCGTTTAAAATTATTTATTATTCACATTTACAAATATAGGCCTATACCAACAAGATATGTATAAAAAGTCACTGTTGTACAGTTTTTTTTTTTTTTTTTTTTTTTTTTTTGAGTTTAACGTCCGACTATTGTGCACACTTGGGCTGAAGCAGACGATGGGGATGATTTATAGCATATGAAAATGCCAAGCCCTCGCCGGGAATCGAACCCGGGTCCTCGGGGTGAAAGCCTAGTACGCTATCCACTAGATCACCAAGGCAGCCTGTTGTACAGTTAACACATGCCACAAAACTAAATACTAAATAATTACATTGGGCTGGGTAAGTAGTTTAATGGCGTTTAAAATAATTTTAAAATATTTATTATTCACATTTACCAACATAGGCCTATAATTAAAAGTATAAAACGTCACTGTTGCATAGTTAACACATACAACAAAACTAAATACTAAATAATTACATTGTGCTGGGTAAGTAGTTTAATGGCGTTTAAAATAATTTTAAATATTTATTCTTTACATTTACCAATATAGGTCTATAATCAAATATATAAAGCGTCACTGTTGTACAGTTAACACTTGTCATAAAACTAAATACTAAATAATAAATATGGGCTGAGTAAGTAGTATAATGGCATTTTTTTCAAAACGGGAATAGGCCTATGTTTATCTCAGATACCTAAAGCATGTTCATAGCAAATTTCATCTCAATTGGTGCAGTAGTTAAAGCATGATTAACAAAAAAAAAACAAACACAAACTTTCAGAAATATAATATGTTTAAGATAAGATTAAGATTAAGATAGTTTTTCAATTGTGTAGAAACAAATTATTACTTTCATAAGCATACAAATGGCAAAATTAATATCAATATAAGTATTGAGTGTTCAGATTTTTAAAATAAAAATTATTTTATTTATACTGCAGAGGGTGGTTTTATTTAAACTGTAGTAGGTTAAAATACAATATCTGCGTTTAGTAAGAACTTGATGATTCAGTGGCGCTGCATGCAGTCCATAAAAGTATATTAGTCTTAATAACCAGAAGACTGGACAAAATAAATATGCGAAAAATGAGATGATGAAAAATTTTTGCTGACAATCCTCAATGAAAATTGCACCTTTTTTGAGGTTTTAAAGTATTAAAATAAAGTTTGAAGCATGAACTTTCTAAATATATATATTTATTTTCTAAAGACAATGCATAATCAAGTATTAAAAGGCAAAATAAAAAAATCACCCCTGCTAAAACCGAATTTCAGTTATAATGTAGCGTGCCAGCGTCCACTGTAGTTCATCATTAATCAATACACCAGCACTGATTTTGACAGAAATTTTTGTTAATAAAATTTGCATGGCACAATGAAATGCAAAGTTTCATTTGAGATGAAAGTCTGAAAAATAAACGGCACACAAACAATTTGTTTTACTTAACTACTTAATTTTTTTTTATTTATATATTTTATGGTGAACATATTTTGAAGGTTAATAAAAAATTTAAGAATAATTATTTTATAAAAGTGTTTATTTTGATAACTAAGTGATTTACTACTACGCATCAGTCTGAATTAAACTTCACACATAAATTAAATAACATACATTTTTGTTTAAATTATATTTGTATATTTACAACAATTAATACTTAACACAAAAAATTACAAATAAAAATGAAATTTGTATGCTATGCATAATAAATAACAGAGTTTTCTTGACTTATGTTTTCGGTGGGGTCATACAATTACCATCAGGATAACGTTTCCGAAAAGCCTGAATTAATTCAGGATCCACTAATCTCACACCATCAACTTGGTTTCCCAAAGTTATCCTAAAACCAAAAATATGTATTAATGGACCTAATGTATTAAGTAACACATTAACTGTAATACATTAATGTAATACATTAATAGTTGAATAATTATGGCAATACTTGCAATTAATTTGTATTTGCTGTATATAGTATTTCTGTATGTGTGACAATAACTGACAATTGTCAGAACAACCACAATAACCAGACAAAGTCAAATAATGATGTGATAATGGCTCTCAGGTTTAGCACGCCCAATAAAATAAAAATAATAATAAATAATAATAATTTTTATATATAAAAAAATTATGGGCTTAATTTATTTTGTACCCCATCAATAGCACTTAATATACTTTTTTAATGTGTTAAATTAAGTTCATGTAAGATGTAATAACAAGAGTTTGGGTGACAAAGTCAGTGACAAAAACTCATTATATTTCTTTTAGATGATTATTTGCTAAAGAATATCAAGATTAATGAAAACATACCAAGTAAAATAATAATATTTAACAAAAGTGTAAATACATCACAGATTTGTGGCAAGTAAATGAAATTTTTGTAATAAGGAGATACCAGTTAGGCTGAACGTTGTGTGGTCGTCCAAACAACTCAATCTTCCTTGTACCAGGAGACAGTCGCTCAATAATCCCGTAGATCTCATCGGGCTTGTGGCTTGTAGCTCGTACTTCAGCTACAATTACGTCACAATCCAAGCCTCGATTTAAGTTTGCTGGACCACCTTTCATTCCAACCTGCAAACCCAGTTATAAACAAATATTAATCTATATCACTACTGGCAAAGCAACATTGCATTTTTACATATAAAGCATTTGTATGTATTTTTTGGGGTCAAAAAAATATTGCTTAAATTTTCCTTGATCTTGTTATATATTTTTGTTGTTCTTTGTAATATCTCCTTTTTAAGTTACTTAATGATTTATCAATTTATTAAAGGGTGTACTAAGTGTTCTCAAGTCAGTTAAAAATTAAGGTAGTATTGAACTGTGTACATCCAGTTATTTTATATGGGTGTCAAATTTAGGATGGTAAGAAGTATACTATGGTATGAAGTAGAAAATAAGTAATAAGAAGGTAGTGAAGAAGATGATAATGAAGAACTTGGTGAGAGAAACATACATTTTAACCCTGCCCAGGTCGAAGAAAATGTACTTAGGATTAGTTCTGTTTAGCGCAAATAAAATTACACATTTTACTTACATAGACACAAAATAATAAAGCATGTGAAATACAAAATTCAACAACTGTTTTGCAGTACAGTGATCACCAGTAATACCAGGTGCAGTAGTGGATGTAAGAAGCGAATCCGTCATTTCTCCCGTTCTTAATATGTAATGACAAAACAAAAAAAATTCACCTGTCAAAGTATATTTTTGCATAATGCAATGATCAGTTCCTTAGAAAACATTGTTTCCAAACAATATTACCACTGATAACAGACAATGTCCCTCTCCTTCCCTCCCCCTCCCCAAGACTAGTACTGTGTTAGAGGGATGAATTAGGAGAAAAAGTAGGTGAGGAGGAGCAAGGTAAAAAGGAATATGGTCCAGAGTTATGAAAAGACTATACAGACGATTTTATATGATGGGGAAAATAAATATTGAATATATATTATATTCAACTTTTTATATATACTTTTTTTTAAATAGCTACTACTTTGGTCACCATTTTATATCACATTGTTATGATCTGAAATAAAGAACTTTATAAGAAAATATAAGAAGACTGTAAGAAAATATATAATTTAAAAGTTTTTCAGAAAAGACATTTAAAAACTTTGAAACCCAATTAGTTTGTAACCTTACATATTTATTATACATAATACCTTACATAATTATCACATATATTATTTCATTTTGTTCTACATTTTCCATTTTGTATTATGTGAATTAGGTTTTGTACTATTAAATTCATTGTTTTATATCTTTATGATGGCAGGATTTAGGAGACAGACTGGAGAGGGGATACTAACATTAAGAGTGGAAGCTGTTTTGTTGGCTATAGCTTTTCAGCAAAAAAGCAGCTCTATCTTACAAAATTTAACACTCAAAAAATTGGGTTTTAATTTACTTTTAAATTAAACTATTGTAATTGAAAACAAAATAAATAATACATATATTATGTAATGTACAAATTAATACATAATATACTATGTATTAATATGTACTTATACTATTAATATATCTACATATAGTACCAATATACAAATATATAGTGGAAAAACCATATATGTATTTGGATGTCTGAAATATTTAATATTTAACAGTTATCAAACACCTATGGACCAAATACTCAAATTAACCATCTCACTGAGGTAGTTAAAGTAAATTAACAAAACTGTTGTAGCTTTTATCTTATTCTTCCAAAATGGTGTATGAATAAGAAAAAGCTTAGATACTATCCCGTTTTTCTACTCACAGTTGCTCGTAAATCTGCCAATGAACTTTAAGGCTTTTGTTCATTAAAAATATAATGATAATAAAGCTTATTACTCTTGAATCCGTGTGTTCAAGACATTCAAATGATTTGTAATGTCAACTAAAAAGCCAAATCACACAACCAATCAGGATTTTTAAGTTCCGGGACATCCCTTTGCTTCTCCACCAGAAATATTCCAATTTCTTCTATTAAATTTAGAAATCGTTCAAGTGTCAATCCACGACTTAGCCACCTTACTTCTGTATAAAACAGCAAATCTCCATATTCGCTTCGATGTCATCAAGGAATTTTTGAATTGCCTGTGATTGAGTCCTCGTGATTTGATGAAATTTACAGTCGAAACTACCACCTTCATGACATTTTGAAATTCAATTTTTAGAACAAAGGGCTTCTTGGTGTATGATGCAATGAAACTGCATGAGATCTTCAGCGTTTATGTTTTTTCTTGCAGATACTTTTTAGCAAAGTAACTAGCCCGAATTGACACCAATCATAGAAGGAGCACCGTCAGTCACAATTCCCGATAATTTTGATAAGTCAAAACCAGTTTTTGAACACTCATCCAAAAGTACATTGAGTATATCAACTCCTTTAGTTTGACCTTTCAATGAACACATTCCTAATAACTCTTCTACGACTTCAAAATCTTGAGTAACACCTCGTATGAATATGAGTAGTTGAGCTGTGGAACTAATATCAGTTGATTTCGTCGAGTGCCAATGAAAAATTCAATTATCTTAGTCTTTTCAGTTAATTGTTCCATAATATTAGCTGACAAAGACATAATTCGCCTTTGGATTGTCATACGATTCAGTTGAATTTTCTCAAACTTTTTTGCTGCTTCTGGACACATTTTCTTAGCGGCGATTTCAATGCATTCTTTTACAAAATCTCCATCATTGAAGGGGCGACTTCACGCTATCATTCGAGAAATTTCAAAACTAACTTCTGTAGCCGTTTCTGAATCTTCAATGAGTTTTGTGAACACAGTTTGCTGACCAATAAGCTCCCGCTTCAAAGACAACACTTTTTGCTTTCTTAATTCGCTAGACACATGATCATATGGATCATATTTACATAAAATTCTGGCTTATCTGAAATAATTTTAAAAAATTTAAACAAGAATTTGTCATTTTTGTAATGATAAAAGTTGACCTGTTTTACAGAATTTATAACTTAAGAATATTTCAAAACAGTAAAGGAATCATTTTTAACAAATATCACTGACTGATATCACTGCTATTATATGGATGTCTCAACAACTTATCAAATGTCAAGACTGATATCACTAATATTATATGGAGGTCTCAACAACTTATCTATAAACAGCAGTCTAATGACAGTTTGTTTTATAAATACATAAGGAAAGATACTGCTTGACCTAAGCAGCTGGACACCAATATGACTACACTTTTGTTTATAACTTTGACTTGTTTATAAATCAAGACTTAAAAAATAGACAATCATGTTGTGTATTATTTTAAAAGTATCTACAGATATTACAGGTATGGTAATGCACTAATTTTGTTTTTAAGTTCTCTTTGTTTTTAGTCTTTTTAAATAAATTTTACCTTTGTATTTATGGAACTATCACCAGGCACTCAAAAATCCACTCTACTGATAACTATTTACCGGAACAAAATCACGGGATACGTGGAAACAGTCTTTGGTCTAAAAATCATCTTTACTCACATTAGAAATTGACAATGATGTATGGCAGCTCATAATAACATTATTGATGTAATCTAATAAAAATTAAATTACGATTTATTGCATTCCTGCTTATCCAAAACAGCTTTGGCCCCATCAAGTTCAGATAATCAATTCCTTAGTCTATTATTATTATTATTACTATTACTATTATATACTAAGTAGGCTATAAACATAATTAGATAATATTGAACCCACATAAAAACCATTGGCTGATAATAGATTCATCAATGCTATTGCAACAATGGACTGATAACATAAATAACAATAACCTATATTTAGTTAGTTTCATATATTTTATAATCATTTTTATTTCACTTTTGAATATTAATTACAAATTATATGTTATAAAAATTATTATTAACATTATTTAGTTACAAATACAATGGTGTAATTAAAAACAATTAATACTATTATAATAACTGAAACTTATTTGACACAAAATAGTAACATTATGTTGGATTTGTATGCACTTAAATTCCATTATATTGCAATGGCATTGGAATTTAACAAAATATCCATACTTTAACTATCCATGTTTAATGTACTTTATTTTCATTTACAAAGTGCTGTAGAAGTAATCGTGATCATAATATTTTACTGAACAGGTGATTTTATGCAATAGCTGTCTCTTTGTTACATTGACATTGAAGCAGGCCACTAAGGCATTATAAAAGTAATTTAAAACTGTTGTTTTTATAAAACATACTGCTGATCGGATACTTACCAAGCAATGTTCCTTTCCGTGGTTTAGCCAATGACCTGTTCTGCCAGTGCGAATTATTCGCTGCAACTGGTTAGTCTTGACCCAAATTATTTCATCCACTCTCTCATAACCCCACAACTTCAGACACTCTCGGCCAAGTTCCATAGCTCTTGAAATAATAAAAAATATGAAAAGAAGAGATAAAACTAGCAATGCTTTGCAATGACCTTTTTTATACAATTTAGATTATTCCTGAAAAATTCCTAACTTTGAAAATTAAGAGTTTTGTAAAAGAATTCATAGGAACAGTAGACATGATTGGCTGGCAACTAAGCAGTTCAGTAGCCAATTAAAAAAAGTGTGAATAAGAAAGGAAGGAATTGGCATTTGGCTTTGGTTTTGTTTATACGAACTATGGGCAATTTTTTTTCTTGTTATTTTAAGGCGAAAAGCACATTAAGGCTATTATCGCCTCCCTAAATGTAAGTGTGAGTGTAAAGTGCTAGTCGTAAATGTGGTGTAAGTGTAAGTAGACTCCGGTACCGCGAGGGACATCTAAATCCTCTCAATAGGTGCAGCTAGTCTGCACCCCCCTGCGGGGAGAACTAACTATATGAAAGTAATACAATGTAATCTTTCATATTTAGATCATCAACATACCGGTGACCAATAGGAGTTAAATGATTTTAAAACAGTACTTTTGGAGATATTCACCTTTACACTAATAACTTAAAGGTCAAGTTAAGTATTCAAGTACAATTTATGTAATGAGCACAACTTTAGTAACTTTAATTTTTGAAACAGAAATATTACTTTACTAACAATCACTACAAATAAAAAAAGTGCATAGCATACTATATTACGCAAATATTTTATAAGAGTAAAGCATGATTTCACTGTAGAAAAAAACAAAAAATACTACAATTCTGCAATTTCAATATTTCTCAAATAGGCTTACAAAATGAAATATTAAAACAATTTTTACAAGGATATACAATTAATAATTCTGATTTATTTGAAAGTATTGTATAAAACTTTTATTTGGTGCTTTAAGATCTAAGAAGTAAACAAATTTTGTGGAAAATAAATGTTAATTTTAAAAAAATGAAGAGCCTGTCCATGATTTGAATCTGGGATAACTCGCTTTAAGCAAGAATGTACAATAATTAAGTAATTCTGATTTAATTTTTGACTGATAAATCAATGTAGTCAAAAATTTATAAGAAAATAAACATTATTTTCATAACAAAAAACTAAAGAACCTGTTCGGGATTTTTTTCTAGGACCTCTCACGTCTGAAACAAGAACCATTAAAACTGATTCTCAAACTTTTAACAATCACGATGCCTTAATATACTAATAACTTGTCAGCAACATCCTACCAAAGGATCAGGATGATTTGGAATATCCACAGGCTAGAAAAAAGTCCGAGTGCTTCCCAGAAATGTTTGAAAATTGGGTGAAAAACTGTGAGTTGTGAGGCTATCTACGTTTTTTGGCTGCAAAATATTAACTGATGTTTATAAAACTTCTTGTGCTAACAGCACATTTCAGCAAAAATGTTCGTAAAATTATAGGGAATTTATAATTAGGATTAACTGTGCTCATTGGATCTATGCTTAATTAAGTGGACAAAACTAAGTTTTGGAACATTTCATTTTGAGTCTTGTAACCCTGTTTGCCACAAAGTCTCATTTAGTCATATCGATACTTTAACTTAGAAAAATAAAATAACTGACCTGCAAATTTACATACATTTTCAATATTTGTGATATTTACTGTTAGAAGTAGGCTGTTAAATTAGAAGCCTAGTTCCAGAAAAAAAATATTTTTTTAAATATAATAAAGCCATCTAAACAACTTTTTAAATTAAATTTGGGAGTAGTGCAGTAATGTGTTTCAATAACAAAGAATGAAACTTTCTGAATATAAAACAGTACACTGAAATTCATAATTATAGATTTTTTTAGGCTTATCTCCAATACACCTGGCAAGTTTTGTTGGCACCTTAAGGCGATGTAAAGCCAATACTTTAGATTTAATAAAAATTTAACATTTATCATAGTTAATATTATCATAGTCTTAATCTTCCTAGTAATTCACCTTCCCTTTCCAATAGAAATCTTTATTTCCCTCCATCGTTATCACTAAAAATATATTGAATTTTGCTACCCTTTGGAATAAAATTATTCATAAAAAAATTGAATATATTAGCATTTAAAAGAGCGCCTGATTGGTTTAGAACACTCTCATTTCGAGGTTCAAGTTCAACTCCTAAGAGCACCCAAAAAAGTTGCAGTTTTACCTCAGAATCATGAAGTAAATTTGGGAAGTGGATCTTGGCAACAAGTCCAGCTGCGAATGTTAGAAATATAGAGATGGGAACAAGAGTGCTAATTTCACTACACCCAACTACAAAGCTGTTTGGCAGCCTCAGTATTTTATTGGGTGTTTTGCCTGCAAATTTGCAGCAAGGGATAAAGAGGAAATATTGGAAGGTTCAAATGTAACAGGATTTACAATAATAATACGATTAAACTTGGTTTTTACCATAGACAAAATGAGAAAATTGTATTGTTTTAGCTACATGCATGACCTTGTTCTGACCCAAGTTTTAATAGTCATGTACACAACATTGGTCTGTGTAATTATAATCAAAAGAGCAGCCTTCAAAAGGAAACATTGCAGGTCAATAAACAATGAAGTAACTCTCTTATTGCCATAAAGTAACCTACTTCAACCATTTGTTTATAAAGTAACCCTACTTTATTCAGTAGTAGTTAGTGTTAGTATTAATGTATATAAATATGTATGGATTTTCTCCTCAAAATATGTCAACTATATGTGACTCCGTTTGTTTGTTTCTATTATTAAGTTGATTTACAAAAATACTGTACAGTATTTCAGACGTACCTGAAACACCTGATTCCTAAGTTGTTTAATAATATTTTGTCTACAAGTGAGAGTGTGGTCTTGACATTGAACTACTTGAGATGTTCTGAACTAAATATAACTTAAACAGTAGAGGTCAAAATACTTAATCCAACTGAATGACCATATTTTAAACCAATTTTATTCAAAATCTTCGGCGTAATCAAAACACACTCTGATCTATCATACAAATGTAATCAGGATTTACTCCAATCGCACAATGTATGCCATCCATACATAAACTTTCCAAACATTACAGAAAAATCTGCATGATCAATTCAGAGACATACAGACAAAGGATTGAACGCAAAGTTGTTTCACTTAATCACTGATCTATTCATAGGCACATAATAATACATCTTAAAATTACGAAATACAAAAAGTGTGTATTTACCTTCCAGTAACCCAAAGAAAGATAAGTCCATCATCTTGTAATGTTGGTATACCTAGTTGTCTCATTTCATCATCCGACATTGTACCATAAGGTAATTCCATGTGTATATCCCAAGGTGGGTCTGCCATTATAACCGCAAACTTACCTGAATACATGACATTACTACTGAAATACTTGTAAAAGAGTGATGATTCAAGAGATATAATAAATGATCATGTGTAGTTTAATCTATGCAATATAAATTTGTACATTCAATAATACTCACGTAGCCTTTTTGAAATAACAATTACAGAAATGTAATTGTTATTACAGAGGATTTGCATGTTTTTTAACTTTTTACACAGTACCGAAGGAAGTTTGTCTTCCAAGGTTTGAACATAAAAATGAGAAATGTTAGTAGAATGGCCTGTATTCTGTACAACCTTTTTGAAAAAAAAAATACGAAACAAAAAGCACAGTAAAAAAGCTATATAATAACAAAAATATTTACTGTAGTAATGAACTATTACTAACCTGAAGTTAGTGCACTTAGTT
This sequence comes from Callitettix versicolor, assembly GCA_022606455.1. Lineage (NCBI taxonomy): Eukaryota > Metazoa > Arthropoda > Insecta > Hemiptera > Cercopidae > Callitettix > Callitettix versicolor. The sequence goes on along the minus strand of CM040183.1, from coordinate 44,636,137 downwards.
TTCTTAATATACCTCTTACGGTATTGTTTGAAAGAACTAGAAAGAGGGATTAAAATATATTTTTTCAAATTTTGAATAAGATAAATTTCACAGAAAATTAAATTGATTTTTCCTTCCTCCATAATTTAATTACTTACATCTTATTACACATTTCAGGATTACAATCCCATTTTCAGATGTTTTACTCTTAGGAGGGTGTTATTCTGGCCCCGAATTTTACGGGTCAGTTTGGGCCAAGAGTACAATTCGGGACAAAGACGGGTCGGACCAAGTAAATATTAACTTTTATTTTTAGGCAATAGTGTACGCAATACGCATAAATATTTTCACTACCAAAATTCGTAATATACAAATAATATAAAGAAAGAACAATTTAAATAATCATCGAAGGTCAAGTGTCCAACCACTTATAATCATTCTATTTGTTTTACTTGACAAAACCAATTGTTGACTTGTCAGTGGGTGCAGTATTATCGGTTAGTAGTTTTATTCAGTGAGACCAACGGAGCCCGTATTATATCGGCCCATGGTGGTATTCACACAACTTTTGCATGCTGATATAATCAGCCAGTGACAGTCCGAGGATGAAATATGAAAAGAAGAAAATTTTATTTCTACATTTTTTTTTTTTTTTTTTTTTTTGACTTATGTCTAGCTAAAAATGTGATGTTCCCCATTTAACCATTTGGCCCAACCCAAAAAGCCTGAGCGCTGAAAAAAAAATCACGACCGAACTCTAAAAAACTCGGCCCGCAGACCCACAGTTATTACATTAAAATTTAAATAAAACATTACATAAAATATCACATAACAATAACATAAGACAGTGATAAGGACCTTGGGTTATGAAAAAACCTTGCCACAGAACATTACTTGCAGCTCCGCAGAACCAGTTGATTCAAGGATCCTGCGGTGCTCATAACAAATACATTAAATAATGCCAGGTAAATTATAAAATTTATGTGTGTTATGTAGTGCTTCGTTTAAATTTTAATGAAATAACAACCTCCTAGGAATGAAACATCTGATGATGCGACTATAATCCCAAAACATATAATAAGATATAAGTAATTAAATCACGACTGACAAATAATTGATTTAATTTTCTACAATATCAGTGACTTGGATATATTACTGAACAGGAATTTTAAAAAAGAAATTTCAATTTAAAAATATTGGTAAATGTACGTCAAAAACATGATCACTGACCTAAATTGCTTTAAAGTTTTTGAGAAATTAATAAAATTCAAATAGGTTGTACAGGAAAAAATGGGATGCATGTGGATGCAAAAAGAGAAAAAAAGAACACTATCTTATGCCCTTCATCAGCTGGGTACAATAAAGAATTGTTTACACCACAAATCACAAAATAAACAGAACAATAAATGAAGCAGAATTCTCAAAATTTTCAATGAAATGGAATAGAGGAGGCTTGATAAAAAATGAGTATGGTGTATTTAAATGGAAATACATAAGGAAAAGGGACAGTATAAAGAACTAGGGTCGGAAGTTTTAAATTTCATAGAGTATAGTGGTTTTTATTTTCTCTCACCTAATACTGTCATGTCCAAGTATCTCAAATCACACTGAACCCACTGAGGTGGATGCAACATTGTCGTTTCTTGGCCTAACAATTTTTTTTCCTCGGATTCTCCCAATTCCTTAGGCAAGGGAACTGTAGGTCCATCTACCTTGTAGTGAACATATCTGCAAGCATCAATTAATTAAGTTTTTTTTTAAATTGCAATCAAGCCAATAACATTTTCTCTATAAATCAAACACCAAGGGAACAAAAAATTACTCCCTTATAGCCAATAACTAGTCAAATGTGAGGCCAACAATCGCATGTAAGTGAAAATATGCTCCACTACTCTGACAATTTGACAGAAATAAACAGCATGCTTGATTAACAGAATAGCAATTACAGTTAACAAGACTCTAGGCTATATCAAGAACTTTGAGATACAGAGAATGCTCGAATAATAGAAGTAACACTGTGTAAGGTTTCATTTTAGACATAGTTTTCACCAGAAATTTATCCAAATTATACAGAAATTATAGGAACAATGAGTTGATTTTATTCTTCTTTCCTACTCACAAAAGGCACAGATTAAACAACAATAAACAAACACAAATAAAAATTAGGTTAAAACATGGTTATTGAGGAAAAAACTGCATCAAATGCCACTTTTAAAACAGATATAAGAAGACAACCTAAAAGATTTTAAAAACTATTTAAGCTTGATGAAAGTACCTTTAACTATTTAATGTCTTAATTTAAGGTTGCTTTGATAAAAAAAAAAACAATGCAGTGCGAACGGAATTTCACCCGAAGAGCAATTGCTACACTAAGATTACAACTGTTTAATATTTTCAATAAAAATTGCATAACAAACACAGGGAAAATTTATCTAAGCCAATAAGTAAATCGGTCAGCCGATTTATCGCAGGATAGGCTACATGTTATCAATACGTGTGTCAACACAGGTAATTTAGACCAAAAAATATATGTATGAGTGTGTGTGTGTGTGTGTGTGTGTGTGTGTGTGTGTGTGTGTGTGTGTGTGTGTGTGTGTGTGTGTGTGTGTGTGTGTGTGTGTGTGTGTGTGTGTGTGTGTGTGTGTGTGTGTGTGTGTGTGTGTGTGTGTGTGTGTGTGTGTGTGTGTGTGTGTGTGTGTGTCCGTCCGTCCGTCTGTGTGTGTCCGTCCGTCCGTCTGTGTGTGTCCGTCCGTCCGTCTGTGTGTGTCCGTCCGTCCGTCTGTGTGTGTCCGTCCGTCCGTCTGTGTGTGTCCGTCCGTCCGTCTGTGTGTGTCCGTCCGTCTGTGTGTGTCCGTCCGTCCGTCCTGTCCTGCTTGTGTGTGTGTCCGCTTGTGTGTCTGCCCGTGTGTGTGTGTGTCCGTCCGTCTGTGTGTGTCCGTCCGTCTGTGTGTGTCCGTCCGTCTGTGTGTGTCCGTCCGTCTGTGTGTGTCCGTCCGTCTGTGTGTGTCCGTCCGTCTGTGTGTCCGTCCGTCTGTGTGTGTCCTCCGTCTGTGTGTGTCCGGCGTCTGTGTCCGTTCGTCTGTGTGTCCGTGTCTGTGTGTGTGTCCGTCCGTCCGTCTGTGTGTCCGTCCGTCTTGTGCGTCGTCCGTCTGTGCGTATCGCAAATCCGTCTGTGCGTCTGTCCGCTGTGCGTGTCCGTCCGTCTGTGCGTGTCCGTCCGTCCGTGCGTGTTCGCCGTCCGTCTGTGCTGTCCGTCCGTCTGTGTGTCCAGAAATCCGTCCGTCTGTGCGTGTCCGCCTGCTTCGTGCCGTCTGTCTGTCGTGTGTGTCCGTCCGTCTGTGTGTGTCCGTCCGTCTGTGCGTGTCCGTCCGTCTGTGCGTGTCCGTCCGTCTGTGCGTGTCCGTCCGTCTGTGCGTGTCCGTCCGTCTGTGCGTGTCCGTCCGTGTGTGTGTGTGTGTGTGTGTGTGTGTGTGTGTGTGTGTGTGTGTGTGTGTGTGTGTGTGTGTGTGTGTGTGTGTGTGTGTGTGTGTGTGTGTGTGTGTGAATACAAGATGTCATCAATCTTTCATTAGGACAACGAAACTGCAGATTCATCAGTACAATTTCATAAAATGTGATACACTGTTCCGTTTGGCCACACAGTGAGCTTGTGGTACTTCCTATAGATAGGATAAGGTCAAACAGTAAACAGTATTTAAGCCCTAACCTAAAAGTAAACACATACATATCTTTTGTATGATAAAAAAGTCAAAAATTTTACGTAATTTTTTTTTATTTAAATTAAAATAATTTTCAAACATTTTCATTTCAGGATGAGTTAAACTGCAAAACTTGTTGTAATATCTAAACAAATAATTTTAAAATGAACAGAATACATTCTTACACACTTACTTGCACGAATCCATATGAAAGCAAGTGTTGAGAAACGAACAGTCGCCTAGACTTTCATCTGTGTGTTTCTGAATTATTTTCTTAAAATGAAGCTTCTTACACAATTCTGCACCTACTTTTGCACATTCTGCTCTTGTACCATGCGGACAAAACTCCATTACCTGAGCTCCACCTTGGGAACGGAACCTTTCAGCCAAAGATCGTTCCTTCGCAGTTGGTTGACTCAACAGTGCAAGAATTTCTTCACCAACCTTTTTGTTCTCTTTTTCTCTAATTGAAGGCATCGATAGTAATGACTAGAAAGTAATATTAAAAGTTTTTTGTGACAGATTCTTAACTAACTACTTCAAAGAATTTAGTCTTCACAATAGAACCTGGTTATAATTATACTAAGAGAATCATATGTTCATACTTTATACCTGAGTGGTGTTATAAAAAATGTGTTGTAAAAATATCTATTTTTAAGAAGAGTACGAAATAAGACATGAAAAAGAATACTATTGCATTGCCATATTATTGTTACTGACATACATTTGTGTTTAAATGTTATTTACTTGTGATGCAGTATTTGTATATAAAAACATTAAGAAGAATTTAGTACATATTTTAAAATACATTATTAATAACAAAAAAGGATAATATTTTTTAACAAAGTCCAAGTTAATTCATTTGTGACTTGGCAAGGTTTTCACAACAATGCCTGAGTCTAAGTGTAGTGGTACAGACTAAACATTCAGCATACATCTCAGTCTGAACTATGCATTTCAGCAGAATGACAAATGTTGACAGCCCAATGATTCCTTTATCAATCAACAGTTACCAGCACTTACCAACCTTCTGTTTATTTACCTTAAGAATCCTTAACTTATTATCTATGTGGTACAGAAGCTACTTTTTTCCAACCTCTAACTCTACCATGATGTGACCTGAATGATAATGTGTCCCTCCCACTATCACTGCTACCATTTCCAACTTCATATAGCATGTTGATGACTAAGTTGCAAACTGATAAACATGGCCTATTGGTAAACATGGTCTACTGATTCTCCAACAAACTGCAAATTGTGAAGTGTCATTCATTTCCTTCAGGCAGATGGGAATAACGCCCAGAAACTCATTGCAGAATAAGCCAAGTATACGAAAATCACTTGGACGAAGAATCAGGCTGTACAGCGGGTGATTGAAAACTTTCCACAAGAAGCTGTTGTGTTATGGCAGTGGCATGTGGTCGAGTGTTGTCATGAATCAAAACAACTCCAGAAGAGCAAACCTCATATTTTGGTCTGAATGGCTCTCCACAGTCGACTTAGTGCCTGAAATTAGGCATCTGCACTGGTCATAGTTCCTTGTTCCATAAAATCCACCAGAAACAAGACTTTATGGTCCCAAAAAATGGTAGCCATAACCTTTCTGTTGTTTAATGTGTTTTTGAATTTTTTTGTTTGTTCCAAGAGTTTATGTGCACCATTCTCACACAACATTGTCACTCATGAAGATTTCATCATATAACTTCATTCTGTGATGGATTCCGGTTGTGTTATTCCTTCTGTCTAAAGAAACCCAATGATACTTTTCAATTTGTACTTGGCGGGAAAATCAATAAACATGACCATGTTGACGACCACATTGAACTTTGACTACATAAGCCTTGGACTTTGACTACATTAACTCAGATAATAGATTATACTGTGCTAAAAAATTTAGAATTAAATATGTACACAAGAAATGCTTGACACTATAAAAGCTATATTTAATATTTAATGTTGCTAAAAAAAGGGTTTTTTAAGCTAAAGACTGGCGTTTGGCCAGATTTATGAAAAATGAAAAATTATGCTACATTCACAGCCCGTATATCCAAATTTGACAATATATAATGGTAAAAACTACTTCATTTGTTTTTAATAGTGCCAGGAGTGTTTAAAGAGTGATTTCACCAACATATTTCTTCCATAAGAAATTATTTCTACTGATTACTGTGTTTATAAAGTGGTTTTAGAATTAATCCCAATATGTACTGTTGCTATTTTGGCAATTTGATTTATTTACATTCTTTTATAAACTGAAGGTTGAAATGCTCAAATCTAGCAATAGCAATATAATCCAAATAATATTCAGAGTATATTAATTTGTAAAATAAAACTCTTTATTATCCCCCCTGGGTACAGCTAATTTTTTTACAAAACAGATCCCTCAAAAAAATTTCAAAAATATTTTCACTGAATTTCCAGAATCATTTACAAATGTTTCTTACTTCTAAAAACTTATTAATGTATTTACTGTGATCCCAACGTTTTCCTTTTTTTACATATCCAATTTCTTCCGCCCACAATGATGTATCTCGTTATAATACTGTATTTCAATTTTTTCTAATTTAAAATATTTTGGTTATGTATGTTTGCCTTACTGAACTAATAAATAATTACAAAAACATTTTATTTCACTATTGCTAGAATATTGAGATTAACTTTTTACCAAAATATCTGTAGTTTTCTTTTCTCTCTTTTTCTCTTCTTTATCAGCTGATGTTGACATTTTCAAAATTTTAGTTGATGGTTCCTCTTCACTTTGTTCACCTTCAACTAGATTTTACAAAACATAAAAAAATATGTATTGTTCTTAAACCCAAAAGTTTTATTTGTGAACCAAAAATTTATTTATTTAAAAAAAACTGAACCTTACACAAACAAACAAAAATCACTTGTGGTTTTTGTAGGTAGTTTTGACATAAAAAATATCCCTCAGTACTCCTAATAGAAAAATTATTTGCATGTGATGAAAATACTTACATTTTTTTAAATAATAAATTACGTTTGTGAATAATTACAAATATGTTAACTCTATTTTATTACCCAGCAAAATCCGTTCCACAATTTCAAAATGGTGGCCATTCAAAAATCTTTCTTTTTTTTCACCACACCTTTTTCAAAATCTGATATATGTAAAAGTCTGCATAAATTATTATGTAATTTTTTTAATTTCATTGTAAAAAAACCAGATGGTTCATTGTCACAATTTTATTATAAAATACTACATGCTGTAATTACTGCTGTTTTTACTGTCTTACTATGCAAAGTAAGAAAGTATGGAAGTCAACAAATATTGAAATTTTTATAGAAAAACTGTATATGTGTTTTCAATCTCCTTAATCCAAAAACAATAGTTTTACATGAAATCTGTCTGTGCATGCTAAAGAATAAATAATATTACTGTGTAGTTTACTCAATTTCAAATACATTTTTTTAATGAAGTTTTCAAGCCAATCTCAGAAAAACATACCATTAAAAATTTAACTATTTTAAAAGATTTTTACAAAAATAGATTTAATGATTTTAATCAGTTTATTACAAATATAGCCCTTAAATACATAAATAAAACATATTTAAAAGCTATTGACAAAATATTATTTCTCGAAACTAGATCATATTTAATTTAAACCATTTTAAAATTATTTAACTGCATGTGAGAAAGTTTCTGCAATAAATACATTTACTTTATTTATTTAATGTCCTCAATAGTACTATACCCCGCTTGCTTCAAAACTAAATTTCTGTGAACAGCAAATATATAATCAACAGCAAATTATTTTGAATGATCAAATATTTAATTAACTTTAAAAAAAGTGTTATTTAAAATTAGCTGAATATTTAAAGACTTTTTTAGGTTGTAATTTGTAATTTCAAAATGTTCCTTCAATATTTGATTTCTAAACTTTAAAGTGTAGAATAATTTGAAACTTTGTTTTATCAACTTATAATGATTCTTAAAAAAATAACATTTACATTTAATTATTTTTATTATAAGCTCTTTTATCTCGTGTTGAGGTGATCATAATGGCAGAGTAATAATAGTTACATATTTTTAAAAAAAGAAAAGTTCAGAATTATGTTATTTAAAAAAAGTTATTGTTGAATATTTCTTTCTTTATACTTTTCAAAATATTTCAGTTTTTAAAGATATTATCTTTTAGTCTTTAAGATTGATATACTATTTATTCTAGATGCCCTTATTTATTTTTTTAATAATTAAATTCATCACATTATCATTAATACATAATAAATATTTTTGCTTTCTTGAGGTAAAGTTGTGCGTTCTTGATTGGTGGTTTTTACCTAGTATAGGTACTCATACCTCCCTCATACACCATTTTATCACTCATTAGTCGATATATGTTTTACATTGTACATTTCCTACCTAACACTTATTTTCAAATTATATTTTTCTTGGCTTACATGTAGGCCTACTACTGAGTCATAACTTTGTTTATTGTAAGAATAGCTCAATAATATCAATTTAATTGTTATTTACATTCTTTGGTTTAACTGGTACACCGTTATAATTACATACACAGTAATTTATGAATTTTGAAGTGAACTATTTTATGTCATTATTTATATCACATTTCTATTTTTTGGCTTAATTAAACTATATTTTATTTGACTATATTTTATTTACAGTTTAAAATATGAACTAAATTATATTTTATATTTATTTTGCACTGAACATATTTAATTAAAGGCGGGTTGCGAAATTGTAGCAGAATGCACGGTAACATTTATCATATATATATATATTAATAACAACTAACACATAACTAAAGCCACTGACATACCTTTAATTTTTTTAACATTTTTTGCTTGTAACACAGTTTCGTCAACTTTTGATTTGCTATCTTCTTTGCTGATTTCATTTGCCATTGCAACTAGTTTGCCATGTTCAGCTGAAACTACTTCCAATACAGCTTTGCCGTCTTTGAATCCTTCTTTTACACTAAACACAATTAACATAAATTTTATAATTAATTTTTTATTTATAATTTAAGTGTAGAATGCTTTTATATGTCAGTGGTTTAGAGATATCTTTAAACAATTGTTGTAATTTCTGCTTTGAGTTGCATAAAGTATTTCTCATTGTGAATATACAGATTTCAAAAAATCAAAACACACACAAGGATGCACCTTTTGTGAATGGTTGTAAACAGGTTTAGAAAACAAATTAATATGGAAATAAATGGTAATATGGAATTCAAAGTTTCAATATTCTAGCTGAGTGGTAACAAATAAATAATGCAAGCTTCAAACTGGTAAGATTATTAGTATATAATGGTGTTGAAATATAGACATGCACGCACATACGAGGTTTGTCCAATAAATACGCGAACTAAGGTCATAAAAACTTTATTTTACAAAATTTCATCTACACTGATTTTGTCCCCTTCAAAATACTCTCCATTCACTGCTATGCACTTATCCCATCTTCTTTTCCACTCTTCAAAGCACCCTTGGAAGTCCTCGGAAGTCAGGCTTTTCAGTCTCCTTGTCGTTTCTTGTTTTATTGTGCCCACATCTTCCCAATACTGTCCCCTCATCACATTTTTGCATTTAGGGAATAGAAAAAAGTCGCAGGGGGCGAGGTCCGGTGAATAAAGGGGATGATCAAGGATAGTGATTGAATTTTTAGCCAGAAACTGGCGAACAATCAAAGCCGAATATGCGGGTGCATTGTCTTGATGAAGAATCCATCCATCGTTTTGAGTCAAATGTGGTCGCATTACCCGACGCACTCAATCTCTCAAGCGCTTGAGAGCGTTAAGGTAGAACTCAGAATTTACCGTTTTTCCTCAGGAAGGAATTCATGATGAACAACACCTTTGATATCAAAGAAAACCAGGAGCATGACTTTGATTTTTGATCGGCTTTTCCTTGATTTTTTGTTCGAGCTTCACCTGTTGCTTTCCACTCCATGCTTTGCGATTTCGATTCGGGTCATACTCGAAAAACCACGATTCATCACCAGTGATAACCCTATTTAAGAATCCAACATCATTTTCCATGGAATTTTTCCAGTCAGTAACACATTCAACTCTTCTCAACTTTTGATGCGGAGTCAGTAGTTTTGGTACGATTTTTAGCACAAACCTTTCTTAAGCCCAAATGCTCGGTTAAGATTGTGTGCAATGTTGATTTTCCTAAATTTAGTTCTTCAGCTATCATTCGGACAGTTTTTCGCGATCAGTAAGGACAAGGCGCCGCTTACCACGATCAATGTTTTCATGCACACAAGAGGTTGAAGGTCGTCCAATTCTTGCATCATCCGTGGCGTCTTCTCGACCTTCTTTAAAGCGCTTAATCCACTTGAAAATGGCTGTTTTCTTCATAGCATTATCACCATAAACAACTCTCAACATTTCAGCAATTTCTTGGTAATTTTTACCCAAGCTTTACCAAAAACTTGATGTTAATTCGTTGTTCAGTAAATTGGTCAATTTCCATATCGACGAACAAAAAAATAATGCAAAACTAAAAATAATTCTACTTGCAAGATCCGCACAGTGTAACGTTCTGCCAAGCACTGACGGCTCATTGGGTCCCAGACAACACGTGAGGCCAGTGGGCGTGGCTTAACTCTCCGTAATGGCCACCATATTCGACTAGTTCGCGTATTTATTGGACAAACCTCGTATGCACACACGCGTACACACACACACACACACACAATTTATTTATTTAACAGCTTTGCCTTTATTTTTTACCAGAGGGGCCTTTGCGAAATTTTGCACTATGAAAGTTTTAAGTAAACACATCCTTTTGAATAGGAGTAGTGTGAGGACACTGATATGAGGACGGTAGTGGGAAGAAAGGGAAAACATGTTTAAAAAATAAATCGAAAAGCGATTGATTAACAATAGATAAATGCATGATGGAAGGAAAAATCACAAATATATTGTATAAAATAATTGTCCAAAACATGTGTTTAGTATTCGAAATGCTTGTTCTGGCTTGTACAGGCAGGGATAGAGGTCTGTCAGTAGGGCCACATAACCTATAACTTTAATGACTTTTAAGTAAATATTGAAATTGTTCTAAGCACATTATGCAAAAAAGTGGCATTTGTAATGGGATTGTCTATTCGTGGTTAATAAGCTAGCTTCATAAAGTATACAAAATATTGTCTGATTTGTGATGCCGCGCATGTGCATGTGAGCTGTGTATCCATGATGCCATTTTGCCTATGACAGTTAAAAGTGTATTTTATGTTAACATTTTCCACTAACAGTAAGTTTTAGCGCAAAATCGTTTTACAATGTCAGAAACCGGTTAAAAATATTATTATTATTATTATTAACAAACAAGGCATTTAATTAGTAAACCCAAAGATTCTATATAAAAATGATGCAACTGCAGATGAAATATATTGCAGCTAATGATATTTACATTTTGTGATGTTATATGGTCCTAAAAATGGTCATTAATAATTTTTATGTTGTCTCTTGGAGACAAAAGGCCTAAAATTTATCTAGACTCACCTCCTAATTTGATAGTTATAATTATTTGAATCCACTAGCACTAAACAAAATTTATTGTTACAAAACGTTAATGAGCAAACTTAATTCTAAGATGTGCCTGAAGCTGGTCACATGACTACAATTTCACAGTAGTTTTATACAATTATTGTTTAAAAACTATTTTCTCTGTTTTTTTAAAGCTCTAAACCAGAAGTTGTCATAAATGTAGAGTTATGACTGAAATTGAAGTGTAAAATAACTCTGGTGGATATTTAAGTATGTCTGGACTAAGTTATTGCAAGAAATCTAGGTTGTCATTTGAATATTTCTATACAACAGTATGTGGCTAGATAGTTAACTTGATTACTTACATTTTTTTTAAATCATTCAATTCAGTATAACTATTTTAATAGCATCACTGTAACTATTTATCTTAACTAGCTTGAAGCAAAGTTCTGGCTACTTGTTCTGATGGTTAAGTATTGCATTAGTAAAAGTTGTAATCCCTGTTACCAGGAACCAGCAAAGCTACAAACAAACCAGAATGTTTTAATTCAGATATTAAGGCATCTTGATATTTTACGGTCTGACTTAATTAGAATAACCTAACACTATTTGTTCCTACTTTATTTTTGTGACTAACGATACACATCTTACTCTGTTAAAACATAACTCACAAATGTAGTAATGGCTGATGAAGGAGCAGCAAGGTCAGCTGTTGCCCCTGACTCTAATGGGCACTTAGTTTAAATGTAAGAAAAAATATAGGCCAGAGTCAGCTGTGTGCAGAGTTCTAAAAGATATATTGCAAGAAGTTGTTTAAAGCTTGGAATCCCTTAGACTAAGTTCAGCACTTATAATTACAGTGAAACCCTGGCTAATGGTCGACATGAACAATGGTCTAATTCATAGAATGAAAAATAACTCGTATAGCTGTTTAGGTTTCGGAAAAGGGCTGAACATAGTATGAGTGTTTTCATTTTGTTAAATTATTTCTAAGCAGATATGTAAGTATAGAGATAACATTATGCTACACTACAGAAAGTACAAGATGCTGAGTTAACACAAACAAGCCTTTGATTGATGGGTGTTTGGTTTTTGTAGGGCAGTAATTTCCACAAAATTTATTAGTCATCTGTTCTCAGAAGCCCCTCCTATTCCCTTTTCTGTCATCTTACCTAATTTTATTTATTGTGACATCAGTTATTCTTTTATTTCATTCTTTTATTGTGTGTTTAATTTGTTAATACGTTAAAAAATTTATAATATTAACAGTTATAAAATATAATTGTTATAATATTATTGTGTAACATAATTTTGATTTTAAATTTAACAAAACATTAAGTGCCTTTTTGGGTGCAAGTTTCAAATTGTTGTTTAAAACCTGTTTTTTTTTTTTTTTTTTTGTGAATATTAATTAAATGGATCCTAAAAGAAGTGCATGTGGTAGTGGAAGTAAAAGACAAACTTCGACTATTGAACTAAAAATAGCTACAGTATGAATTAAAAAATATACAGTTTATGTGTCCTTTGTGTATATATTTACATATACAACACAAATTTAATTACAAATTCATAATTAAATTTGTATGAGTTTAGTTAAAATAAAGTGTAACTTTCGTTCTGTGAATTTTCTTCATTCTTTATATTTGATATATTAATGGTGAGTACTCAATTATTTTTTCTATGTAAAAAATTAAAAAATGTTCCATAAGTCTCTATTGTTCTGACTTGCAGAGCAGTCTGCTCAGATAACAATTTTAGTTCTGGAACGAATTAAGACAGTTACCCAGGATACCACTATACATTTATATCCAAATAAATTCTTTCTTTGTACATAAAATCATCAATAATATTACTATGATAACAGTTACTTGAAACAAATTTTGCTTATAAATGAAGGAAAATTTCATGTAAATGATGTTGTCAATAGATATAACTATAGGACTTATGAGTTTCAGCAACCGAAGAGAGTTTCTGGATATGTTCCATATTCCTCAAAAATGAACTAGTGATGTTCAGTTAACCCAAATTACTAGTATTTAAGCAAAGATCAATGGAGTGATCAAAGTTTCGGGTAAATCAAAAGTGCCAGTTCAGCTGGCCGAGTCCAGCCAGGCACAGCGTTACAATGTGTCAAACACAACAATACTCTCTTGCAAACCAGATCTTGTGGTGACAACGTATGACTGTGTAACTGAGCTATGTGTGTATTTTTTGACTGTGTATCTGATATTGGCATTAGGCTGTATCACTGTTACTTCTAAGTGCTCTCCTTCAGTGAGACAGTTAAAATACATCAAAATCGTTCTTTTTTTGTTCTCTGTCAGTGGCCAAGAAGACCACCACAAACTTGCACACAACACATGCTGGATTATATCCACACAAACAACTTTAATCTTGCAGTCTTTCTAGTAGATACAACTGCTAAACAGTTTGCTATAAAACAATTTGGACATAACGCACAGTTTAACAGTTCAATGAAAAACTCTTTAAAATAGCCAAACTCATATGTTTACTCACATGTTACAGATATGACTGTAAACATTGTGTTCTACGTCTTCTCAAAGAAAATACTTAGTTGCTACATAGTACTATTACAATACAAGTGATGTGAAATAAGGTGTTTTTTATCTACAATAACAGACAATGTTTATTTAGTTATGTTACAGAGATATGGTTTTCTCAAACTTAAAAAAAATGAAGTATTTAAGTGAAAATACTACCTACCTAATTAGTTGTTGGGTTGCAAATTTTTGCAATAAACTTGTAATAGCTTCGGTAGAAACTGATTTGCTATCAAGACGTTTAGCAACAGTGTTGCATAGAGATGTAGAAGTCATCGGTAAAACAAGTGACAGTTCACACAGTATACAGAGCAACTGTGCTTCTATACTTGGGTCTGGTTTAAACAGATCATTACTGGGTATCGAATCTGTATCTTCAAAATCATCTACAAACAAACATTGCATTTTATTGCTTTGAAGATAAATTATATTATATTGTTTTGAGAGGATATGGAGTGACAAGACCCAAAAACTGGAGACATGTTCAAGAACAAACATCGAATCTCTATTATAAATTGTCTTAATCATCCATAATGGACATGCAATACAAAAATAAAATCTTTGTATATACTCATTCTTAGACTCTATATGTTGAGCCTTACATTTTTAGTGTAAAAATTTACTTCTTATTAAAAACTAATATGAGTGGTCAAAACAGAATTTTGCAAAAGTGATCTTTGTAGTGGCAAAAACCCAGAAAAAATTTAAGGGTTGAAGACAAAAATGTTTAGCAATATTTAAGAGGTCAGATCTTCAAAATTTTTTTTTTTATTTATATAGTATGGGGTACCGTTTGAAACTAGACGTGATATTCATTCCAAATAGTTTTTGCATACAGAGCCACCAGTTCCTTCAAAAGTTCCCGTTTTTACTACTTGTACTAAATTCAAAAAACCAGAAAAATCTCAAGAAATTTATAAACCTAGTTTGGATCAAACAAAAAATGGTTTTTCATGATTTTTTGATATTTATTATTGTATTTATGGACCTCAACAAAAGCATGTTTAGAAAAATTCACCAACAACCTTTTTTTTACTCCACTTGAACTTTTGAAAAGTAGGTAAAAGTAGAATATAATTTAAAAATTATTTTTCTGATTGACATCACATACATTTCAAAATTAGTACTTAATCATATGTTACAAGCATTACAGCTGCTTTGCAGCATTGCAAACAACATGAATCACCTGATCCATTCTTGAATCAGCATTACAACTCTTAAAAACAAAATACTCAAGTTAACATTTCAATAGTTAATATTAAAGACAAGAAACAAGATGACAAGGGACATCAGTAAATGTTTTAAAGTATGCACTTGTTCATTTTATTTATTTAATCACTTAAATGCAAAATCATATTTAATCTTTTGTCAATACTATAGTTTATTAAATAAACTTCTGTTATAATTGCAATCAATTTTACATACATACAAGGTGTGTTCAGAAAGTAACAAGAATTTTAATTTTTTGAACAAAATATTTATTTATTCTTCTACACTGATGTTGTCGCCTTAAAAATAGTCCCCACTGGAGATTATGCACTTGTGCCAGCGCTTCTTTCAATCCTAGAAACACTTCTCAAACTCAATCTTTGAGATAGCCTTTAGTTCTTTCAGCGATGCGTTTTTAATGTCATCTACGGCTGTAAAACGACGGTCCTTTAAAGTTCTCTTTATTTTTGGAAATAGGAAAAAGTCACACGGATTTCTGGTGAATATGGAGGCTTGGGCATCATTACAGTAGTTTTTGGCCAAAAATTCATGAACAAGCAATGAAGTGTGAGCTGGTGCATTATCATGGTGCAAAAGCCATGAATTGTTTTTCCACAGATCCGGGTTTTTTTTTTCAGATTGCTTCACGCGAACGGCATTGAACTTGTAGGTAGTACTCCTTATTGATCGTTTCACCTGGTGGCAGGAATTCATGATGCACTATGCCATTAATATCGAAGAACACAGTGAGCATAACCTTCACGTTCAACCACACTTGTCAAGCCTTTTTCGGTCTTCACGAGCCAGAATGCCTCCACTAGGATGATTGAGCCTTAGTTTTGACATCATATCCGTAAACCCATGTTTCATCACCTGTTATAATACGTTTCAGTAATTCTGCATCGTTGTTGACTTTATTTAGTGACTCCTGAGCAACTTCCATTCGCCGCTGTTTTTGTTCAAAATTCAACAATTTTGGAACAGATTTTGCTGCCACACATTTCATACACAAAACATTTGAAACAATGTCATGACATGATCCAATCGATATGCCAACATCATCAACAACCTCTATAATTGTGATTTTGCGATTGTTCATAACCATTTCTTTCACTTCTTCCACATTTTCATCGGTTGTTGATGTGCTGGGGTGTCCAGGGCGTTCATCATCTTCAACGTCTTCACGGCCTTCTTGGAAATGCTTATACCACTCATAAACTCTTGATTTACTTATAGTAGACTCACCATAGGCCTTTGTTAACATTTCACACACTTTGTTTCACTTTATTCCATTTTTTACTCAAAATTTTTTTTTTTTTTTTTTTTTTTTTTTTTTTTTTTTTTATTTTTATTTTTATTCACTACAATCTGTCACATATTGGGGGACATTAAGTAGTAGGTAGGTCGGGACTTGTCATGACATGCTCGGAATGCGACTAGGGTCACATCCTACTTTACTTTATTATTTAAGTATGTCTTGGGGCATTTTCCGTTTAAGTCGACGAGTTGCGCTAGTTTCCTCCATCAAGACTTTCGCTAGGCGATTTGGGTGGTTTATGATCCTTTCTTTGTAGGTTTTCGTATGACGCAGAATTTCTTGTTTGACTGTATATACTTGAAGGTCGTGATGCAGCTGTTCGTTTGTCACGTACCATGGAGCGTCGGTTACCATTCGTAGCATTTTATTCTGGAATCTCTGCAAGATTTCAATGTTGGAATGAGAGGCGGTCCCCCACAATTGGATACCATAGGTCCAGATTGGTTTAAGCATAACATTGTAAAGAAGAAGTTTGTTGCCCATTGACAGTTGCGAACGGCGACCAATTAACCAATAGTACTTCCGTATTTGCAGTCCCAGCTGTTTGCGTTTGGTAAAGATGTGCTTCTGCCATGTAAGTCGCTTGTCCAGGTGTAAACCCAAGTATCTGACATGATCTGCTCGTGGAATTTCGACGTTATTAAGCGTTACTGGTGGGCATATACCCTTTTTTAAGGTGAAGGTGACATTTATTGACTTCGTTTCATTAGCCTTGATTCGCCACTTCTTGAGCCATGTTGAAATCTCGTTTATTCCTTTTTGTAGGATTTTTGACGCCTCTGTTGGATCCTCGTGAGAGGACAAAATTGCGGTGTCGTCGGCAAAGGTTCCAGTTGTTACACAGTCTGACGTTGGTAGGTCAGGCGTGTAAATCAGATAGAGTAGCGGTCCCAGGACGCTACCTTGGGGAACTCCAGCGTTAATATTGCAAAGACCGAGAAAGCCTCTCCGTGATTCACCAAGAAATATCTATTCTCTAAGAAGGATTTGAGGATCTTATAAGTGTTGCTGGGGAAGAACGATTTTATTTTAAATAATAATCCTTCATGCCATACTCTGTCGAAGGCCTGCGATATATCAAGAAAGACACTCGCGCAATACCTTTTAGATTCAAAAGACTTGTCTATTTCGCCTATTAACCTGTGCACTTGGTCAACAGTCGCGTGTTTTTGACGAAATCCAAACTGGTGGTCGGGTATCAGTCCATGCTGTTCCACTAATGGCATAATACGTTGTAGTATTAATGTTTTGAGTATCTTTGATGGTATAGGTAACAGGCTTATTGGTCGATATGATTTTGGATCTTCAGGCTTTTTATCTGGTTTTAATAACATAATTATTTGTGCAGTTTTCCACTGTGGTGGAATAAATTGGAGTCTAACTATAGCGTTATAAATAGCTGTAATCATTGTTATTCCAGAGTCAGGTAGCTCTTGCAAAATTTTATTTGTAATGAGGTCATATCCTGGAGATTTCTTTGATTTTGCCTTTTGTATTACTCTTCTGACCTCTTTCGTTGTGAATTTCATTGACGTAATGTCCTCCGTTTCTATTTCTTTCAGGTATTCGGTTACTTTCCTCTCGTGGTCTGCTGGGCCTTCATAGGGATGAGGCTGGAAAACATTTGATAGATGCTCAGCAAACGTGTAAGCTTTCTCTTGGTCACTCGTGCCCAACAATTGTCCGCTTTTCTCAATGGCGGGAAATTGTTGTAGGTCGTTTGATGTTTCTTGTTGCTTTCCATAAGGAGTAGTCAGTAGCTGAAGTGGCATCAAGATCCTTGAGATATGTCTGAAAACTAGCGTTTCGATCTTGATCAAGGATTTGCTTAAGTTTTTTTATTTTATGGTTCAATAATTTTTTTGTATCAGGGCACCTGTTTTGCTGCCACAGTTTACGAAGATCTCTTTTGCACCAATCTCATTCAGGATACTTGGAGGAATACTTTGCCCAGCCGGTCTATGTTGTTGGACTATTGGAGTTGAATCCCAAGCCGCACTCTGGATACTTGTGGTGAAAAATTCAACAGCATTCATAATGTCATTTTCCGTTTCAAGTGCGATTTCTGCGCTAAAAGCCTCGTCTACCAGAATACTGAAACATGTCCCATTTGGTTTTATTACTGTGCAGTGTACACTTTTTAGTTGTCTCTCTAACTTTCACCCCAATTTCCACCAGAATAGGAGAGTGATCCGATGATAGCTCCCAGCAACCACAGCAAGATATGCTGTCCCCTGGTACACCTTTGGTGATGCAAAAGTCAATAATGTCTGGTATCTTTGCTGGGTCAGACGGCCAGTATGTAGGTTGTCCTGTTGAAATTACGTTCATCGCTCCTGCCTGTACGCTCTTAAAAGTTCACGGCCTCTAGGAAGAGTAAGCCTGGAGCCCCAAAATGTATGTTTGGCATTATAATCACCTCCCGCAATGAAACGATTGCCAAGATATTTGAAGTAGTCATCGAACTGTGCCTTCTTTACAGTGTGTCTTGGTGGACAGTAAAGTGACGATATTGTAATCTTGCTTATCCAGTCATACACAACAACACTCGTGGCTTGGATGCAGTCCTTTTGGTATGGTTGTGCCTGATGATGTTTTATGTTAGATCTAATAAGAATGGCTGATCCACCGTGTGCTCTACCATCAGGATGCATCGTATGGTATAATGTGTAGTTGGGTATTTTGAAGAAGCTCTTAGTCGTAAAGTGAGTTTCAGAAATCAGCATAATGTCTACTTTGTTTATTTGTAAGAAAATCTTTAACTCATTAGAGTGGTTTGACAGGCCATTGGCATTCCACACGCATAGTTTTATGGATGCGAATTGGACAACTTTGACATGAGTTCAGCTAACATCTGAGTCATTGTTAGCATTTGGTTCATGAGAGCTTGTATCGAACTGTTGAAGGTACGCAAAATTTCCACCATGTGTTGTTCAGCAGTGTTACCTTTAATTGTTTCTAGGTTTTGACCATTTTTTGCAGCTGCTACATATGACTTGCCTGAATTATTTTCAACGTTGCTTTGGCTTATTTTGGTTACATTTTCTAGGTTTTTAGGCTTTCGGTTATTGGTTATCGATCTCGGATATTTTATTTTTTGCAGCTCTTTATAGACAGTGCAGCCCTTATAATTTGCAGGATGGTTACCTTCACAGAGAATACATTTTACCCTGTCTGAACGTTCTTTTCTCGGGCAGTTTGCCGTATGGTGGGGTCCAGCACATTTCACACAACTTGGTTGTCTGTGGCAGTATTTCTGCGTATGACCATATTGTTGGCAGTTGGAACATTGAGGAATTGAACGTTTTGGTCTTGGAGGTTCAATTTCTATTTGGCAGTTAAGGAGTGACCTGATGCTATAAATGTCCTTATTGTTCGGACTTGGCTGCAAGTCTATGAAAAACATAGGAAGAGGTTTTTTTGTTCTGCTGTTTTTAACATTCCAAATATTGTTTGGTTTATGGTGTAACTCCTCTAAGGCTTGTTTTATTTCTTCAGTGTCGGTTGAGGGATGCATGCGTTTTAGTACTACTCTAAAGTTTTTCTCCCTTTTAGGTTGGTATGTGTAGAATTCAGTGTTTCTAATTTTGAGTTCTTTATATATAGTCGAATACGACTCGGAGGTCTTAGCCTGAATTTTGACTTTTTCCCCTTGTAAAATTTTGATTTCGTGAGTCGCCGGGTGCCACTTCTTCCAGCATTTTTGATAGGGGCTGGATATTACTGACCTTATCAACAAAGAAAGGTGGAGGTTTTACTACTTGACGACGCGTTACTTGGTCGGTAGTTTTTGGCTCTTCTTCAGTAGTTTCCAGATCCGCAAACATATTTGATGTTGGTACCGGTGCTGCCAGCCAATAACTTAGTTTGGTTTGTTTCTGGGATCGTGTCGTCATATTAGGACTACTTCTCAGTCTCTTACGACTGTTTACTTCTTGCCAGTTTTGTGTGTCGTTTTTGCTGCTTTTATGATCATACTCCTTATCGAGAGTTTCTAGGGATTGCGCGTTAGTTATAGATATTTGCGACGGAATACCACTGTAGGAGTTAGATCTAGGTCTATTTGTGAAGAGTCCTTTATGGAAGACCTGCTGCGTGAGATTAGGTTTCGAGTTGCGTGAGAGTCGTGTGGAGTTGCTGGACTTCCATCGACCGCGTCCCCAGGTGGTGGATAGGGGAATGCCCCCCAGTTATGGGAGGTACTAGGGAAATCAAATACCTAGCGCGAACCAAAACCAGCAGGCATGGCCATGCCTTAGTCTTCAAGATGTGGCCTAAGGGAACTCACCCCGACAGAAAAGACAAAGCTGTGGATCAGCGACAATATATGAAATGGCGGAATTTAAAACATATCTACCCCAGGAGGGTACCACGAATCGTGGAGAATCCCTCCCTGAACCCGGCCCGTCTGAGCCGGGTTCAGGCTGCCCCTCGGATTCTGGGGGGGGCACATTTCGCTCTAAAAATTTAATTCTGAAAACTCAAAATTTGATGTAAATTCTTTGATCCATTTCTTTTAACAAACGAAGAAATCCATTTCTTTTAACAAGAGATTGCCGAGCTCATAAAAACACGTCTAACCTTAGTGGCTGTCACAGACAAAGTCAACAATGAAAACAGCTGAAAGTTTTATCATACTTCAAAGGCATGTATACCATAATAAAAAAAAATGTTTGACAATCGGACTCTCCAAGCCCACAAAATTTAAAAATTCTCGTTACTTTCTGAACACACCTCGTACAAGGATTTTACATTCCATTCCATCATATCCTAAAGAACCATTACAGTCAATAACTTCTGATAAGACTAAAAAATAGTCCTTTCTTTAACACTACATCATCGTTTCATATAAGACTAAAAAGTATGTAATACATTTTCCCTACATTTAAAAAGGAATAGGAATAATCTGTTTGTCATATCTGTTATCTGAGCTTTCTCTAACTATCTAAGGACCTGTTGGTACTCTTGTCTGGGATATTACTTTTCTAATTCTAGGTATATGATCCTAATAACTTCAATTTTTACATGAATGAAATTGGATCAAGTTATTCTCTCAATGAAAAGTTCGTGCTTATAAAGATTGTTCCAAATAACTACTTATTTGATAATTAATGCAATATTTTACAATTAACACTTGAAATACATTTTATTTAACCACCTTATAATTGTAACAAAATACAAAAGTCCAATTAATGATGCACAAATTTTGTAAATTAAAAATAATTAATATAACAATTAATTTTATTAATTTACTTAAATAATAAACTACAGCAATGCCATGGAGTTTAAGTCTAAGTGTATTACACTACAACTTTACTACCCTTAATTTTCACAATTTATTTATAAAAATAAATTTAATCATATCATATCCAATATGATGAATTCATATTCTTATTGGTCAGTAGAACAAATAGTTCTATTTCTTTTTTAATATGGAAGCACATCCTATATTTTAAGTTTAGCAATTATGTAAAGAGTAATTGCTTTGGGTTAAAAACTCAAGTCAATATAACTTCGAAGATGGTTAGAGGCTATGGTGGAATACGTTCTTTATAAACAACCCTATCAGGAATGCAGAAGAGAAAGTAAAAAATACTTTCCTCATAAAATCAAGTAGTAAACAAAATTGCTAGTAGATGTAAACAAAATTAGGAGCCTAGAGAAAAATTAGAGATTAGTCAGACCAGTGCTTTTATAATAGTAATTTGACTTTCATACTTTTAAATTGTGATTTTGGTAATTTGTAACTTGAAGTTCTTCTACATAAATTTACTTATTCAAAACTGACAATTGTTCTGCTGGTCTTACATTTACAATGTATATTTAATTTATAAATACAAGACATAGTAATTAACCTACCTGCAAATTTGCTGGTAACTGGTGATGGCACTCCGCTTCCACCACCTTCATTGTGCAAAACTTTGCTCAAAGGCGAAACACTGGTGTCTGTAAATAACAGGTTAGGAAACATTTAGTTAGAGAAATAATTTATATTTATTTATTACTGTTGGTGCTTGGTGGAAATCCTTATAATTAATGAAATATTAACACATTTTTAATAATAGCACAATTTTTATTAAGACTTGGCAAAAAAGTCTCAATAAAAATTGTGAAATTTCTACAAATATGTTAAAATTTTATTAATTTTCATTGATTTATAATTAACAAGGTACTTCAAAGTAACTTGTGGTCCAAAGTAATAACTCTAAAACATTAGTTTGTAACTATGCCTTTTTTAAAAGAGAAATATTCTTATAACTGTATGTATAGGTTAAACATAACAGGTATATATTTAAAAATCTGTAATCATGATCAATAGCTTTTCCACTGAGTTTACTCTCTGTGATGTCTAAGTCGTCTTAGACTTTCTATAGTTGTTACTGTACCTGAACAGCCAGTACACTTTGGTTCTTTATAAATACACTCAATGAACAAAAGAATTTTTTATGTTTAATAACATAATAAAAAAAGCATAGTTCATAGACTGTACTGGATTATAAAAACACTATAATTCATTCACAATGCACTACAGACTACAGTGAATTTTTATTTACAGACTACACCCAGAATTTTATATTGGAGGTGACTTGCCAAGGGTCTGGAGTATGAAATACCCTCAGTCCAGAAAGAAATTTTTTAAAAACAACTCCTGACACTGCATTTTAACACTGATTTTGGGCATTTTGCCATTTAAGAGTTAAGTAAAACACACTACTTCTAAACTTTCTCAATCACAACTTTTTATTAAACACAGCAGGAAATTCTCAGAGACTGGTGATATGAAGTAAATCACTCATTTCAATTTATATTCTTAATATTTTAAAATAAAATGAAAACTTACTTGCAATTTAGTCAAATAAGTATATTTGATTTAAAAACATTGCCCCTCCCAAATGAATTTCCAAGAATAACAATTATTACATCTAATGTCAGCATTTCTAATAAAATTAAAAAAAGAAAATTTTGATATTTTTTACCATATCTAAGTTTTAGCAGTTTAGGCAATAAAAAGCCCAATAAATAGTACAAAGAAATAGGGGTCTACTCTATTCAGAACAGTAATTTAAAAAAAAAAAATTCCTTTGACTAAGAAATAGTTAATGTTCGACTATCTACCACTTTGGCAATTACTGACTGTTCGTTATTCATTTTTTTTACTAGAAATTTCAGAAGGGTATACATCCGCCTGATGACCCTTGAATATGCTACTGGCAGACTAGGTCCATTTGAGCAATTCCACATGAATGAAAAAAATGTTCCATAATAAAAACTTTTTCTGTAGTTGTTAACACCACTTCAATCCTCTACTGCTTCACCTTAAGGTGGACAGAAGAGGTCTTCAGTCTCATGACGGCCTTGAGACAGCTTCTGTCAATGGTCACTGGATCGCCACCAGTAGGAAACGAACAAGTTATCCTCCTCCATCTTGTTTGTTTCTATTTCTCTGTAGCTGTAAACTTGTTAAGTCCTTTATGAAATCAGCAGAATCCTTCTGACTAACATGAAATCTTGTTCTATACTTTACCTGATCCCCCTGACAGATTCAAGATATCTTGACGTTCTTTCTTCCGCTTTTGTAGTTTTTCCCGTAGGCTATTTCGTTTGCTTTTAATTGCTTGAATCTCCTCCCAAGCATCAGACATATCTTCTGATTTTAATTACCTAAATAAAATTACATACATGTGTCTTAAAAAACAGAATAATACACTTTCTAAATCCTAAAGTGTGACAATTTTATTTAACAACTACAAGCAACCAACAACTAAGTACTACTTGTATAGTAATTTCTCGTAAAGTTAATTTTTTTCAACAAAAAAAATTGAGAGTGAATATAACTCCCTTAAAATTCCTCAAAATAAGGAACAATTTGTTTTTTTCAAAATCTACAATGGAAAAATCCATCCGGTGTTATATAATAGCATCTTACTGTCAGTTAATGACAGCAATAAACAACAAACTAAAATGGTTGGAGAGGAACTTTCTTTAACCACAGCAAAAATTAATATTGAAGCCTTTGTTTTGTAAAACATAGGGCCTACAAAAAATTAATAAAACAAATTTTATAAACTATACAATAAAAAAAGAATCAAAGAATAATGTCTGATATCTAATTTAAATTTAGCTTAATTAGTTTGTTTTAAAAAAACGTGTCTATTGTTGTTGTTATTATTATTAATAACATGCACGAACACATATAAAATCAAAAAAATAGAAAATAAAAGAGACAAACATAACCTCAAAATGACTAACAAAAGTAGATAATATGTTTTTATCGAAAAAAACAATTAATTTAACACATGTTATTAATTTTTCCAACTATTGTGCACATGGGCTAATGTAGACAAAATGTTATTAATAATTAGTGTTGTCAATTTTCTTATATCACAGTATCTTTAAGGAATCATAGTCATGTTTTACTACATACTAGCTGTATACTTAAAAACTGAGTTAAACACCCAATAGCGAAGTCAAGTTCAACAATCAACAGCCACGAAAAGTTAGGTTAAACACCCAACTGCCGAATCGTTAGATAATGAAGTTCTTTTATAAAAACAAAACAAAATTATATTCTTTTCGTTATTAATAACACGCACTTAATTTGTTTTCGCGATTAAAAACACGAAGCCTACTTTCGCGCGGTTGTCATTTTAAGGTTATGTTTATCACTTTTATTTTCACTTTTTTGTAACTTCCCGTTGTTTCTGCACTTTTATATTTTGGATTGTTAATATTGAGCAAATAATAAAGCGTTTTGGTGCAAATATTATCAAAACTGACAAAACTTCTGAAACTCAGAAGTTTTATCAAACCTACTATTAAGTCATATGAAGTAATGACAAACACATACACTATTCGTCAAAAGTCAACATTATAGGATAACTTTTCATTCTTTGATGACTGTAGCGACTATTATTACTCAATATAAAGAGATTATAATTATTAATTATTATACTAAAATAACACTAAATGTATAAAAAGGATTAAAATTCATTTAACAAGCAGACCAAACAAACCCAAATAACATACTGAATAAATAAATACTAAACTTGTTAACCTGTTACTTTTCAAATATATAATATCTAATCTTTACCGAGATCCTTAGTTCGTACAGCTGATCGATCGAATCGCAGATTATACAACAAGGATAATATCGGCTTCGACGAAGAAAGTATATTCACTGATTGTTGCAATTATAGATTAACTTGGTTTTAATATTGCAATAACATTGGAAAGTCTCTATAAGCCGAACCTTTTATACTATTAAATTTATATGAGCGATAGCTTCGCACCAAAAGCTTCAGTTCTACAATGACGTAAATTTGGCTCTGATTAAGCCGGACACTGACTGTCACTCCAATCGTCCAAACGGCGCGATTTCAATCCAAAAACCTATTGTAAGTGGAGAAAATGAAGTGGTTTGTGAAAAGTAATAGAGTATTTAGATAACCATCTCGGCCAAAATGGATATTGAACAATTATTGGCACTTTTTAAAAATCATGCCCTGCTTTTAATTAATGTCGGAACTAGGTTCAAAAGCTCAAAATAATTTGTTTTACTCATTGTTAAAATCAATTGATGCCACTAAACCATTGAACAATATACATCGATACTTTTAAAAAATAAGATATAGTTTTGTTGATGGAATGTCATCAAACATGTCATATGAAGCAGTTTAAATAAATATCTGTGTATCGATTGTCAAACAACCATGAAAAAACATGAATTGCATATTATTAGTGTGAAAAATACTGAAAAATCGACTGAGTCAGCCGCTTAGAAAACGGCCTGCTAAGACACCAGTGGGACAGAGGGAAAAAATGTGGTCGAACTCCATTCGAGAGAATGGTGAGAACCATTATTCTTGGTCCTTTTCATTCATTTCGTGAGTAATAACAATTTGTACTATAGTAAATATGTGGTTTGTACACAGATTGGCAGGACTCTGTGTCACTGGCCTCAGTGACCGGACTATATCATCGATGATATCAACCCTTTCACAATCAAACTGGATGTTCAATTTACCGATAAGAACAATATTATTTATATTTATTTGACATCCCGAAGAGTAGACAGTGCAATACTGCGTAGTGCGTAATAAGAATGTATATTTTAGGTAACGTAGGAGGATTTAAGGTTAGAATAGGTTGTTAGTTTCATTTTGATATGAAGAGTTGAATGCTAGAATGTATTTATTTTTTTTTAGATTCGTAACCATTAAATCCCTAAAATACTAATTAAATACGTAAAACTTCACTTCTTTTGTTGTCACCCCCACCTTATAACTGTTGTTATGAGTCATATAAATCAAAAATAGTTTAAAATATAATTTGTGAAAGTAAACTAGGAATGCATTTAATAATAAGACTGTATTTATATTTTATTTCTTGATAACTGTTTTGAGTATTAAATAACTTGATCAGTATTTTCCTAACCTCAGTTAGGCTGTTGCATTGTATATGGAAAAAATGGTGAATCAAGTAAACGAAATTAAATTGAACGAACCGAAACGTATCAAATCTTACGTTATTCTAGATTTAGAAACAACTGGATTGCCATACTTAGATTTCAATCGAACTAAAGTAACAGAAATTTCATTATTGTCAGTTTCAAGGAAACATATTTTGGAAAAATTTCAATCAAATCAAAAAAGTGGAAAAACTGACTTAGATTATATTCCCAGAACTATTAATAAATTGACTGAATGCATCTACCCTTCGAGAATGATATCAAGAGAAGCTACAGACATTACAGGTAGGCCTAAATTAGGTTAAGTTAAACAGGTTTGAAAATAATATGCAGATTACTGCTGTTGTTTCGGGTATACTGTATTTATTTAAACAAGAATTTGTGCCAAAAAAGTAATGGTATAGCAATTTTTTTGAAAACTGATGGCATAGTGACTTTTTTTAATGTGCACTTTGGTAATTGTGTTGTTTGAGAATATAGGGCTGAAGTTTTTTTTTTAAATAATAGTTATATTTTAGATTTTAATTTTTTATCTCTTAACTAAACAAATCTGAATTCCATATACAATTTTTGATTAGATGATTTTTTGATGATGATGTTTTCTTTTGACAGAAAATATTTTAATCTTGGTTTTTATTTACAAAATCTGTAGTGCCAGTAGGTATTAGTGTGACCAACAATTATTTACAGTAGACCAGTAATTTAAAGTATATATTTTTCTGAATATAATAGTGAAAAAATTGTTTTTTCTGAACATCACGATAAAATAAATTTGTTGCTCAAAAGTTTATGCATGGTAATTTTTTAATATTTGTGGTTTTTTTGTGCTGTCAACTTTATCAAAAAGTGTTTATCTTTAAATACGTGCTTTATTTTACCAAAAGGGTTAATACCAATATTTTATTGTTACTTCCCATTAAAACAAATTAATTAAATAGACCACTTTTCTAAAAAATAACTTTTTTTAAATAAACTTTATAACTGAGGTAATACTTTTTCATCCATCATCGCCAGTGGCCGGCTCATTCCATATACCTTTGTATATATGAGCAAACAACAGTACTATGGAAATCAACCTACCTATACACACACACACATACATATATATATATATATATATATATATATATATATATATATATATATTGTATCAATTCATAATTCGATCAGTAGGATAGGTTTAGGACAACTCAAATACAAACAATGCATGAACCTAGACAATTAACGTTCCTTGGTGATGATGTCATAGCACATAGCCTAGCCGAAACAATTTTCTTTTTTTTAAATTATAAGTTAATCGGCATGACAACAAAATTATCCTACTAAACGAACATTTTACGAACAAAAACAATATTCTCACATACGTTGAATGTCAAAATATAGAGCTAAAAAAAGGATATGCTATAAATTAATATACAAGGAAAGACACCTTGGACCCGACATTCCAACCTGGGAGAGACAGGCCAAATGTGTGCACGGTTCACACTCATCATGTCAGCAAATTTTGGTGCAGTGCAAGAGAGACATATATATAGGTAACACAACCTATATATCTCACTAAACAAGAAATTAAATTATGTGAAATAAAAAGAAAATTAAAATCAAGAAATCAGAAAATACACTTTTGACAAAATAATCATTTAAAATTACATCATAAATTTAATTTCGGAAAAATACAGGACCCAGACCATCTGGTCTGTTTTGACCTGCGATAACATGGCATTGTAAAACAAAACTTTTAGAAAGATGCAAATTGTTCTAGAAGAAAGGACACTAAGCAGTTGCGTTGTGACATCAAAGCAGAACAGATGTGTTTCTCGGCCGCTACAATAAGTGTTAATTAGAGTAAACCAAATCATAATTTCATAAAATTTAGTTCAGTATAAGGAAATATCAGTTGTGAAGATAAAACATTAAGTGTTAGTATGTCTTGTTCAAGATTATTTACAATAATTTTGGAGATGGGCGAGATCTAAACTTATATTTTTCAACATGGATTTCCAGATTTCGATTTTAAAATTTGAACTTGGCCTAAACCCAGATTAATAAATCTTAATTATAATGAGCCGCCTCGGTGGTCTAGTGGATAGCGTACTAGGCTTTCACCCCGAGGATCCGGGTTCAATTCCTGGCGAGGGCTTGGCATTTTCATACGCTATAAATCATCCCACCGTCTGCATTAGCCCAAGTGTGCACAATAGTCGGACGTTAAACACCAAAAAAAAAAAAAAAATTTATAATGAATACATTTTGACTTGATTAGATCTGTAATAACATTTGGTTACGTAATACAAATAAATATTTAAATATTGTATCCAGTGAACATTTTTAAATGTCTGACTGTTAAAATTTTTTTTCAAAATCATTAACTATCTAGAGTTTTTAAAATTTCAGTGAACTTCAATGAGAGCAGCATATAAAGCTCCCTCCCCGAGAATAATAAAACATTTATAAAAACTTATATTGTTTGCTGTGGATTTATTTAAAGTATGATAGACTCAAGGACCTGTGTGAACGAACTAAATCCAATTTGCATAATAGAAAATAATTGTATTAAATTAAGTTTAGTTTGTAAGTTGTTATTTATTATTGTGAATTAATTACGTACCTGACCCATTTAATGGCTGAAAGGGATTGTATATTGTTATATATTTGTGTATTGATTTATTTACTTTAAAAAAATACAGTAAGTATAGCTTGATCGATCAAGACCACACAGTAAATTTACGATCCAAGATAATATTTTAAAATTTCAATGAGAATAATGATGTGTTTATTTCTTTGTTTCTAATTATACATGTTATGTGTAAATCTAATTCATATTATATTTCTGAAAGTTTGTGTGTTTGTTTGTTATTCAATCACGCTTTAACCACAGGACCAATTGAGATGAAATGTGGTACGAATATGGTTTAAGTATCAGAGATACATATAGGCCTATTCCCGTTTTAAAAAACGTCATTATACTACTTACCCATCCCAAAATAATTATCAGTCTTTAGTTTTGTGGCATATATTAATTGTAGTTATTTACTGGATCTGTGATTTAGGTACCTGAGATGAACATAGATTCAATCCTATTTTAAGAATCTTAATCTGTGTTTTATTTATTGCAAAATTATTGCTTTTTTTGCAAAATTATGTCACTTTTTCAATATTTTAGTTGAAATTTTTTTCAAAATTGACTTTAATTTGTTACTTTGTGTTGAATTTTCAATATTAAATGTAAAAAAATCCCTACACAGATGCGTAGGGATCTAACATGGTGATGCGTGAAAAAAACCGTTATTTTTTTAAAGAGTACTCCAAACCTTAACTTACGCGTTTGTTAGGCCATTGTGATGCGTGAAAAATCTTTATATTTTTTTTAAAGAATACTGCATAAGTTAACTAACATGGTTGTTAGGCCTAACGCGGTGATTTATTCAAAAAACCTTTATTTATTTTTTAAAAAAGAGTACTCCAGAACCTGTGATTTATTCAAAAAACCTTTATTTATTTTTTAAAAAAGAGTACTCCAGAACCTAACTGACACGGTTGTTTGGCCTAATACGGTGATGTAGGAAAAAAACCTTAATTTTTTTTAAAGAGTACTCCATAACTTAACTAACACGGTGGTGCGTTAAAAACCTTTATTTTAAAAAAGAAGTACACCATAACCTAACTGACACGGTTGTTGGTCCTAACACGGTGATGCGTGATCTTTAATGTATATTACGATTGCGGGAAAAGCCGTGACGGGTAACAGGTAATCATATTATATTTCTGAAAGTTTGTTTTTGTTTATTTGTTTGTTATTCAATCACACTTTAACTACTGGACCAATTGAGATTAAATTTGGTATGAACACGGTTTAGGTACCTGAGATAAACCCAATACTATTCCAGTTTAATTGAATAATAGTGACTTTTTAATAATACTGTATTTTATTAAAATATGACAGGACCCTGTTTTAGAGTATCGAGTAGCAAAAATGTATATTTCTTGGCCGAAAACCATAAATCGTATAATATTGTAAATAGAAATATATTAAAATGAAATGACCTATTCTGATTTTGAAAATCGACTATAAATTTTATTGCCTACATTATAGTTGCAGGCAAAGCCGCAACGGGTAACAGCTAGTTTAATTATAATTTATCTTGAAGTTAATTGATTAAAGTGATTTAGTTGATATTAAAGCAATTTTGTTAATTTTGTATTTCTTTTAATGTCTTGTTTTTGGGCATATCAAGGTCAATACCTATACCAATACCAATAATAATAACAGTAATAATTGTTACTACAGACTTGAATTGAAAGTTAAAAAACTGCTAAAATTTAGTTAATAATTTATTCTTTTTTCATATAAATTTTACAATATGTTAAAAAGAAATTGCTTCATATATATAGTGGTGAATGTAGAATTTACACAACTGCAGTGAATGGGGGGCTAACTGCAAGGAGAGTATAAAGCAACCACCCACTTCCAAGAAAAGAGGGAGGAGGAATTTGTTAATAAAGACTTAAAATAAAAATTGTATGCCTTTTAGTTTATAAAATATGTTATAAAACAAATTTAAAAATTATCCTATTACAGCGTTTGAAGGTTTGGAAGTATCATGTCCATATACATTTGAATAAGCTAACATTAACATGGCAGTTGCAGTTTGTTTTATTCCCCAATATTAAACAGAGCAGGGAAGACACCTGCCTAGTGAAACCCCCCCATGGCGTCTGAAAGCTAGACAAGGATGAGGAACAGGCAAAATCAGCTAGACTGTAGCGCTCATTCAGGGGTAATTTGTCAGTTTAAAAGATATGGATCAGGCAGTGTGGCAGTCCCTTCACAACCTTTGCTTGTGTAAATGAAATATTTACATGAATGTAAATATAGTAAATGGAATAATTGTATGACGTAATCCTCAAAAATGTAATTTTATCTATAGTAACTTAGGCTCATGGGGGAAGCTAAAGTGCTTATATATTCAAATTAGAAATTGTTAAACATCAAATTAATGCTAACAAATTAAGTAATACAAAATTATTATTTTCAGGACTCAGCAATGCACTATTGGAGCCATTTCAACCTTTTAACGAGACTCTTTTTAATATTTTGATGGGTTGCTTGGATCGACTAAGTAAACCTATCTGTATAATTGCTCATAATGGATTCAGATTTGATTTTCCTATTCTCAGTGCTGAAATAAACAATCTGGGAAAAGTAAGTAAATTTAATTTAAGTTTAAATCATTTTAAAAACAGTGAGAATTTAAGAATCAGAATCTCTAAATCAAATCCAGGAATGATTTGTATGTAAGATACTTTTGTTCTAATGGCATTCCTACAATCTTCAAATGTCTTCAATTTAATTATGGTTTAAATGTAATCTTTAAACACCTAAACAAAAGTTACTAGTCATTATCATACCTAAATTTCTAGTTTAAGAGCTGTTAACATAAAATCTTCGTGTAAATGGAATAGCTTTTCTACATTAAGTTAAATCATAACATTAACTTTCCATAGAGCCAGAAGGTTGAAATTTGGTATAGTTGTTCCTAGAATTATTTACCTTACTCAGCAAGAGGTCTTAGGCTCCAGAAACCCAAAATACTCTTCACCTAATGTGACAAGAGCCCAACTGTCATTAGAATATGTAACTTACAGTTTCCTCATTCATCCCATTTAGCTTACTCACAGCTTTTCCATATTAAATTCCACACCATTCATATTAAATTTTATAGTTAATTATTTTTACTTTAACATTTGCAAAGAACTTGGATTAAAACCTCAGAAACTATGAAGGGCAATGAAACTATGAAACTAAAGAAGAATGTTTTAAATTCTTTAGTTAAAATTCATTTGGCTTTGTAACTAAGGTCTCTTGAGTAAGAATGTATAACAAAAAAAATATACTGAAATTATGGTTTAGAAGTATACAAGTAAGGGAAAATCAGAAAATTAAACTGGTTTTGGTTTTGTTGATAATTCTTAAACCTGACTTTTTGGAGATATTGCTGTGATTTAATTTTTTTTTTTAATATTTAATGGTTCATTTGAACCCTTTTAAATAATTTAACTTAATGTACAAAAATCTGTGCAATATTTTTTGCAACATTTCTTACCAAAAGAATGAACTTTATCTTTCTTGAATGAATTTTTTTTATATAGATGAATAAATCTTGTTTTCCTCATGTAGGTCAATGAATCTTCTTATATAGGTTAAAAAAAATTGTTTATTGTTTCAGGTATTTCCTGATGATGTTATGTGTGCAGATTCATTGGTAGCATTTAAAGACCTACTGAAGAAGACGCCATATAAGAGTGTTTTGGATGAGATTGTGCCTCTTAATGAACAAGAAATACTCAACGAAACTATCAACTGGGACAGCGACAGCGATGAGTACAATGAAGCATTAGTATTCGCTACATTGGTAGCAGAAAATTGTGATACAACTAACACGTCACCAGATGTTAAACGTAATTGTACTTACGGTGATTGGTCACAAAAAAATAATGAAACCACACCTAAACGAACAATAACAACGAATATACCACAAATACGTAAAAAGAGTCAAGAGGTCAATAATGTAACCCCACCGACTGCAATGAAAAACAAAGCCAAAAAGAGATTAGCATTTAATGCCTCTGATACCCCAAAAAGCTTTAAACTAGATTATTTGTATGAATATCTTACGCACAAAACACTTGTAAATGCTCATAAAGCAGAAAGTGACACATTAGCTTTGCTGGAATGTATGACTGCCATAGGGCCAAGCTTTTTAGATTGGATTGATGAAAACAATAAACCTTTTAACTCAATAAAGAAATTATGGTAAACATAATTATGGATTACAAAATAATTAGTTAAACTATAATTATTTTTATCATTACATTTTTAGCCTGTTCTGCAAAGCCTTATTTAAAATCAAATCAAAGTTGAAATATTATTACAAATAGCTATTTATTATAGCCCTTTTTTGTAATATTAAAAAAATTTTAATTACTATTTTCTAATAGTATTGTACTGCTTGAAATAAATATTCCTAATTGTTTACAAGTTATGTAAAAATAAATTTCTTTATAAAATAATAAATTATACACACGTCTGCAAGTAAAAAACTGCATAGGATTTTTATACATTTTCTCATAGATTTCAACTTGCTAAAACCAAAAAAATTCTATCAAATTTTGTTTATAACCTATTTTTTTCTACGTAAAATCTCCAAGTGACCTAAAATTTGGTATGCTATGTTTTATTAAGACTTCTTACATTAATTCTATCATATAGCCAAACTAGGCAATAAATAAAAAAAAATATCGGTTAGTGGTATAGGATTGTTGTGGAGGGCGGCGAGTAATTTTGACATTAGGAGGAAGGTAGTATATTCCCTCCAAGCACGTTAAACTTTTTTATAAACAACTAGTGACTAATATTATTTATTGGTGGGGTTGAGCATGTTTCAAGGTGCTCCGAGTGGCACTACAAATAAATAAATAAAAACACATTTGTCAGTGTACATCCAGCACTAGAAAGCTACCGTGCTCATTAGTTCTGTATTATGACTAACAGAGGTTGTGCAGTTTCTCCTGACAGCTTGTTATATTTGTGGTGAATATACAATGAAAACTCAACAAAGAAACATTAGTGATTTTGTGAAGACAGTTTATTTTGCTTTCTTCAAAATAAAGCTTGGGAGATCAAGACAAAGCATGGGCTCCTCATAAAGTTTGTAGAAGATGAGAGGAAGATCTTTGTGGCTTTAGGGTAAGAAAATCTCATTTCGTTTTGGCATTCCTATGATATGACGTGAACAGAAATATCGCAATAACTGACTGTTATTTCTGTTCGGTAAACATGAAAGGATTTAACACAAAAAATAAAATACTTTTCTCTAACACTGACTCAGCTATTCGTCCAGTGACATATAGCTCTGAAATACCAGTCCCTCAGCCACCTTTTATTTTAGGTGATATCCAGAGTGAGTCCTGACACATTTGCTTCCCTGGATAACTCAGACTTTTCTGTTCATGAGGGACCTCAACTTTCTTCTCAGATTGGGCTCAATAACCTAATTAGAGACTTACGTATTTCAAAAGATGCAGCCGAATTGTTAGGATCAAGGCTAAAAATTTTTAGTTCCATTATTTTCATTATAATAATCTTTTGTCAGAAATGTTTTGATTTTACAAAAAACCTGTATGTGATGGAGTGTTAATGAAATTATTTTTGGAATCAGCAATCTTTCATCATATAATTCTGCAAAAAAATCCCATGCAGCTTGAAAGAAATTTTTTTGCAGACCTGTTATTATAATTATAATATACTTTTTAAAAAATCTGTTATCCCGAAAAATGTTATTAAATTCTATATATTTTAAAATACATTTAATATTTAAAACAAAATTTCATTAGCTTAATGAAAATTACTTTTATAACTGGTAGGTACTAATTATGAATGTAGTTTTTAGTACAGATGCATAACTGTAGCCATATATCTTTAAGAATATTTTTATTGTGTTTGTAATTACATTTGCAACTTTTTATCATTCAAGTTTTATTGTAACCAAAATACATCACTTATTTTCACTTTTTTATTAATAATACTTACAAATAAGTTAAAGTATATATTATGTACTTACCTTTTTTTAAAGCATAATTTTTATATTATATAAATGTAATTTACATGTTATATAAATGTAGTAAAAAGCAAAATATGTTACTATAATTTAAAAAATATATTTTGTTAACAAACTTGTAAAGTTATAAATAAATACTGTGTATCAAATTGTTATTAGTCATGTCATAAATTTGTTTTAAAAATATGTGGGACTGAATGTATGTAATATTACTTTGGAGATTTGTTAGCTGCACAGAAGTATTTTGAGGAATTATTACAAAAAAAATTATTGAAATGTATACTTGAGGATAAAAATGTTTGCCTGGGGATGAGAACATATCTGACCATTGCCCATTCTTTGCATTAAAAATGGCTAACTGCTTAAACCCTTGTCCTCTTCTGAATGCCCTGTACCAGCAATGCTACCACCGTTTGAAGCATTTTTTCAAAATACTTGTTAATCACTATAATCAAGTTTTCTTCCCTGTCCAGAAATCTGTTCTTCAGAGTAGAATCAAAGATATTCTACTACAAACTGGTGTTAAGAAAGTGTAATGTCACATAAGTATAGCCAGCCACACCAGTAAGATACAACACCTTTGCTTACCTTGAGTATAAAATTCAGCCTTTTATAGTAGTTGCAAATTTTTTTTTTTAATTTTAACTTTCAATTAATATTGAATACATTTTTAATTATTATTCGAGTTTAGAACATACGTTTGGGTGCTTACGGAAAATTGATCCATGGACCATCGGAGTCAAGCAGAGCTCCCAAGCATGTTTATACTCAGACCTTTATTATTGTCTATTTATAGTTCTTAACAACCATAATCATTCAATGCCATAAGGTTCCTTTATTCAAAAAAAATTCAGAAAATTGGAAGTTTTTTTTCCAAAATATTCTAAACTATTCTGTATTGCTAACAGTTTGTCTTATTACGTTGCCAGGTTAGCACAAGAATACAAACTATCTAAATGCAGCAAAAATAACAGAGCTTAATTGGACGTGATTTTCTCAAAATCTGCAATAGACCATTTTGCTCATATCCAAAGAAAAGTTATGTCACTACCTTTTTAAAAACTGGTTTTTGTAGTTAGCAAAGAAAAATTGGTGTAATTTTTTGTAATTGTTTAATCAGATAATACTGTGTCTCATAACACACACACTACCCATGGTCAGAAGTAAATAAGAAAAAAATTAACACCGACTGCAGTTTATTTTTCAAAAAAATTGTACTTTCCCAAAATCAGTGTAGACCACTTGCTGAAATATATTCTGCAAGTTCCAAACAAAACTTATGGCATTTTATCTTCCATAAAACTCTAGTTTAGGAGCTATTAGAGAAAAATTGGTCCAATTCCTCAACAGTTTCACAGAATTTTAGTAATAAATATTTAGATTTATTCTTTGTGTCAATGTACAAAATTTGAATT
This sequence comes from Callitettix versicolor, assembly GCA_022606455.1. Taxonomy (NCBI): domain Eukaryota; kingdom Metazoa; phylum Arthropoda; class Insecta; order Hemiptera; family Cercopidae; genus Callitettix; species Callitettix versicolor. The sequence goes on along the minus strand of CM040183.1, from coordinate 44,599,390 downwards.
AAAAGAAATTTATAATCAAGAGTAAATCAGAAAAAAATTATTCCTGGCTGTAGTTTTTTTTGTCGGTAATTCACACAATGCTTTTCTGACAAAAAAAAAAACTGAATATGAGAAAGTCCGTGTAATGTTTTTGAACCGTTATTTTATTTCCCCTATTATTAGAAACTAGCTGACAAAATTGCTCGAAATGAAAACAAATATATTTTAAAAGGTTGGGGTTGTTTCGTAGGTCAAGGGGAAATTTCAGGTTTTGTGAAGTTGTTCACAACATTGCTAAAGATAGAGAGCAAATACCTCTTTTCATTTTGATAATGAGAAAACAACTTTTTCAGGGGAGGTTTCAATCTGTCACCCCTCCATATTTTTAATTATCCTTTGAACATAATTTGTGTGAATTTTTCGAGCAAATGTCTCAAAAGTTAAAAACCTTTTGAAAAATCATTGGATTAAAACCCAATGATCCCACTTTTACTTGAATCATTTTTCTTGGATCATTTTCTTAATTAATTATAGTGTTATTACTATAAGTTTTTTTGTCGGTAATTCACACAATGCTTTTCTGACAAAAAAAAAACTGAATATGAGAAAGTCCGTGTAATGTTTTTGAACCGTTATTTTATTTCCCCTATTATTAGAAACTAGCTGACAAAATTGCTCGAAATGAAAACAAATATATTTTAAAAGGTTGGGGTTGTTTCGGAGGTCAAGGGGAAATTTCAGGTTTTGTGAAGTTGTTCACAACATTGCTAAAGATAGAGAGCAAATACCTCTTTTCATTTTGATAATGAGAAAACAACTTTTTCAGGGGAGGTTTCAATCTGTCACCCCTCCATATTTTTAATTATCCTTTGAACATAATTTGTGTGAATTTTTCGAGCAAATGTCTCAAAAGTTAAAAACGCCTATTAGGAATTTGCGTATACTTTTGTGCCAGCTATCCTGTGCTGATATTGCATGTTTGTCAGATTACTGAAACTCCACGTTACTTCACACAGTGAAAGAATAAAATTAATTAAAAAATTGAGCTAGCTGAAGATTATTTTTTTCTCCAGTTTGAACAAATCAGTTTTTCTTGTAGGCAAAAAATAAGAATCTGTTGAACAGTTACAGAAAGCATAAGGATAAAAAAAAATATTTTATTTAAAGATTTTCCTTTATTAGGCGATGTTTTATTACAGCTTCATGAAAGCCATAAATAGCTATCATAGTCACATAATATCAAACATTACTATGAGCTTATAATAATTATAATAAACATATTTGAGTATTTCTAGATTAAAATAATTTTAACAAAAAATACAGTCATACTTTTTTTAAAACATTCAGCTGTCTGATATGGTCGCCAGGCTGTTACACACAATATTTTCTTTACAAATATTTTACTGAATTTATAAAGGGTTACATACAGTATTTTTTTAAACATTTTCTCATCATACATTCAGAAGATAAAATTGTAGATGTACATCTAGCTAGTCTACTCCCTACCTACAAACAAGCAAGTCATGGAAACAATTATATTATATACTATATAAACATCTGTTATGCTCGAAGAGCTGCCTAAAACAAAGAGAGGAAAATATATATAAAAGAAAAGCTGGTGGATATTCTAACCAGCTCAAGCTGGTCCCGACACCCTTCCCAAATCTGGATTTGAGCAGACCCTTTGTTTTGCTTTGAGCTTAGAGTTTATAAAAAACATTTCTTAAAATACTAAACAGATGGATGCCTGTCTTTCCAGTGGTCAAACGTATAAATTCTGAACATTTTAAATACTGCCAGTTCGTTATTTTTTAAAATCAAATATAATTTGTATATACAAATTTGTGAATTTTTTTTAATTGACCAATGAAAACACATTATTAAACATTATAAAAACCTATCGTGTATAAAATACTTATCTTGTGGAATGAAGAATAAATGAAATGGAATTCTTTTTTTGGAGAAGTTAGTTTTCATTATCGAGACACAGATAACTCAATGCACACACCTTTGTTCTATAATAAATGCATTAGAAAAAAATAAGTCTTAAAAAGCTACACTTATGTCAAAAATTGTCTGGGGGTTTTGGGGTCGGGGAGAAAGGTAAAATTTAGGGCACAGATAATCACACAATTCATTTTTCTTCTTTTTCTTTTTCTTTATCCTTGTTTTCGTCCGTTTCCTTATCCTTCTCATTTTCTTTTTCTATCTCCTTTTCAGACTGTAACACATTGAAACACATTTCAGAATATTTTTGGAATTTTATAAAACTAAACTAACTTAATGATTCTAATATAAATCATAACAAAAAGGCTTACATTTTGTTAATTTAAATTTATGTTACTGAAATTCATTTTAAATGCACTTTGTTTAGGTGTAAAACTACAGGAACTTTCTTGCATTCAATTATTTCCCTTAAAAAAAACCATATCATAAATCATATTCCAAATTTTATGGTACAAGAAAGTTTTTTGCAGCTCCAGAGTACTTCGTCCTGTGGTGTGTACGTACAACAGAAGTCAGGTTTTACTTACTACGAGTAGCTGTAGTGAAAAATCCTAAAGAAGATATCTATGTTACTGGAACAGTCATGCTAATGGAAATTTACGAATTTGAGCAATAATGTTCAATATGTTGAGCAATACAATGAGACCTCAAATATACTACTTCCAATGTTTGTCTCTACACTAGAGGAAGACAAAATTTACTAAACTTCTCTCAATAAAAGCGTTATTTTTTTAGACAGGTGTATTTAGAAATTCTTTAATGTAAAAACATCATTTTACACCAATCATAATCAATCTCACATAAATTATCATGGTAAAGATACAAATGAAGTATATTTTTACTAGGAGTAACAGTGCATACACAAAATATTCAGTGCTTTTATTACAATAATACAATTTAATATTACTGTTAATCGGTTTCAATAGTAATCAAATTTAAAACCAATGAAAAATATTTTAAACTTTCATTTTAATGGATAGTTTTATTAAGTTATAACTAAAATAAAATTGTAGATGTTTTGATACAGTAGATTAATATTATAAAAAGTGGGTTTTCCTCCTTTTTTCACAGAACGCTTCTTCTAAACAAGTGAATTCCTACTCCTGGTCTTATAATACAAATCCATGAGAAATTTCATATTTTTTATTTCAATTAAAGTTGTTGAAGTGCAAGAAAATTGTTCAAATCCCAATTGTGTGGTGTCAGTCAACTTAACATGCTTGTCCAGATTCTATAACTTTAAGATTTATACCCTATCCAAACTTTTGTTGTAGGCTAATACTGTTACTATAGCCTATTTAATAATGAACTGTCATGTAATAATGAATACACTAAAATCTTTAAATGCCAATAATGTATACAAAAGCTTTTTTTAACTTTTGACTTGAATCTACCATGAAATGGCCTGTTAAACAGTAATAGACTAAGCTGCACACTGGATGACAGAACATTTTTCCTACTATAATCACTGCCTTTCATAACACCATTTTGAGCTGAGTTGTAGACTCTTGGCCTATTGATTCTCGTACCAAGTGAAAACTGTCATATGTTTCCTTTAGGCAAAAAGAAATTACATCACAGAAATTTGTTGCAGAATGAGCTGAGAATAAGGTGAGAACTCAAGAAAGGCATACGGAAACTCTAAAACAAACCTAAAATTTCAAAAACGTGTTAACAGATAGGTCATAGTTAAAGTATTTCGGAACCATAAAAGTGTGTTGCTGGTGAATTTCTTTGAACAAGAGACTATGATCAATGCTGATGTATATTATCAGACATTATTTTGGCTACAGTCATTCAGAATAAAAAATGAGGCCTTAGTTGCCACATGCCATTACTATAACTTAACCCAACAGTTTGTTCAATTCTGATGGCAAGTTTTCAATTACCTGTTGTGCCCCAAAATTCTGAATGATTTTCATGTACTCAGGTCATTCTTCGATGAATTTTGGCGCACATTCCCTTTTGACTGAAGAAAATGAATGATACTAAAGAGTTATCATTTTGTAAAACAATCAACAGATGTTTATGCGTAACTAAACCTAACCACCTGGCCATTGGACAACTCCACCTAACAAGCATCTGCAACTCGGCTCAAAATGGCAGCAGTAATATAATAAGAGGCACTAAAGTTCTAGTTCTCCAACAATGTTGCCAGCGGACAACAGTACTTCCAGTTGATATTGTAAAAATAAATATGTCAGGATAGTAGAGATAGAAAAAACCAAAAATGGACTATCCTGAAATGTATATATAAAAAGATGTACATTCCTTTTCAATATTTTTATCCCTAAAAAAAAATCTACTAATTAGAGATGTCAGTCCATTGGACAGAAAGAAGTTTTTTTCCTTTTAAGAAAGGATTGCAACTACAAAGGTGTATTGTAACTTTTGTTTAGGTAAGGATTATTAAGTTTATTACCTTCTCATTATCTTTCTCCTTCTCATCTCCCTCTTTTTCAGATTTCTTTTCTTCATCTTTATTTTTAGCTTCCTTCTCTTCAGGAGGAGGTTTGGGTAGGTGCGAGTTTAAGTCCAACGTTGTGCAAATATCTTCCCAATCAGGGAAACATCTGTCAAACCAAACCAATATGTTAATTCTTGTGTTATTGTGATCGCTAATAATATCTACAGTGTGGGCCACATAATGAAAAGTACATACATTAAATAATCACTCTTAGATATTATTAATTAATACTTAGATTACTACATAGCTACACACACACACACACTGTGAAATCCAGCTGCTTAAAGAAGACAAATTTCACACTTAGCACAAGCACATGGGATTTTGTGCAATCAGAAATTTAACACTGTAAATGCATACCTTCAATTATATTGTCAGCCCGTTTTGCAATAATTAAAAAAATTCTTTGGGAAAAATTTGTTTAAAAAATAAATGATGCAAAAACATTTGACATAGTTTCTTCTGTTTAATTGAATAATTTATTTAAATTGCTTTTGCCATCCTTATTTTACCATTACGTTCAAATTTCTTAACACATATCCTGTATATGCATTTTATTAATTTAGAACACTGTAATAAATATTTATATATACATGAGCTAGATTTGTGCTTTGATTTAAACATATATTTAATATTTACAATAATTAATATTAATAATTTCATATATATAAATATTTATTTTATATAAACATCAGGATCATGTTACAAACGAGAAATATTTTGGAGACAAAATATATACTACTGTAACAATTGAATTACCTCTCCTTCATCCTGTTAACATGGCCAACAAGATTGGCGCATGACTCTTGCATATAATCTCTCAATGAGTATTCCATTTCTTTATCAATAAAATATATTTGTGCCAGATTTGCGAAAACTACGACATCCAACTGAAATCAAACATAATAAGCTTTATAACTGATGGAAAACTACAAATTAACACTCAAAAATACTTTACATAACATTTAAAGCTTTCATACATAATCATGCATAAAATATTGTTTGGTTTGTTTGTAAATTTTTCTAATAAATAAATAACATATATGCTTGTTTGTGTAACTGAGTCAAAACTTTGAATATTTTCAATAGAACATCATATCATTACACAATTTAAATGGTTTCATTTGGTACCACTGAAAACTTTCTTATTAAGTGATCTGGTAAAAGTTTGTTGCTAACGACTATGACTTATTTTCTGTTTTAAAAATGTAATAACAGGTGACTATAATTCAAACTTATTCTCTCTGAAAGTTTCATTAACATAATGGACAATTTACAGATATTTAATATTTGTAGTGAAATTTCATAATCTACAGAACTTACTGTGGTCGGTTCATCACCAAAGAAGAATGGTTTGTCACCTAGCATATCTGATAACACTTTCAGATCATTTTGTCCAAATTCTAAAATTTCTTCTGGCTTGTGAACGCCGATCCCTTGGGCTTTTACTTTCTTCATTCCCTGTAAATAAACAACTTATACAGATAGAAAAGTGGTTTTAAACTAGTACTAAGTTCTATTTAAGAATTAATTTTCATTAGGAAATGAGCCAGTGGACCACCTATTGTGGTAAGATCTAAACCAATGCCATGAAATAATAATCAAAAATGTTAAATTTTTCTCAAGTACATTAGAATTTATTTAAGAGTGTGTGTGTGTGTGTCATTTATGCATGCATTTTAGCCCTTTGGCACTCATAATGTTTATCCAATTTTATACGGATTTTAATGTTGATTACAATAATGAAGTCATATTTAAAACAAGTTTAATTTTTAAAAATTATAAATTTGAAAATGATCATTAAAAAAATTTTTAACACAAAAATATCTGCATATTAAATTTACATAATGTTTGAATATTTTGTTAACGTATATTTTTTTTAAATTTTGTATCATTTTTTGGGAATTATTTTCTATCATGCTAATGTCTACCATGATCATTTTATTGTTACAGGGGACAATTTTGATATTATAATGATAACATTTATCATTATATTAATAGGTGAAAGTTCAGACCTATTAATATAATTCAGATAAACAGAGTTAGTTGTACTATTTTCTTTTAGGCTTTTTCAATATCCCACTACAGTGGAACCCCAATAATCTGAACTAATTGGGACCAAAGGTGATTTCTAATCAAACATAGACATAAATGTGGCTAATAACAGTACCATACTTGAATCGGGTTTAGAAATAATAACAGAAAAACTTATTATTAAATAAATTAGAACATTATTTTGATACCATCCTTGAAAATATAGTTCTGGCAAAAATGTGTGATTAGCAAAGTATGCTGATTCTGAGAAATGTTAAGTCTGAAGTAGGTGTGGTTTGATGATTAGAAATTATTAATCCAGACAGCAGTATTTCCCATATGTTGTGCTTTCAATAATTGCAAGAAAAAAACACTTAGATTTTAGGTTACATCTGATCAGGTAAACCTTATTTTGCAAAATGTATCCTTGAAAGAAAATAATGAACTACTTTTATTTTTTTTTTTTTATTTGAAGTATTTTATTTACAGTATCATTCTAAAAAAAATTTGTATTTGTTAAGTAAATTTTATTTACAAGTTTTTCCTGACATTTTTATAAGTTATAAACATGAATTATTAATTTCGAAACATTTTAAAATTATTTTTAGTACTTTTAGTGGTATAATACTTTATTTTTAACAAAGCGTATTAGGACATTTCAGAATATCTGTACTCCTGATATAACAAAGACGCTTAGCACAAGTTTTCCCCTACTGAAACAAAAATTATGTTTGCCTATAATGGGTTCAGATTATCGAACAATCAGATGGATATCAAGGTTCTACTTTACTTGATAATATAATTGGTAAATTATGGCAACTAGTTGTACCAAATTTTATAATTGTTTACTATTTCATTTTAACATATTTATAATGAAAGTTAGAGTAATGAAGACAGGAGACTGTGGCATAATATATGAAAGATAACTAACAGTAGGAACTCGGCTCAAACCTGCATACAGGTTATCCTTGAAGCTAACTACGACTACACTCTCAACAGTACCACAGCAGTCGCCATTTTAAGAAGTCACTCAACAGATGTGCAAAAAATGTTTTTTTTTTTTATAATGTACACAAATTTTTTTTTCACATTCAGATTATAAACGAAGTCACATTCAAACAAATAATTGTCTAATAGAAACAAATTAAAATTCATACAGACTAACAAAACCACTATATACGCCCACATAGTTTCATAACAGGTCTTTAACATGCAATATTGTGTATGTCTAAAATGCATTAAAGCACATTTCAAATAGATTAAAATGCATTCTTGCCAGTAAAAACTTTACAAATATAAAAACCAAAATGTTGTTTTCAAGGGTTACGGTATCTGCTTAAAATCAGTTTATGAGATGTTGGTCATGTGTGTATTTTCTTAACTACAAAGTTGTAGTCAGTCAAACAATTTTGAAATAAAATATAATTAATGTCTTTTTTCTTAACGTCTATATTTTATGCCAGTTAAGAATATTAAGGACAAGGGATTAGCATTAACGATAAGAAAAAAGCAAGGGGGCTGTGCCTAGAACTAAGAACTGTGAAGTGCAAGGTTCAGAGATGCAGAGGACTGACCAATACTTTAGGCAAATCAAACACAGACACACCAAATATATTTACTTTAATAGTAGATAAAATTAAATGAAAATCCAATTTGTTTAGTTCAATTAATGTTTTCAATTCTGGATTCTGGATGGAACAGTAGAATTATTAAGGTCCTGCCTGAAATGGTATAAGTATCAGAATATTCTGATACTTAAAGTTGACACTTACCTTTCTACCATAGCTAAACTTGAAAACATAGTTCAGGATGAAGTTAGGTAATCTTGTGCCAAGAGCATGTTGCAGGTTCACTTTGTAACCTTTGATAATGTTGTCAGGGTGTTTTGTCCTCCACCACATTACAATCCTAGGCAAAAAATAGGTCAATTAAATTATAAAACTATTATATAATTATTACTTTGAATTAAATTTGTTACATTACCACATGTTACCTTCAAACTACTCCCTTAGAAGAAATAAGTATTACACTTTTTAAAAGAAAAATGCAAATTTTTTGCACTGAAAAAATTACTTTAATTTTAATGTACCTACATATTTTACGACTTTAAGTATAACAACAAAAAAACTCATTTTTTTGCAATAGAAAAATATTAATTTAATAGTATATTCTTAATTATAGATGAATTTTGGTTAAAATTGTTATCTCGAAGTTTAATATTATGCTTTTTTTTAAAAACAATTAATATTCTATAGGCCTTATCCATATTTAGGATATCAAATGTTTTAACTATTACTGCTACAGGACAACATTAACAAATTTGGCTGTAATAATTCAATACAACTGCAAAATGGATACTTAATTTGTCAAAATTAATTGGCCAATTTTGAGAATAACAAAGACATGCACTAGGAACTAAACCAGTGTGACAAATTTGCACTGATCTTGATCGAGTAATTACAATCATACATTTTTCTGTTAAATGATTTATGTGTAAAAACAATAGAATGTCACACAATTTTGATCAGATGATTCAAATTTGGTGTTGTTTGATTTTAGTAATACCAGTTCTTCAAAACTTTTCTCTTTATCTAAACTGTATACGTTTACTGCATCAGCCTAAAATGTTTATTGATGTACATTATTATTATTCAAAATATAAAAACCTGACCGAATTTTTCAATGTGCTCTCTGATTTTTTTTTTACAATCTTGTTCAATTTGGTTAAACTAAAAAAAATTATTTTAAATTACGTCAGCAAAACTGTTGTGTTTATCAATGTCTTTTGAATAAAATCACCCCAAAAACCCAACAGTCTATGAAATAAGAAAATAATACCAGAAAAGATGGTTTTCAATCATAGAGATCATCGCATGAGATACATTCTTCTGATTGTTGTCCAGAATTACGTCTAAATCTTTGTTGAATTGTTGACTGAGCTCTTTTATAATAACAGAACTGTCAGCAATCTCTTCTCCGTTTAATTCAATGAACGGTAGCTGTCCTTTCTTTGAGCGGTACTTCATTTTGTGGTCCACATTCTGAAACAAGAACAGATGGGGTTAAAAAAGGAGGAAGAAGTTCGATCTAATGTTAAAACAAACTGTAAGATAAAAACACAGATGCAAACAAACAAAATTATTTATTTCTTGGAAGATGTGCAAAAAGTGCTTTCTCGATCTCAAATCTGTTTTTCCAAACAATTATAAGGATTTCGGAAGCTTTTTATCTGTGCTTTAAGACTTTGTAAGTTATAGGTTGCAGGCTCTCTTCTAGAAAGATCAAGCTTTTCAAACAACAGTTTTCTCTTTCCTTTCTGTTTGCAAGGATTTTAAGTCAAATCTGCTGACAGGGCTGAATAATCAGCAAGTATTTTAATCGTTTAAAGTACCATACAGTAAAAACTCCTCTGTTTATAGTTCAGGATTTAAATGAATATATATAGGAGTAAGGAGTGTGGTCATCTAATAAGTTTGTCTGAAGGTGTGGGCAAAAATTATTTTACAATAAATATAAAAATAGTCAATATTTTTTATTAAATTTTTCAATAAAAAATATTCAATATTCAAAATAACTTTTATTTTCCAATTTATTTCAGGAAAGAGAAAGAGAGGAAGAGACAGACAGACAGACACAAGGTGTATTAAGGAGAAATCTGGAAGAAAATATGGTGTTTTGTACAGTGGCATCATGGGGAGAGGGAATTGACTGGCGGCATTTCTGCAGTATTTCTGCTTATGAATGTCCATAATACATACAGTATTATTACGTAAAGGTAATACTTGCTCCAAGTATTAAGAAGTCATACACCAATTATAATAGCATATATTATCATTGTTGTTATATATGTGAAAAATACAATATAATGCATTTCATGTGAAAAAAATCCATTAAGAATGTATCACATACACCCTACTACAAAATCAAAGATTGTTAACATAAGTTCTTACAGTTATTGGCTATGACAAGACATTTAATTTTTGTATTTCACTTTTAAAATTTAAAAAAACCGTAAAAATTCAACACTTCTTGAGCAATATGTTTTTTTTATACTGTTAACACAATTGTCCTTTTCAAGTTACCATTACCTCTTGTGAACAAGTTACCTCTTGTGAACAGGTAATTCTCACAGTGATAAACAAGATTTTTTTATTCAGTCATAGCTAGATAAAAAATTATTAAAATTTAAGAATTTGTAATTGGAAAAAAAAGGGAAAACAGTATTTTTCTCACTAGAACAAAAGTAAACAGTAAAAATAATTTTCAATTCTCTCCCTTCATTTAAAAAAAATGTTTGATATATTTTTGGATTCATTGTTTAGAAGCACTAACATATAAACGCTACACAAAATCAAGCTGTGGAGCTCTCTAAAATTCCCATTAACAGGAGCCTGATAACCTATAAAGCTTTGCAAGTGGAGCGTTTACTAATAAAAGTTTTACGAATGAATGAATTTTACAATTCAATTATACTAAGACAATACTGTAATAATAGGAGTAGTAGCGTGTTAGTTCAACACGATTTGTTACCGTAGTTACTGGCTACGACACAAGAGCGCGCGAAGAGAAAAGGGGGCGTGGCTACATCCCAGACGGACCAACTATTGATCGAGAATGGGGTAGGTAGTGCGAGCCGTCAATTTCTACTCTTAACAATTTCTATTGTTCCATCAATTCCTATTATTAGACTGACAAATTAAAAGCGTTTTATAAATAAATTGGGCATTTATTTTCACTGAAGTGTTATTTTCCATTTTGGTCACCTGAACAGTCAGGTGAAGGGGGTTGCGTGGAACAATGGAATGGAATGTACACGATAACCTACTTTTTATTACTCTAAAAGTCAGGTTAACCTACATACAAAGTGGTTATTATTTACTGTTAACCTTCTCAAAACATTTCCGAACAACTGGTCTATTTCAAATCTAAACAATATGACCAACACATAAACTTGGTTGTTTTATTACAAGTAGCAAAGAAGTTACAATGTAATTTAAAGTGCTTAAAATATAGCCTCCAACAGAACTGGCATTTAGGATTAGGAAGAGGTAAGATCTCTGAAAATCGACTGATCATATTTTGGCTGAATGAAGTGTACCAAATTTGAAATACAGTAAAAAAAAAATTACTATTCGAAACTAATGGAAAAACTTAAAACAAATCCTGACTATGGTCGGGGCTTTCGTTTTTATGATTCGCGTAAATTTCTTTTTGAAACAATTTACATTTTTTTAAAATTTGTCGTCTTTTGCCGACTGTTTCTAAATTGAAACATATATGGAAAGAGATTACTTAAGTTTCGTTTTTGTACATTTAAGGGCTACATTTTGGTTTCTAAATTTTCCCATAGATACCATTAGTACAATATCAAGTAAAGTTCAAAAAAATTGATACAAATTATACACTTAAAATCGACTAAAACGATATTGTTAATCACCACGAAAATATCTATAAAATGTTCGCCATTTCCAACACAATGTTGCGCATATCAAAACAAAATATTTCGCCTGAAATTTGTTAATGTTATTACAGCAAACATTGTTTAAAAAAATCCGTCAATTCAAAATTTACCCTGGAATACTCTTTCTCGCTAATGAACCTTATTTGAATCTATTGTAAAATTATGGAACCAACTAAAAACTTGCTGATTTAAATTAAAAGTTCGGACGGTTGAGTCACTGTACTTAGCGGGAGGAGTAGAGGGAGGGGGTAGGGTCGTTACCCTGTCTGGTTGAGGGGGCTCACGGCTCACCCCTGTCCCGCCTACCATTACATATCCGTGTTAATGAATATGAAACATGTTTATTAATGCAACACTTTTCACAATGGTTACAGGATAAGATATAGGGCAACCTTAATGTAATTACATTACATTACAGTAAATTATGCATGAGGGGAGGGGCAAAAATGCTTACTCAAAACGAATTCCTAGATTAAAAACGCGTAATAACTTTTAATATTATACGAAATGTAGAAATACTTGTCCCTCTGTCGCAGCCCATTTTCTCAGACACTTGTCGCTCAGCTATTACAGGAAATAACCAGCAACTACTCAACGTTAAATCTCAGAGGCCGCCATATTGAAGCAAAAGTAAATGGAAAACATGTTACACATACGTCATTAAGGGCTTTTTACATGATTGGCCAAAATTACGTACACTTGTCATCGTTAAATCAGAATCAGCTGTCTTGAAACGGAAGTGGATGGGGGGAATCTTTCACATACATCGTTCGGGCTTTATAGAAGGCACCTCCGTACCAAACTTCAAAACAATTAGTCAAGCATTTGGCCAAAACAGTGTAACAAATATACAAACCGAATGCCAAACGGTCGAGCTGGAACCGAAACCTTGCTTCGCTCCAATACTTTATTAAGCTCTAATATTGGTTTCTATGGTAAACCCTTCAATAATTAGATTTAATAAACAGATATTTCGCGAGGTTGGCAAGGGTTTCCCCTAGTGTCTTGTAACTAAACACACTAGACTGTATGTCTACATAGTGGAACCGAGCTTTGTTCAATATTCATTTAGTGAAAAAACATAAATATAGCTAGTTTAGTGTAGGATAACTGAATTTGTTACAATTACAATTAAAGTTAGTTATAATTTAATAAGAATTATAACTGTAGCTGAAGTTACAATCTGTCATACGTTATAATCTGTTATAATTACAGCTAAAGTTATAATGTATAATACTGCTGACGTCATTATTTTAAAATCGCAATTATTTAAGTCATAGTTTGCTGTAAAGTTATATTGCAGTATTTCAACATAACATACTAACTGGTTGGTACGTTCGTTAAAATGTTAAGCTAATGTTTACGGCATTACGTTACAATTACTGTATAACAGGAAGTTATAATCCGTTATAGTTACAGCTGAAGTTCTACAGCTACGATAGACGATACATTCTACACACAACGAAGCCATCCGTTGTTTACTAAATAAAATACTGCCCCTTCCTAAAGTGGATTACAAAGAGCTCTGGGGCAATCCTTGAAGCCGGTAGACGTGAAGCCGTGCGTGCGTATCATATTGCAGTGTAGTGTAGTGTGTAAAATGCAGCCCTAATTAGTATCAGAGTACACTGTCTTCATGGTACACTATGTACCACTGGCTTGAACATACTTACCCAGCTCTGATAAAGTACTAGCAGTTTAAAAAACTGTACACCTCACAGTATATTCTCAAAATCAATTGCTTGGCCACCGCTTTACAACAGCGCTTTGACGCTCTCGTAACCATTTCTGCCAATTTATGGGGAAATGCTATGCTCTATTTCCATGAAGTCAAAATTATAACAGGTCTTGCCGTTCCGTCAGTATTACAGCAAACAGCCAGCAACTACACTCGTCATCGATAAACCAGAGGCCGTCATCATCTTGAAGCGGAAGTGAATGGGGAGAAATTTTACAAGTTCTAACTTTATGCAAGGTACTTTCGTACCAAATTTCAAAACAATCGGTCAATGTTTTTTGCCAGAACTGCGTACACTCGTCATCACAGGCCGACATCTTGAAACGGAAGTGAACTGAGGAAATCTTATAAATACGTCGTTCATGCTTCATACAAGGCACCTTCGTACCAAATTTCAAAACAATCAATGTATTCTGCCAAAACTGCGTACATTATTTGTCAAAGCAAAGGCCGCCATCTTGAAACGAAAGTGCATGAGGAAAATCTTACACATACGTCGTTCGAGTTCATACCAAATTGCGACTGCGAACAAACGAACACAAACCAAATGACGAACGGTTGAGTTGAAACATAGACCTATTTTCGCTCGACCAATTAAGTAATTGCATACATTAATTTATAAGCCAGTAAGACAGTTTGCAATGATTAAAACATGCTGGAAGTGCAGCCAAGGGTCCTTCCGGTTAATACTTTGTGGAAGTAGAAAGGAGAGAAACTGATCATTCGTTTCAAAACATCGGACTCTTAAAACATTGCATTTTTTAAATCTCATTTCACAGTTATAATTAACGATTAAATATGCACAAAACTAAATAATGTTTTTTTTAGATTAATCGTTGAACGAGAATGAAATTTGAAATTGGTTTAATGGTATAGATATGTTCATTAGGTGGAAAGGAAATCAACACTTCAGATGGAAGATAAAAGACTGGATGAAAACAGAATAAGGGAAAAGTACATTATTAACTTGCAAAAGTTCTGACATGGGTGTTTATAAATGTTTAAAGAAGTTTAATAATGCCAAGACGATTACAGACTGATTCGTCGGACTGCAGTGCACAGCACCGGGTTAAGTTTGGAATATAACGAGTAATTGCGAAGACAATCATTAATGTTGCTAGGACGACTACAATCATTAATTGCGGGAACAAGTAAAGTGCCACTGCAGAATTTACCACACAAATAATGAAGGTAAAGGCGTCTTCTACAGTTGCAATGTGTCGGTACTGATGCATGTTGATGCGCGGAGGATGCGAAGTGGGAGCGCTCGAACTGAGCTAAATACTTCAGAGTAATGAATACAGTAATCCCCTTGAAGTGAGCAACTTGCTTTTGGAAGGCTAAAATCAGCAGCGCATAACCTAACACAAATTACCCAGTGTAAAAAGGTGTCTCTGGTAATAATACTTCTGCGTAATAATTTTAGAAATGTTTTTTTTTATTTGAAACAAAAAACTAAGAAAAAATATATTTCAAGATGAGAGCCTGAGAATTATCAGTGAATTTCTATGGAAAATGAACTATTGGAGCTGCAATCACGGTAATATCCGGGACTTCGAAATGAATATACTGACATTTACGCACGCGCATTAGCACTCCTAGCGCTCGCAATTTCGGTATGATTTAAACTCGATTTTGGTAATAGCTCGGACATTGCCCAGCAAAAATCTGTTCCACAGTTTCGATTTTTAAAGTTTAAATGCTAATGTATGCCGATCTGATTCGGACTTGGCACAAAAAATCGATTTTGGTAACACTGTAGGTTGCATAATTTCGTTACTGTGCAACCTTCGTTTAAAGTTTCAAAATGATTGTCATTCGAAAACCTTACAAAAATCGTAACTTTATATCGCACTTTAAAATCTGCATAAATTAACATTTAAAACTGTGGATTTCTTACGAACCATCGTCAGATGCATTTTAGTGTATTTTCAATGTTACTATTTAAAAAATTTTAAATGCTAATAAATGGAGATTATGACGATGAAATAAAATATTAAATAATAAAATAAGAATATTATGAAACAAAATAATTCAAACTGAGTCAAGCACAGTATTTTTACTTTCTTGCAATGTAAACCATACATTGGGTTTTCATGTATGGTCCTAAAATTGAAAGGTAGGTGCAAACATGGCTGGAGTTTTAGCAAAACTTACCGAAGTGGTTGTTATATTTCCGAGAATTTCAGGTGCAAAATATTATATTTCCGGAATGTAAAAATGAAAAATCGGCGACTATTATATTATGACAATCTGACCCCATTTAGACAATTTTTGGGGATTTGCGAGAAAGTATCATCTATTAGTGTCTGTGTACCATATGAACTCGAAATTTTTAGTACTGACAACGGTAACAGAGAAATTGTAACTAATTATAAAAAGATTTTGGAAATACGGTTTGAAGCAAAACGTGCAACGAACAGAAGGCAAGATCTTCTATGTCTGTATATGTAAGCTCTGAAAAGTTAAAAGTTACACTTTCCATGAAAGCATAAACACCCGTTTATTATACACAACAATAACGAATTGTGTTTGAAAATTTGGCAATAAAGAAGAACGTTACGCTGTAAAACATACAAATAAAAAACTAAAATATTTACAATTCCCAAATTTAAGAGCGCGTTTCAAAATAAACTCCCCTCACACCGTCCAGATGTCTGACAGCTGTCGTCCCCCCTCAACATCTGCGGCCAATCTTCATTTAGTTCTTTTTCTAATGTACCAACGACGTACATGTGTAATCAGTAATACTTGTAATGGAATGTCTAATGGTATACTGGCTTCTCGCAGGACGGTAACTGCTTATGGCAAAACATATAAATATATTTTACAGTATCAACATGCTGTATAATAAACATTAAGTTGACAGCACTAACTTCCTCACGAAATCTTATGAAATATCCGATTCGCAAGTAACCAACGAAAAAACGGAAAATCTTTAACGCTGGCATATTTCACTAATAATGTTAATATATACAGCCTATATGTAGAATCATGAATGAAAGTATGTATACAAGATTTAAAATGAAAACAAGTTACAGTTTATAAAATCTTGGATTAACCTAACCTAACGACGTTTAGGGATCATTTCTCTTGATCACAATGTTTGGCGAACGTCCATTGGAAAATGAGTTTTGGAGCTGCCAGCATGGTAATAATACCCAGACCCGTGATCTTGAAATGAGCGTAACTAATGTAACGACTTATTGAGGGGTCGTTAAAATTTGTGTGTGTGTGTGTTAGCACGCTTACGTTCAGTTTTGTTAAGATTTGATTTAAACTTGGCACACAAATCGTATTTTAATAGCTTCGTTAACTCGCTGAACAATATTCGTTCAACAGTTTCAAAATGACGATCATTTCAAATCCTTTAAAATTTGCACTTTTTGTGTTTATAAATTTGATTGCAGTACACAAATTTTTGTGTTGATAAATTTATCAATAATCAGCGTTAAAAACTGCATAAATCAGTATTCTGAGCATTCAAAATCCGTCGAAATTAATAAATTTAATTTGACAGCTGTCAGGATTCCCTTTCTTATTTTCAATGTAATTTGAAGTTTATAGTGCAAATTTTAATGCAGATAATGATGATGAAACCAAAATTTTTAAGAAGTTAAGACAAAAAAACGTTTAGAAATTCGCTTTTATCAAGTCAGCGTGACAGCTACATACAATTTCAGGTTTTCTGAACTACGAAATCAGCTGAAATTAAGAATTTAATTTGACGGTCAGGGTTCACTTTTGTACTTTCAATGCAATTTAAAGCTTAAAGCGCAAATATTTACAGATATTGAAGTTGTTTCAGATGGTGAAATCAGTTTCAAAAAGAGAATAAGATTTTAAAGAATACTTTTGTAAATCCGCATTTCCACCTGGAAGACAGATGTGTACCGCGATTGTTTTAGTTCTCACAACATGAAGGGTTTTAAGTATGCTGACCGTGGAAAAATGGATTTTGGGAATTCGATGATATAATATTTTTCAGCTGAGTGTATATATCCAAAATAAATATTTTTACTTTGATGTTTGCCCATCTGAGTGTATAAAATATCACTGGACACAACCACTGATTTACCGATTTTGATGTATGTAGTCATGCCCGATCTCTGGACTCTTATTGACCAAAAAGGAATTTCTCCGTATCGGCTCTGTTGTAACGGTTTTACTCATATCTTCTAATTAACCACACTTAATCGGTCGCTATAACACAGCTCGGTAACTAACTGAAAACAAATCCGGACATTCTGTACTAGCAGTTCAAGGAACAGTAGACCTCGCAGTATATTCTTAATTAATTGCCTGGCCACCGCTCTGACGCGCTCGTAACCTTTTCCGTCAATTTAACCGGTAACTGTAATGTTTGGGGAAAATGTTACTGGACCACCTTTATTTGAAATTTTATCCCCCTTCTCTAAGAACGATCAAAATTATGATGCGTCTTGCCGTTCATCCACTATAACAAAAACAGTCAGCAACTACACTCGTCATCTTTAAACCATCCTGAATCGGAAATGTATGGGAAAACATTTTACAAATACATCGTTCGGGCTTTACTTATGATACTTCGTACCAAATTCGGCCAGTACGTGTTGCCCAAAACTGCGTACACTCGTCATCTTTAAATCAGGGCCGCCATCTTGAAACGAAATTCACGGAGGTAGGCCACACTGTTCCCAGTAATGTTTACTACAAGAATTACTGTAATCACACTCAGGCCGGATATTAAACTTACAAACCCAGAATTACATTCGACAAAAGAAAGGACGGGTGAAATTTCATAAAACCGGATTATTGTTTCGCTTAGATTCAGACTGCCCTTGGTAACGCGGAGGGGTGGAGATGAATAGGGCTTTGCTTGACCCAGCTGGTTTTTGTTCCTTCTGAGCGGAAGGTATGTTTGTTTGTTACTCGTGTAATTAAAGTTACAATACTCACCCGGTCTGTAGTTGTCAGTTTTTAGCAAATTTCAGGTTCAAAAATGACTATTTCAGCCATAATGGTAAGACCCAAACCATATGTATATTGATCATGACGAATTCTAGAACACATTAGTGGGTGGGGATTCTGGTGCGTGTGTGTGTGTGTGTGTGTGTGGGTGCGCGCGTTTACATGTTATATTTCGTAACTGTCAGTTTTGATTTAAACTTAATCCAAATTTTAAAAAAATATTTTGGTAATAATGTAGTTTGGTCAAGTTCGCTATCCAGAAAAATCAGTTCAAACGTTTTAAAACCGCAGTCATTCAAAAACTGTTCGTAACATTTTCTCTTTAGCCACACCGTTCTGAAAACCTGACCGTTCAAAAATCTGCGTAAATATTTTTTTTTGTAATATCTCAAATTTAAACGGAAAATACGAAAATAAACTTGAACATGTTAAATGTAACTATATAAATAATTCTTTATTGCCGTTAAAACGGTTGCCTATAAATGTTTAAGGAGTAACGCACGCGGAATTAATCTAGAACAGCAGCGAGCACCTGACTCGACGTCATAAGGAAAAACGACCACAAAAAGTTTCATCCAAGCTTCTATGGAAATAAATTGTTAAACCTAATTTGGACCTAATCGAACTAAAATTGCAAACGCACAACAAACAGATACGCAATATTAACGGACGAACGTATTAATATGTTAATACATGTTAACGTGTTATGAGACACTCGTAACATGTCATCGGTGCTCATTTCGAGAAGATGTTACATTAATAGGCTTAAAACTGACCCGGTATAACTTAAAACACAGTAATAAATTTATGAATAAATACATCACTTGTATGAATAAAAGTGACAACCATTTTGTTTACTTACGTAACGGACTAAAGAACACTCTTAGCATCGTTACAGGCACTGTTGTCTTACCTAAAACAAACACAAATATTATTAATTTAACTTTAAGCAATGTATCTATGATTGTAGCTAAAATAATGTTATGAAAAATCGTTAAATATAAAACTGAATTTTGTCTCGCTAACGTGATGGAAGTAAATTTCCAAAAAGTAACAACTTAAAATAACCTACCAAATAAACCATTAAACCATTTCTATACCATTAAACCAATTTCAAATTTTATTCTCGTTCAACGATTATTTTTTTTAAATTATTAATTTAGTTTTTTGCATATTTAATTGTTAGTTATAACTGTGAAACTAGATTTAAAAAATGCAATGTTTTAAGTGTCCGACGTTTTGAAACGAATGATCAAATTTTTTTTGAGTAACAAACTTGCCCAAGTTAGGCCTGTCACGAAAATCAAAATCGGAATAAAAATGCGAATGATAGTTTTTTAAAAATATTTTGAGAACTAGGTAGTAATATTTTTCGATAAAAAAATTTCGTAACACTTAAATGCGCAAAGTAAATCAATTCGTGTTAATTTATTGTTAAATTGTGATTTTGTTCCTTAAAAATGTATATGAAATATGCTAAAGGTATTAAAACAGATATTAAAAAATGAGTAACTATTAATTTAAATTCAGTAGCAAACTAAATACCTTCCTATTTATTTATATTGGCTATCTCAAATTTTACCTAATTGTTTCTAAAACACTGAAAACGTTAGGCAAACGAAGTACAGTCGTGTATTGCGAAAAGTATAACAAACGCCGTTTCAACTTGTGCTTTTACTGTTGTTCATTTTCGTAGCTTTACGTTTTTTATCAAAGTTTACAAAAGGATAAAAAGTCAGCCATACAAAAAGACACATTTATTTTTAATAAGAAAATCCAAAATGGCTGAGAAAGAACACAAAGTTGGTAATTACATTAATCAAGTCCAGAATACAATAAAGCATTCTGATTTTTGACAGTCGATTTTTGTCTATTTTATTTAATACTGTCCAAGCCTTACAAAAATTAATAATGCAAAAATATTGCACAAAGTTTTTAAAATTCGAAAAATAACAGCCTTTAGTATTTAGAAGGCTTGAAGAAAATAATTATGCACCAAAATTCTTGGAAAAATCCGATGGAAAATAAAAACAAATGGGGTGATTGAAGACATAAAATGTACAAATACATAGTACATGTATATAGTATTTGCCATCGTCATGTTAGATTAAATAGGCCCTATCGCTGATTAAGAACACATTTTTCATTGACGGAATTCGAAATAGCAGTGAAGAACGCAAGAAAGTTTAAAAATTGAGTCCACTTTTTTAATTTAAAGAAATGTGTTATTTTTTATAAATACTTGGTGAT
Organism: Callitettix versicolor; assembly: GCA_022606455.1. NCBI lineage: Eukaryota > Metazoa > Arthropoda > Insecta > Hemiptera > Cercopidae > Callitettix > Callitettix versicolor. The sequence goes on along the minus strand of CM040183.1, from coordinate 44,578,504 downwards.
AAAACATTAACTACGTCATACATTACATTTAAAAGCCTGGTAAAATGCAATCGACAAAAAAATAAAAATAAAATTGATGCATTTTTTCCCGAAATTGTTTAGATAATTTTGGTTATGAAAGAACGATCAACGTTTTATTTGAATTTTTCCCGATTCACAAGCAAATTTCTTTTATTTAAAATCTGTTACACTAACTTCGTATACGAACAAAATTTGTTGAACCGATTTTAAGAAATTTGATTAATAGTTGTTCGTACTTTTGTCAAGTATTAGGGGCGATTTTGAGGAGGGGTAGCAACACATAATTTTTGTTTTACGTGTTGTGACACCTTTGCGTTAAATTTGTTAATGTTTGTCAAAGTTTGTGCAATGTTTTTCCAACATTATTTACATCCGTAACAAGACATATGCACATTGCCGCCATGACAAACCCTAAACATTAATTCACTAATAAACGCCATTTTAAAGTCTGGCTTAATTTAGTCTCATATTTCAAAGCTGCTGACGAAACATTACAACAATAGATGACAAGTTAAGGTCAGTGTGACACGAACTCCCCTCCTATATCTCTCCCTGACTGGGCAGTCACCCCTCATATAATCAGCCCCCTTGACGCCAACCTTCAATTTTATTGTAATCGTTAAATATGGCGCCAGTTGACAACAAACGACGGTTGAATAGTTTAATATACGCGCGTCCTACGCAAGAACCCATTTTACGGCCACTAAAACCGAATTTCGTTATTGTCTTAAAAACAATCTCATATATTTTACTTCTGAATAGTAGCATTTTGCTTACTATGTAGTTTTATCTCGAGAAATCAATTCGGGATAACTTTTCGCTTTATAAAGTACTGTATAATAATCGCGCACGCACCAGTCTGCTGTGACGGAAATAAATTTCCGCAAACTCGTAACAATGAATAATACTGCGTAAAAGAATATTCTGATACGCTAAAATCAAACATAGCTAATCAGATTTTTGTAAAGCTTTATAATTGCATCGCATAAAAAAATATTCTGATACGCTAAAATGAAACTTAGCAAATCAGATTTTGGTAAAAGCTTTAATTGCAACTCATAAAAGAATATTCTGATACACTAAAATCAAACTTAGCAGATCAGATTTTGGTAAAAGCTTTAAATTGTTTAAAAACTGTAAAATTGAACTCAGAACGCATTTGGTAAATTTTCGTATTTTATAATAGCATATTTTTTAAAATTAAAAATGAATAAATACGATAAATAATTAAAATCGTTAGACATACTATAATATATTAGGCAAAAAGTACACATAATTCTTAAACCGATTCTAATTAAAATATCGCAGTTTGCAGCTACCTCTGACGTGATAAAAGGGAATTGCAAAAAATTTTTTTTTGCCTTTTTTTGAAATTCCAGTTTCACTTCATAATCAATTTTAAAATATTCACCTATTAACATTATAAACTTTTAAATTACATTACAACACAAAAATGAGCACTTAACGAAATTTAAGACTAAAAAGTTTGGTATTTAAGATCCGAAAAGGCTGCCATTTTTAAACGAACAAATGTTGTTGGTTAACGAACTTGATCGATTTAAAATAAAATACATATACAATTTTTAACGGCTCATCAAAAGTAATCTAAAGGTTCGGATCGGCTATCATTTGAAGGTCCCGAATGTGTGTTACCACAATGGCCGCTTAAACAGCTCATTTGCCAATAGAAATTCGCTAACAAATAATACTTTAAAAAATGTTATAGCCTTCTACTGTCAATAATTAAATCCTTAAAATAAAATCCAGCAAGAAAGGAAATCCACATAAAATCGTGATATTTCATTATTCCATTCGCAATTTAACAATGATTACGATAGTAAAATCTAATTATAAAAAAGTAAGATACAAAGTTATGATTTTGAAATTGATTTGCTGGGTATCGAACCACCAAAATATCACGGTGGAGCTTTTTTGATTTGATTTAAAGATTTTTAATAATCTTAATTAAAAAAATTTTAATTCAAAAGAAAATAATTATCGATTTTTCTTTATCCCCCCCCCCGTTGGTTCAGAACTATATGTTTAGGGGTTACAGCAAAATGTGAGGAAGCATCAAAAAACATAAACCAAAAATACTTATCTCTAAAAATGATCAAATTTCAGATTCCAATTTTTTTCCAACAGCTTTAGAAAGTGAAATATTTAAAGACATCCGATAAAGTTATTTTCTGGCGTATTTCCGACACACCCTGTGTACTGTGTACGCATTCACTATGGAATGCGTAGGCCTCCACAACTTGCGGCGGTATTTTTTGCTCGCGTTTTATTTCCCAGAAGCCATTCAACCAAGGTCAACGCTCCTTCAATATTAAATAAATAATTCGACATTTTTCAACGCTTTTTCTATAACAATGTGAAGTTGTGTAATTTACTAAGACTGGGCTCCGCAGGCTTAGAAGACGTGCCTTCAGGAGTTCCTTTATCCTTTATCCTGTTTTTGTGTTCTGCAACCCGTTAGGCGGTAGACTATTGAATAAGCGTATTACGGCGATTAAGTTCATCCTTTACAATTTACACAGTTACGAAACACATTCAAATAATCCCCTCGCCGTACCGCCCTGTGTTTGCTTTCTTCATAAGGTATAGCGACATAATCTGTATCATTAATTGAAATTAGTATAGCAGGGTTCACGGACTACCGAGTAGAAAATGGTCCAGAGATATTTGCAAGCCAAATTTTACTAGTAGTTCAAAGAACAACCTCTTAGTATGTTTTTAATTACCTATCTAGCCACCGCTCCACGACAGCGCTAGTAACCTTTTCCACCAATTTAACCTGTAACCTATTCGTTATATTGAAGAACAATGTTACCGCACAACTTTACTGGAAATGTTACGTTGTTTTTTCATGAAGCGATCAAAACTATATGATAGGTCTTGCCGTTCAGCAGGAAAGAGAAAGCAACTAAATTCAAACGTCACTGTCAAATCAGAGACCGCCATCTTGGAACGGAAATTAATGGAAATTTGTTTACATAAACGTCTTTTAATTTGGTACACAACGTACCTTCGTACCAAATTTCAAAACAATCTTAATGCGTTTGGCCTCAACTGCGTAAACAAACATACAAACCAAATGTTTAACGATCGAACTGAAACAGAGATTTCGCTTCGCTCGGCCAATTAAAATTATAACGATTTTTTCCAAATCGTGAAACAGTAAAAACACAGACATACAAATAATACTGTAACCACTTTTTGAATCCAGTGCACTCAATAAGATTAAAAAAACACACGAAAATTGGATTTGCACTATTACCAGGTTTGCATTCTTTTAACGTTTCTAATTACTAGGTTGAAGTTGAGGCGGAGGGTGGAGGTTGTAACAGGGTGTCCATTTACACCCCTCAGGCCTTAGCCACTGCCCCTATCTAATCTTCTAGAAAAGGGCTTTGTGTGTCACTTCTCACTCCCTGCGGCGCGAGGCAGAAGTAACGTTTCCTGTTTCAACGGTAGTGATGTTTGGATATGCCTTTTGTCAACTATTAATGTACAGCCTACAGAACTACTGATACAGCGGCATTGCTGGGTTCTGTTTTACTTTGTCATCAAACTATGTAAAAAAAAACTGATATTTTGATGGATCAGTTTTCAGGCCGCCCGAGGCGGTCTGTATGTAACCATCATGTAAAACAATTTTTTTTAATTTTTATGAAATTTTGAAATGCACGTATGGTTTGCCTTCCTAATTTTCAAAAAAGGCATTCAGAGGCGCATTTTTGTAAAAAAACCTGTTAACAATAAAAATTTTCTCTAAAACGACTAATTTTGTTGAAATAGCGGAAGTAAAAATATATAGGTCATCACACCTTCGTTTCAGTATAATTTCTCAAAATCAGTATCGGATTTTTCTCAAATCTTGGACATTTATTAAGATTCATGATAAGAAATTTACAATTAGAGAGAATCGAAAAACCAAGTAATTCTAGCATTCGAGTTAATTTTGCTGCTATAAATAAAAAAACTTTTATATATATAAAGACACTATAAAAATTACCTTTTGGAGGAAATAATTGGACGTGAGGAGGTTTGTGTAGAGTTTTAACGCAAATTTATTATTTTTATGTACGATCAAGTAAACCTAATTTTATCACAATAGAACAATGGTATTCTGTAAGTTTTTACTTGCATGTTTGTCTTTACGTCTGTGTATGTAGCCTATCTGTGCAAATTGTTAAAGGCAAAACGGTTTTTGCTAAATTACATTTATACAAATGTGTGTAGTTCAATATATCGGGATCATGTTTTCGTTTTTTTTTAAGTAAGCCTATTGTGATTAAAACACTTTAAAGGTTAACGGTGTAACAGAGCAACACCTCTTACGGTTTACCGCAAATGTAGTCAAAGTGTTCAAACAAGCTACAACACGAAACATTCGGTTTGGGCGCCATCAACAAAATTAAAACAAAAATATCAGCAGTCTAAAGGTTCTCAAAATTACTTTATCGGATTTAAATAAACTTTCAAGTATGAAAGTTCATAACAATAACCAATTTGGAAAAATATTAATTCATTTGGGAAAATAGAAAATAAAGCCTGACTAGTCAGTTTTATCGATAACTTAAACAGGTTAAGCATGGTAATACAAACAGATATACTGTTTGATTTATTGTTTAATATCAGTCATCTACGTTATTTTTTCAATTTGTTGTCAAAACTAATATTTTTAGATCCGAAAATGAATTTCCACAATAAGAATATAAACACTGAAGACCATGTTAAAACCAAGACACAAACAAAATCAGATTTTCAAAAATCAGCGATAAAAAGGTAATATTTGGAGATTATAAATGGCCGTAATTTTGGAATGAATGAACAAGTTTATGCTTCGTAATATACTGTATTACTAAAATCAATCTATGCGCCAAATTGTACTTTTTGGATATTCATTTCCATCACGTCAGCGAGACAGCTGCGTGCCGCGATTAGTTTCATACCCAGACTTCAGCAGCAGTTCGCGTAATTCAAATAAAGTTATACAAAGATACGCACAATCCGTGGTAATGTGATTCAGCGAGCCCGGAGATAAATTTATATTCAATGTTAACAAGAGATATTTTTCTGTGAATCCCAAAAAAATATAAAAATGATAGCCAATAGCACTAGAGATAGCGGAGGTTTTGCTCTTGGTTAGAACGGCAGTTAGTGTGCGTTGCCAGGCAACGGTTGTCACGGCAACGGCGGGTGGGAGTGGCGTCTCCCGGGTCTCTGCAACCCTTCCCGCCAATATTTTTTATAGCTTCACTTGCAACGTACAATTAACTTAAAATTGTTCAAAAACACTACTCAAACAACAATACAAGTACATTAAACTGTTTAAAATCGAAAATAAAAGAAACAAACTCTTAACAAGTTTACCAAAAACCCAATTCGGTGCAAATCGACAAAAACCAAAGTACCGCATGTGCACACTAAAAAATAGGACAAAAGAAAAATACAGAATTTGAAATATCGCTGTTTGCATCTGTCACGCTGACGTGATGAAGGCAACTTTCTAGATTTTTTTTATCATAGCTTCTTTTTGAAAATCAAATTTTAACATAAAAAACATCATTAAAATCTACTTGATTGCTAGCGTTAAAATCCATTTTGTATTGACATTTAAAACTTTCAAATTGCATTGGAAACACAAAAGTGAACCCTGACCACCGTCGAATTAAATTTCTTAATTTCAAAGATTTTGTCAATTCGAAGTGTAAATTTATGCAGTTTTTAACGTTGATTACGATGGTGAAATCAGATTTTCAAAAATATTACGTAATTTTTGAAGATTTGAAATGGCCGCAATTTTGGAACTGTTGAATTAACTCTGTTGCTTAATGAATGTGTCCAAGCTAGGCACTTCCGACCTGAAAGAGGCATTGCAAACGAAAAGAAAGAACCACACCTATATGCAAAATTTCAAAGAAATATGTCGATGTGCAAACACGCAGACTGGCAGACATTTATACTATAACAGATTTATTTTATAAAGACGCAATTAAAACGGAAAAATCAATCAAAATTTCAAAATATTTTCTTCACGTACTTCAAACTTTTAAATATACTTAGTACAGTGAAAAAGTAATCATTTTATGTAATGTGTGTTCTGTAGTTCATCAAAATTTTGCAACAGAAACCGGCCTGCAAAGCATGTATATTGGACAATCAGCTGATTGACAGCTAATTGACCTTGTCTGGTGTATTAAATTACCTTATTAATGAATGAGTACTGCAATTAATTACTACTTCTGTATGAGTTTTTTTTTATACAAAAATGAGGTACATGTCTCAAAAGCAAACCATGAACTTCGTACTGTCTGTCAATTTTAAAGTTTATAACTTCAAAAACTGTTGTCAAAGACTATTTGCTTTATCAGTGGCTTCCGATGGTTGTCCGTCTGTGCATACTGCTTGAAGCTTAAACTGACAGATTTCAATCAAATTAGGAAGTAATTTGCTCATTTCTAGGGACCATTTACTTGTTAAAAATCTTTTTTGGACGTGTAAAAATCCATTCAGAGCTAACAAAAAATATGATTCTCAAAATCTGCATTAACATGTTTTGCATAAATGTGTTTTCAAAGCTTTCACGTAACCGAACTGGCGACCGTAGAGGTTGCTACAGCTACACCCCTAAAAATCCGATTCGGTGAGCTACCGACAAAAACCACGAAATCGGTTTTAGATTTTGCTGACATTTTTCCATAGGCTGAATGAAAATACATAATTCAAGTTAGCGTAGCCGATTTAGCAGTAGGCCCTATATCGAAAAAAATCCACAACCACCGTCAGTTTATTTTGGGTTTTCATTTTTTCTTAAGAACCGCACATCTTTATATCAAATGTGGTACACTAATTTAGGTCATATATATATTAGATGGTCTAGCTCAACATAATGTTTTTGAGGGAAATAACTGAATATGTGAGTTTGTGTGTAATTTGTTTACCACTTATTAATTTCCCATTTAGAGCTTGGTCAGTGACTTAACGGCATTGAGTGTTCTGGTACGGATCACGTGGTAGCGCATCAACAAATCTATTCCCCAGCAGTAATTCTAATGTTCGCAACTAAGATTCCACGTCCAACGACTTCTCAATTTTGCCCACTGTGGTGAGTAAACAAGTGAACCACGCCCCGAGATCGAACCCAAGACTCTTAACTTTAAAATTATTCTAATAACTTGGTCTTCCTACGTTTCTGTAGAAACACGTGGGCAACAAACATTTTATAGACATTTTTATTGAGGAAATCATTAACGCCAAGTTTTTTTATGGTCACACATTATAAACTCTAGACGTGAATTAAATTAATTCGAATCGCCGGCTTCCGGTTTTTATTTTGGACGTATTTAGGCCCAATTTGAGCCGTTTGTGAGGTTGATTGGTCACGCCTGAATGGGTCGAATCAGAGACAAATTGAAAACGTCGACTAATGCATAATTCATAGCCTAACTGTAACATATTTGACGTTAGGTGGACTTACGGTCGTGTTTTTTGGGTACTAAGTAAGAAGGAAATGAAATGTATACTTGTAGTACGAATTTATGTAAACTGAGTCAGTTGTAAAAGGAATTTAAAAAAGTATGTCACTAATCAACTTCTATGTATCAATGATCATAACCACTTTGGTAAGACGATTTAAGAAACAGTGGAAAGTGCACTAAGTCGACGATGATGGGTCTTTTCTGTTATAAGATTTTGTTTTCTGATTCAACTAAACAACAATAACAATGCATAATTCGATGCAGACCTTACATATTCATGATCTGACGTACGGCTTACTTGAGTTAGGTTCGGAAGTATTTTTTTTCAAAACATTTTTTATTAAAAAAAAAACTTTCGAACCTAATCCAATATCTTTTGTTGCAATAAGGTTTGTCATTTTTTTAAAATTTGTATTATTAAGAGAAATATGGAAATATTATAACGAGTTTGCATCACTACCTACTAATAGTAGTTGGTATAAATGTAAATAACTGTTTTAAAACCACCGGGTGCTAGAACAAAAGATGGTCATTGGGGATTAACCAGTTTTGTGAAACAAATTACACGACGAATAAAAACAAAAATTGGAAAAAAGTAAAGAAAACATTAAGAGAAGACGTTGGGAAAATGAAAATATTTGTCCGAAAAGACATGGAGAAAAGCGAAGAATTTAAAGTGTAACAAAGATATTTTCGGAAGCAAAGTTAGCTAAAAAGAAAGTATACTAACGCTGGAGAAAAGTGGAAGATTCGAATTTTATTAAGAAAGTATCTCGGGAAAACAATTATGCAAAGATTATGTAACGGTACTACACGCTAAAGTATAAAATTATCAAACTGCATAAATCAGCTTAACCACTACTTTTTTTTAACTTATAAATAGAACATTGAGGTCACTGTGTACAAACCCATTAAACTGACACGCACTTTCTTATCGGTAGGAAATATATGTTCTAGAAGAATATCGAGAAGCAGTCAATTACAATATTACATTATCAGTTAGTTCAGGCGTAGTAGCTTGGCCTTGAAATCCCAACATCCCATGCAATGAATCACGGTTGATTTCCTAAACTTGAAGAGTTGCATAAGCGATGATCAATGGCTTAGGCTTATCTACAGCATTTTCAATTTCAACGGCAGTAGATATAAAATACTTTAGTTCTCGATGTCTGATCTTTTAAAACACCGAGATTTCTTACTCGAATCTGTACAAAACAAGATGGCGGTTTATTTTTAATTCAAGCTCTGCTCGTGAACCGCGATGACTTCAGTCCATTGAAATGGTGATGACTGACCCAAGACCTTGATATTAGCTCCGATCTTGACTCTAGAATCTAGATCACTTTTTGCAGAATCCTTTAAAACAAGTTAATCTTTTCAATAAAATGGCGGCCACCATTTCAAATCTTTAGAAATTCATAACGGTTTCTTCTTACGCTTGTTTAACAATCAGATACCACTACAATCAGCGTAAAAATCTGTATAAATTAACATTTAAGTTTTGAAATTCCAATGGAAACACGAAAATGAACCTGCCGCCAGGTAGACAGACCATTTTCGTGTTTTCCAAATAAATTCAAAGTTTAAATGTTAATTTATGTTAAATTTAACACCGATTAAAATGGTGAAATTATGATTTAAAAAAAATTAAATAATTATTAAAATTTGCTTTTATTACATCAGCGAGAGAGTTGCGTGCCGCTATTATTTGTTTTAAGAAGCCCTACTTGTGAACAGTTTTTACTTGAGTTATTCATCTTCATTTGACCAAAAATTGATGTTCTATTTTTTAAAAATTTCACATTTTTTTGAACTACATTTTGAGAAAATCAGATTTGCGATTGTATTGTTAAAAGTTTTTGTCAAAAAGTTTAAATCAAAAATTCTAAAAAAATTGAAAATTTTAGATATGGTGTAAATAATAGGTATATATTTTAAACAATTGTAATCTTTCTGCATACTTTGTTTGCGAATCAGTAAAAATAACTTATAATGAAATACCTTAAATCAATGAGGGCAAATTTACTTCGCCTAATCTGAAGTATTTGTGATAAGATTTCATTGGGAATTAAACCAATTACGAATTATATCAACCGATGAAATCAACATATTTTGTTAATTCTTGTAAGCCTTTACCTCTTGTTCAAAAAAAATTGTCAAATAACAATCATTTAACTGAGCCGCCAAGTTCCATTTTCCTTTTTTAAATTTTTTTATAAACGGAAATTATTTTAAATTTTGTAGCGTTATGATTCTACACGACTCGAATTTCATAAATGTTGTAGATTTTTTAGAAATCGATCACTGTTCACCAATCGATTCGCTAATAGATTATAAAAAGGATATTTTAACACAATCCTGAATGGTTAAGAATTTGTAGAAAAAAAATAACTCTTGTTCCGTTTATTTGTAAGTGTACGTTATAATTAATTTCGTTTTTTCAACATTATGTAACTAAGAACAACTTTCGTTAACAATGCAATTATTAATGTTCTTCCGAACTGTTTAATTCTGGTTCACAATGGCACAGAAAATAACGACAAATACTCTAAAAATGAGTGAAATGTGATTAACCGATTTTGAAAAATTAAAGATATTTTTCCGAACCGATATAGCGAATTTCGAAAAAGAGAATGAATGAGAAAGTATGTCTAAAAAAGTGGTTTTTTACGTGTATACGTGGGTGAGGGTGATGAGACAATTTTGCTGAAATGTAGCATGCACGTTTGGTTTGCCCATATTTTGGATTAATTTTTTTTTTTAAATGTTCTTAATGTTTTTTTGACAAACTTTTAAAACGCCGTTTTTTCAAAATCAGCGCTGACGATTTAGGCCAACACTTTCTCAAATGTATAGCCCACATACCAAAAAAATCTGGTTCGTGAGTTATTAAATAAAATTTCTCAAAATCTGTTAATAAGGTTGCTCAAATTCCTGAAATATCCCTTAAATATAAATATAATATAAATACAAATATAAGATTCAAGAGTCATTCAGTGTATATAGAATTTGAAATAAAAGAAATTTACGGTTCTGGAGCAAGTCGGTAATCCTTGATTACTACCGGATTTGTTTGTTTTCCGGTTTACCTACCAACCGTAAATAATTTCGTTTCAATTTTGTAAACGTACTGAAGAGTAAAATTGTACGATCGATTGTTAAAAACCAGGCAGGACGAATATTTATTCGTCAGGTTCGCGACCTCAGCGGCCCACCACTGCGCAGGATGCACCGCTGCGGGTTTCTCAATAAAATAATTGCCCGTTGCATCAAGTACGGGACCCTAAGACTCCACTACCGTTCAGCACTATGATTAAGCCCGTCTACCCGCCCTTGTCCGCTTTACGCTCCGCTAATTCCATTAGACGACGTTTCTAGCGTTAAATATCATATTTTATTAACCCATGATGACACAACGCCAGAACCGGGTTACCCTAGATCTGCTTCAATGAAGCCACAATTAACAATGCTTCTGCGGCTTCCGCCCTAGATTTTGAAGTACGACATTACGGTTTGCAGTAATTGTGTGGTGATACCGTAACACCGTACTTTCTCCCACTAGAGGATAAGGCAAAAGTACGATATTTGTATTTGGTTTTCAATTAAAACCAGGACGAATTTCTGGAGTTACGTCTTTTTTTTATAATTTATGTCCATACTTTACGCGAGTAATCACGCCATTTGTTTAGCGTTAACGGAAAGGATAAAACTTGCAGCAGTAACTGCAGTCTCCTCCCTACTACCTTGAGGTGCGCAGCTGAAAGACACAGACGACTTGACCTATGATAAGCCACCTCGAACACGACCCTTTCGTCCCATAACGAATGTTAAACGTAAAACCTTTTTTGTCTAGATTACTAGTTGAATAATTACGATTGACATTTTAAGGCGGTGATCAAGAGTGAATAATCATCCGAACAGCTTTTGCATTTTTCCTATGTTTAAATTTCGTGTCTACAAGAAATTCATGGTTTCCCTATTTAATTGTTGTCAAAGTATAAAGAAAAAATTGTTTAACCGTAAGGGCCGTGCCTAATTCTAGAATTTCACCATGTGTCATTTTTTTTACTTCCTCATTATTACGAGATAAAGTTACTTGGTGATAGTTACAAAAATCGATTTTAATTGATACAATATTAATTTTCAGAATCCCTGAATTTGTCCATACCTATTCTAATAGGCGTAGTACTTTTTTTTCAAAATTTTAGTGTTTAGAGAATCAAAAATCGTTAACAAAAATAGGCTTAAACGGTACTGATCTATTTTATAATATAACTGAAATTTACTCGATACAGTACAAACACAAAACACAGTTTCAAACCAGCTCATCAAATTTCGGCTGTGTAACTTGTAGGTTATAACTCGAATCAGTGAAGAGCCTGCCGAGATTTAAGGAAAATCTGGTGAATTTTAAAAACAACTGTTACTTTTTGGTTGTTACATAGTTAGACAGCATTCGAAACTACCTTTTTGAAGACATAATTGACTGCAAAATTTGTATTATGTTTTGTTCTTTGTCGATACATCTAGAATCGTAATTCTTTAACTGTAGAACGAAATATTTTTTGCCCGCGCACTTTAGCATGATTAACGTTCGTAACTTTAGTCCGATCTGATTCAAACTTTGTACAAAAATGATTTTCGTAAAAGCTTGGACAAGTTCAAAATGGCGGCCATTTCAAATCTTTAAAAATTCTTAACTTTTTTTTTACTTTTTTAAAATTCGGATTTCACCACCGTAAACATCGTTAAAAACTGCATAAATTAGCTTTTTGAATGTCCAAAAACCGTTGAAATTAGGAAATTTAATTTGACGGCGTTCAGAGTTCATTTTCGTGTTTTCAATGTAGTGTGAAGGTTTATAATGCAATGTTATTCAGAATTTCAAAACGGTTAAGACAAAGAAAAATAAAAAATGCGACAGCTGCGTGCCGTGCCGCGATTATTTAAATTTGAGTACCTCGGAAGATTTTGTCAGAATTTTAAAGAAAATTAAAGTAAGAGAGTTTGTGCGCAGATTATTTTCACTTTCCTCTTCCGTGTGATAGGCCGAATCGAATCGCTGTACTGTACATCGGTTTTAAACACATTGCTCAGAATGCAACTGAACAGTTACAAGAATAACGGTATTCCTGTCTACGTCTAGGTCATTTGTTGGTGAGGTTAGATAGACTACCAGAGGAGCTGTAGCATCTGGGATTCTTATCAAATTTTGCTTAAATGCAGTTCACAAAAAACGAACAAATCCTACCTCGCCAAAACACCTGGTTCGGAAGCTATTAATAAAAAAACTAAAACTGACAATTTTTTTCAAAATCGATCCCACAGGATTTGTTTAAATTTTTGTTTCGATTGTTTTGGATGTTTTGTCTGAATATTTATGGGCTAGATGTCAGCAAAATTTGAAAAACGACAAAACCGATTTTGAGATAATCCTATTCGGTCTGTTAGTTTAATGTCCAAAGTCCAACGATGTGGATTAGACATTTAAAAAACACGTTTTTCACATAATCACGGATTTTTCCCACGATTACTATACTTCGTACGGTGAGAAAGTATTAAACGGTTCAAAATGAAGCCCTTTCAGTAAGAAAATATAACGTATAAATCGCTTCTTCCTGAAAAACCGAGTTTATGAGCTGGCGATAAAAAACCGGTAAATCGGCATTGAATATCTTTCTCGAAATTTGGCCAATTCAACGCAGTTTAAGGAAGTCAGGAAATAGGTAGAGAGGACTTAAAAAGGTGTTTAATGTGAGATTACCGTGATTTTTAGGAAATGCCACACTACACGCCAATTGTAAAGCAGATCAGGAAAGTATCTGTTATTTACAACCAAGCTAGTTTACCTAATTTGAATGAGGATATTAAACCGAAAATTCAAAAAATCTCAACCGCTGTCAAAGTTTCCTACTTACTCTATAAAGTTGTCGTTTATTTAAAATTTCGTGGACTTATTTCTAAAATAACTTTTAAAAAATCTGTCCAACGCTTAACGTAACGAATTTTGGGGAACGGGTGACAGCGTGACAAGTTTCATTTCTGTGGCCAAAGGCATGCACTTAAACTATTTGTAAAGAGCCGAAATTATACACTACGTAAGAAGGTTTATGTAATTTGTTTCTCTACAGCAACGATGCCGTAGGCACTAGGCAACCTAACTGGACCAGAACCTCTGAGAAGCCAGGACATAGAGAGCTTGACGAATTTTCGTCTCAACCTACTTCCTTGGTTCTTTTATAGAAATAATCGCAAATCATTTTAGAAAGTTTAACGTTCACAGATAAATCGAATCGGTAATCGATAATAAGCCCGTGCCTGCTAGACTGTCACTTGCTTCTGACAATTGACCCTTTTCATTGTTGACGTTCCCGATTAGGTTTTTTTTGCTAACAATTTCACTTTTACTTCCGTTCAACAGTTTCCGGAAATACTTTCGTGAAAACAGTGCATTTCCATTATCCAAAAATACCGTAACATTTTAAAGTTGGTATTATTAATTTATACTAACATGGGAAAAAAATTAATGATGCAAAAATATTGCACAGATAATTTCAATAGAGCTTAAATTCGATGTCAACCTTAAGCTCCCAAAAATTATTGGAAAATCGGTTATAGTGAAAATTTGTATACGAAAATTCACATCTCATGCCAAGTGTAACAAAATATTTAAAAAATTGGTTATGATTAAACGAAGCACAAAACTGGAAACACTAAACAAAAAGCTTTTGGTCTTTATTCCCAAAGAAGTATTTTTTTTTTAATTTAAAATTTGGTATAACCTACAGATTTTCTTATACGACCATTATTTCAACAAAAACAATTTTTGAGAGATTATACGCCAATTTCCCTTGTTTTTTTTACTATATACAGTTCTAGTTTTTGCATCTAACCTTATTTTTTTAGGAAAACGTGACTCATAGTTTACGTCCATTTTACTTAGGTACTTTTAAGGACCACATTTGAATAATATTTTAAGTAGTTTTTGAGAAATTCTACTGTGTAATTTTTCAAATTTTTGGGTGAGGGATTCTTGTACTACAGATGAGGATAGGCGCTCATTTCATAGATCACGGTGTGGGTCTTACCGTGAAGGCTCTGTAACGACTCGTTTTCCAGAAGAAATTCGATAAATATGCAATAAGTTTTTCCCATTCATGTGCAAAGAACACGATGCACAACTAGTGAACTACGGTAACCCAAGTAAAGTCGAGGGAACGATGGCCCGATGGACCGGCATCTATGCATTCCATCACGATGATATTGATAGCGGTGGACGGTCAGACAGAATCCAGTTATTTTCCTATTTTTGTTGTGCAACAAGTTACAACTGTCAACAAGAACGAATCCATTTACTGTAATGTGTTTCTGGAACTAATGCCCGCAGGCTGGCAGGCTGGTGTCGTAACAGGACTTTATGCTTCCTTCGTCGTTACTGTTGCGCCGTTCCTAAACACAGCACAAAGCTGTTTCGCTAAGTTGATAACTTTGTGCGTAACCCGAAAAAAAAAAAAAAATCCGATGGCGGTCACGTACTTACCATGGTGCCCACTCCATCACGAAATAGTCGCAATTTAGAATTTGTAGAAGGATATTTCCCACTTCATGTTTCCTATATTAAGAACATTTCTACTTAATGTCTTCCTTTTTATTTCTACAACTCCGTATTTTTTTTTTTTTTTTTTTTTTTACCTTTTGACCCGTTCTGTAGCTATATCTGTACAAAAAGCGTTTCGAGATGTTAGCAACTTCTATTGGTTGTCGCTCAAAAAAGGTTGTTGAAGGTTTGAAACACTTAATGGCGCTCTTCTAGCTACAACCACGCGATACTGCAACAATAATCAGGCTACCGTACGCAAAACTAGCAAACACGGTCACAAAGAGAATGTACACAAAATAACAATGGAAATCGTACAACATTAAATCTGCAACAATGGAAATCCAATAACACAAACTGCAAACAATGGAAATAGTATAATACAGAACCAACAGAAACCTCATATTACTGAAACGGGAACTGAGTTCTTTTAAAAACCTGTGCCGCGTGTGAAACCTCCCATATGCGCTTGCATACCATTAAAACATTTAACGCATACGGGCGTTATCGTTGTGAGAAAAGGCTATGACCATATCAGAATTAAGTCTTAGTTGAAAAAAAAGGTAGATCCTCTGCTGTATTCTGTGCAAATTTATGCAATAACAGTTGGAATTATATAAGCCGAGCTATTAATACAGCGTATAATTAAACAGACGTATTAACTACCGTCTGACAGTTGCATGTGTGTCAGGAGTTCACACAGACCTGGTACAGTCAGTCCCAAGAATTATGCAGAAAGTACTCCTGCCCAACCCCCTTAGTCTTTCGGTTAACACTATAAAGACTGTATCACTGTATACACCAAATTTAATTGCACAAATTAAATTTTTACTTTTCTAAACACCAATCGTAAACATAGATATTTTTTACGCGTTGTAAATGAAAACAGACGTTTAGAATCTTTCCATTTACATACACAAATATTTTTAATTTCACACAAACATATAAACCAAAACTGGAAATATTTCAAAATTAAGTACAAATTACGTTAAGGGGATGGATCACGTAAAAATGTGTAACCCATTAAATATTTTTTAAAAATGTAATACCAAAAATATTAAAAAATATATTTTTTTTAATTAAAAAAAACGTTTTTTGTTACATTTGTGAACAAGACTAACAAAAACTCTATTATACAAAAATTCATAAAACTCAGACAAATTCTTAAATTTTTCCAAATTTAAAGTTTTTTAATGACTCCACATGTCACCATATGTATTTAATGTCATACTACAGGGGCGTTTGGTTGAGGGCTGCATAATATTTCAGATAATGAATATTTGGCCTAGATACATCAGGTAGATAGATAGGTAGATTATTTATCTATAATGGGGGGGGGCTAAACCATATTTAGTGATTTTTTCCAATCCATTATAAGGAAGAGATCGTCGAAAAAATTACCTTCAGAACCACTGAATGGATTATAATTAATTCTATCATATCTTTTTTCTAGTTCTTTAAAAATAACTTTCTTTGAAACTGAAAGTAGAAAGATACAAAATAAGAGTTAAACTGAACTTTCAAATTATATTAATACAATCGCGGCACGCAACTGACTCGCTGACGTTGTGAAAGCGATTTCCAATAATAAATTTCATATCTTACTCTTTATTAAATCTTGATCAAACCGTCATTATCAGCATTAAAATCTGCGTATATTAGCATTTTAAACTTTTAAATTACATTGATTATACGAAAATGAACCCTGACCGCCGTCAAAATCTAAATCTTAAATTATCGAAATTTGAAAATTCAAAATCCTAATTTAAGAAATTTTAACGACAATTATGATAGTGCAATTAAATTTTCAAAATAAAATTAAGATAAAAGTTTATATTTTAAAGTTCTTAAATGGCCATCATTTTGGAAATTTGAACAGATTTTTTGGGCAAGTAGCCCGGCTACTTTATTGCCAAAATCGACTTTCGTACCATGTTTGAGTCAAACCGGACCAAATAGTGACACTCGTGTGACTGCCAAAACACAAACAATGATGAAAATGAACTTCTAAGGATTAAAAACCAAACCAAAAGGAACAATATTATTAACTACATAATTAAAAGTATGAACACTTAAGCGTATAGGTTACCTAATAAAGATCAGAGTTTATTTGTCTGTGTGTGTGTTAAGATAAAAATCTCGGTCATGCTTGGTGTCAGTGCGACGCACTTCGAAGGGAACAGAAAGATAAAGACATATTTACATAATATTATGTATTACATGAACGGATGAGCGAGTTTCCCATAGGACTGCCCTCCAGCTTCAAGGCAATTACCACCCCCTCCTACTTACACCCAAGGTTGTTATTACTTCTAAGAACGCGTTATTTACAGTTTACTGTAGCCTAATAACAAGGTCCAGAAACAGGGAGAAAGCAGGCATAATTATAAGTGACTTCGGATCGTTTAGTTGTTTATTTTCTTACTATAAGAAAAACTGTATGTAGAAAGTGTTTGTTGGCCGTGTAAAAATTAATTCGGAGATTGTGTTGGTCGTTCTTTCAGTTCTAGAAAAACAATTTTTACTTGTATGAAGTACCGACAAATGTAGCCTGCACATCGCTGGCATGAATGAATCGATTTTTATGAAATTTAGTAATATAGTTTTATATCTTGAGGCAATTTTTTTAATGTTTAAAAAATCGGTTCTACGCCCTGTTGGGTAAAAAAAAAAACATTTAAAAAAATCTGATTTTCTACTCAAAATCGATTTTAACGATGCAGTGTCGCAAGTTTGAAATAAAATGTATTTAAGGTAAATCGGTATTTCACTGTGTAATGTTTTTCAAAATAGTCCTATTTTAGGCTCTCCAATCTAAATTGAGGGGCAAAAATAGATTCGTGCATTCGCACGCACGCGCGCACACACGCACACACACACACACACACACACACACACACACACACACACAGTGAGTGCATGCGCGCGCGCCTAGCACGCTCAGGTCCGAAATTTTGATCGGATTTTATCCAAACTTGGCACAAATATCGATTATGGTAATAGGTTGGACAACGTTCGCTAATCAGAAAATTTCGTTCAACAGTTTTAAAATGGCGCCATTTCAAACCTTTAAAAATTCCTTGACCTTTTTGTCTTAAATGTTTTTGAAAATCGTAATCAGCGTTAAAGACTGCATAAATAAGCATTTTGAATTTTTAAAATCCGTTGAAATTAAGAAATTTGTTGACGCAGTCAAGGTTTATTTTCTCCTTGCCAATGTAATTTAAATGTTTAAAATGCTAATATATGCAGACTTTAATGCTGATTATGATGGTGTAATAGGATTTTCATAAAGTTAAGATGAAGATAAAATACATTTGGAAATTCGCATCCTATCAAGTCAGCGAGACAGTTGCGTTCCACGATTATTTTATATTTAAGGACAAAAATATATGATTGTACACTTTTTAACTCAATATCAAATTTCACTGATGTACAATCACGTTTGACAAATGGCACAGGAATTATAAGAAGTGTGAGGTACTATTTTCGTATCAAAAAATTAGCAATCGAAATAATATTGGCAGTAAAAGTTCTCTAATAAGGTTGACGGTTGCCATTAATTAGTGTTAACCCAGAAACATGTCATGTCAAAGCAATGTTACTTGAACACAATTATCAACAATTACAAAGAAATGGTGTGAAATTCCATTTAATGGGGTTGAGCGCAAAGCATTGAACCAGTTTGTTCATGAGAGTCTGGCTGTGTGAGTCTATATAGCCTAGACAGTCTGACTGGGTAACTGTAATTTTACTGTACTGCAAACTGCAAACCAGCAAGGCGGTCTAGTGAAACACATTCCACAATACACGTCTGGCCTGAACCTACTTACTGTACATTTTTCTTATTTTGTACAAGTGTAAAAAAAAGTACAATAGTGAGCGCGAGAAAACAAAAATAAGTTATTTTTGAGAGATCCGTTTCCCGGTTTAATCGAACTGACCGAGCGAAGCGAAGTCTCTGTTTCAACTCGATCGTTCGCACATTTGGTTTGTGCTAGCCAGTTTTGGACAAACGCATTGACCGATTGTTTTGAAATTTGGTACGAAGTACCTTCTATAAAGCCCGAACGACGTAGGCGTAGGATTTTTTCCCAATTATTTCCGTTTCAAAATGGCGACTTGTAATTTAACGGTGCTGAATTACGCAGTTTTGGTCAAACGCACTGATTGATTTGAAATTTGGTACGAAGGTATCTCGTATAAAGCCCAAACGACATATGCCTAAATTTTTCCCATTCATCCCCGTAGGGGGGTGCAGACTAGCTGCACCTATTGAGAGGATTTAGACGTCCCTCGCGGTACCCGAGTCTAACACAAAACATTACACTTACGACTTTAACACTTTACACTCACGCTTACATTTAGGGAGGCGATAATAGCCTCAATGTGCTTTTCGCCTTAAAATAACAACAACAAAAAATGCCCATTCATTTTCTTTTAATGATGGCGGATTCAAATTTAACTATAAAAGTGTAGTTGCTGGCTATTTCAAATAATACTGGCTGAACGGCAATTCCTTCACAGAGAAACAGCGTAAAATCTCCAGTAACATTTTCCGTAAATATTAGTTAAATTGGCAAAAAAAAGTTAAGAACGCATCAGACGCTGCTGAGGAGCGCTCTGTATATTAATTAAGAATATACTGTAAGGTCTACTATTCTATGAACTACAGTATTAGTAAAGATGTTCTAACTTGGAGATGCATGTCTGTGCACATCGCTGATGACGGTGACTAGAATTGATAAAGCCACAAGTTTTCTATTGAAAACAATTGAAATCGTTAGTCAATATTACAAGTTTTAAAGATTGTTTAATACAAAATAGTTTTGAGGAAAAAATACAAAGCAGTAGTCTAGAGGTAAAATAATGCATGAAAAAAATTTCATTTAAACGATTAAAACAGACTAAGCGATTTTCTTCTTTTAAATTGAAAATATTTGAAAAATTAGAAGTGTCTCGAGGTATGAGTAAAGTGAACCTCGATTATTAATTATTTTTCTTTTCACGTGTTACCTTTTACTTTGGCCACCCAGGATAACAGCTTTGATTGTTTCTTAATTTTGAGTGCTTTAACGTAAACGTGAGCATTTATAAGTTTCAATGTTCTAAGGTTTAAGTTAGGCAACTGAGAACGAGGAAAACGTCGTGTAACTTTTCCATAAACACAAATAACGGCTCATATCCGAATAATATGAACATGCCATCATTAAGTAACAATTTTAAAAGCAAAACACTATTATTTCTATACTTGTAACAAATTTATAACATTTCTGTTTAATCCAAGATGTTATCAACCCGTTAACTGTTATCAAACAACGTCCATTGCGACACATCCTATCTGATAACGGTGGAAGAGCGAAGTATTCAAATAACACTGATTAGATGCCTTTTTCCTATCTGTAGTGGATTAACTGGGTTCATTGTATTCTCGGACCGGATAGTTTGTACGTGTGCACCAGTAATTATATACCAGCTCGGGGCAATTTGTGCCCGCGTTCGGATTTGTGGCCCACTGCTAGCCTCATTACATACAGAGTGCTTCGAAGTTTTATATTTCCACCTTCTAATTTACTTTCTCCAAAAACAAAGTAAAAAAAAAAATTTAAACAGCCCGCGGCCATAAAAACCAATTTTTAACGGTTCTCGATCAAAGATGCTTTTGAGATATAAAGGCAATCAAGATTTAATGCCCAATTAATTCCATTAAAATCGGTCTATTAGTTGACTCGAGTGATGTGCACAGACGGACAGACATCAACCAAGTATATAGAAGTAAATAAAATATTAAAACATAATATCATACAAACTTAATAAAATTATTTCCCAAAAAATCCTATTTGGAAGCTAATATTTGTGGCACGCAGCCGTATCCCTGACGTGATGGAAGCGAATTTCTAAAAGCAATTTGTCAGTGTTTTTTTAACCTCCGATTTCACTTATAAACAGCATTAAAATAGATACATACTGGCACTTTAAATTTTAAAATTGCATTGAAAAGTATGAAACTGAACCTTGACCGCCGTCAAATTAATTTCAACGGATTTTGAAAATTCAACATGCCAAATTATGCAGTTGTGCTGCTTAAATACACACGTAAACTTTAATTCCCACTCAAAAAGTCTAGAGATCAAGATTAATTAACATTCACTTCAAGGTCCCGGCTCTGGGTCTTTTCATGATTGTCGTCTAATAGCTCATTTTTCAATCGAAATTCACTAAAATGTAAAATCGTTTACAATTTCTACAAAAAACTTCATCAGATTTTGCTCAAATATTTGTTATATATGAAAAATCATAAACCAATGGCGTATCGACTTTCAAAGTAACAGAAAATTAAGGAATTGCAAATAACGACACTTCGGATGGAACCCACTATCCGTGTTTATTTTGAAACCACAAATATTTGCTGCAATGACTAGCAAAATCTAATTAAACCTATTTTTGAGAATTTATGCCAATGTGTTGGAGCTAACTGACATGAACCTCCAAAAGCGGTTCCTTTAAGGATATAACGACCCGTAAATTTCGTATAGGCATCTATGAACATTAGAGCAAAATCTTATCAAAATTGCTAGAACCGATTCTGTGAATATCCGATTTTTACATTTTCTTGACCAAACAAAGGACCTGAATCAATCAAAAAATGGTCTAGAGATATGGAAGGTAGAGAAGTTAACATACATATATCAAAATACTGACATATTTCTAATTTGTTAAAACAATTTTTCGTATTCATTAAAATTTGAAAATTCATTTTCGCCCAATCGTACTTCGTATAGTGAGAAGGTAAAAGGCAGACTTATAGATCCATTCACCAAGTCTTTTATAAAAGTTCAACAGAATAAAGAATTTGTTTCCAACTAAAACTGCAAAGTCTTGCTCAGCTCGGGTATAGGCTCAGTGAAAAGAAATCAATTCTTGCAAGTAAATTCTACCCTTTTCTAACGCTACTAATTTTGTGCTCTCGAGAAAAGATCGATCCAAGGTCAAGTAACACCGGAGTAAGTACCTATTAAACCAAAGTTAAGGGAGGGAGTAGCTGTTAACTTGCCCCATCCCTCTCTCCTGAATAATGTAATCAGATCTCTTTGGTTAAAAAAAAAAAAACTGCACACGCCACTTCAGCTCGCTGGCTTAATTTTCACACGTTTTTAGCAACAACTTAAAGTTAGATGAATATATGTTCAACTGTTTAGTTTTCTCAAATTCCGCATTTTAAGAACCCCTCGTATCTGTGTGCGTGTGTTTATGTGTGCACGCGCGCCTCTGGGAATATACTTCTCGTTAAATTTGGAATGTAAGTCTAATTTGTTTATACCACAGAGCCACTTCAAAAATAAATAAATAAATACAAATAAAAAAACATTTAATGCCTCTGGGGAAGGGAAAGGGGTTTGATATTTCAAAAAAAAATCGGTTCAGAAGCTGTAAAAAAAAATGAAAAATCAACAAATTTTAAATAAAATTTTTGCGGAAATAAACCGGAAAAACCTTCAAAATAGACCCCGACTGCCGTCGAGAGATCGTTTTGTTCTCATATCGTGGCGTCATATTCTTTTATTTCAAATTTGATTAAATAACTTGAGTTACTCTATGTTTACCATTTATCTTATAGTTAATAAGATCAAAATTCGACCAAAATCTGAAGAACCGTTTTGAGTAGACCTAACTCTTATTAATTTAAAAACTGTACTTTTTTCTTTTCTCACAATAAGAAGTACAAGGAAATAACATGAATGTGCAACAAAAAAATTTGATATTAATCTTAAGAATGGTGATTTTTAGTTAAGATGTCTGTCCGTCGGTGCACATCGCTAAAAGAATGGCAGATTTTTATGAAGTACATTTTTTGTTAAAAATAAAGTTTTTCAACGATTTTGTTTTTTTTTTAATTCTAAATTTTCGATCACTTAAAGGTAGTCCTTAAGCGTCCAAACCAAATGCATGGATTGCTATATCCACAAAATCAGGTTCGCGTTATCGACGCAGAAGTATGGACACTTAATTTATCAAAATCTATTTTCTTTGCGATATCGATCGAACAGAAATTGGGTGATTATTAGTTTTGCTTGACCGCCTAAGGTCTTTCTAGACCTGAGCATTTTTGGATTTAACTGGATATGAAAACGTTTCCGCAACATTCATTTCGCCAGTTAAAAGTTGTGCGTCTGTCCGGGTTGCCAGGCATTGGTAACACGATAAAAATATACAGAGTTAACAATACGTTCACAATCCAACGCCGCAGGTGGTGTTCAGGAATAGCCGGAAACTGGATTGTTTTAGAACGGAGGTCACTGGCCATATCGACGTGTAGCACGTACACCTCTATAGCCTCCCCTCTGGCACGTACACTTCTATCCTCTGTCCGTCGATTTGGATCCGGTCGTGGATGCTTACCCAACATATTTAATTAGCCGAGGTGCTGGCCGCGGTGCACTACAAAACAACAGCAACGATTTTTGTTTTAAACGTAATGTTTCCGATTTTTCCGATCGATTTTCCTATGGCGAATTTATTTTTTAACAAATTCCACGACAACGTAAAACTGTCAACGGTCAAAATTTAGAAACAAAATGTAAAAATATTACAAAAACTCTTCCAGATGAATTGGTTTTCCAAATATCAGTTTAAGAATCTATCGACAAATAAATCAAAATCAATTCATCAGATTCCATAAAAATCTTTTATTATTGTTATCAAATTACTGACTTCAGTTTCACTCGTCTGAATGACTTTATCTTCTTCACGCACGTATATGAAAAATATGACGAATCTATTTTGAAAAATATGCCTGGATTTTTGGAGGGTACCTTCCCGTACAATCAAAATATTAAGATCGACGTTTCACAACTTTTAAGACTCCCATTTTTATATGATGCAGGGTTTTTTTTGCTGCACTAAAATTTTTTTTGTACTTGTTGATTTTTGTTATTTGATTACTGTTAATTAAAAAAACAATAAATATTGAAAAAATTTTTATATTGCTAAAAACTAAATCCGCATGCGAACTTTCACCGAAACCGGTCATATAGTTTAGTGCGATCATACACAGACGAAAGTCCGTTCAAAAACTATTTTTCTGGATTAAAAAGAACTAAAAACTGACGCATTTGATGTGATAAAAAGATCCAGAAAAATCGCAGGACGCATTTGTTCACGATCAACATGTGTAGGCATGGAAACTTTCAATAGATACTTTTTCAAAAAAAAAAGGATAGTGTTTCACAGGTCTCCAAAATTTTGGAAGATGCAACAAAGGTTTCGTCTTGTAATACACAGACTTAGTAAATGGAACTGTTAGGGAGACATTAAATCATACTAAAGATAATATACACAAAGAAGAATGTAATTAAACATTTGAAATTATGATAGTCCAACAATGTAGTTTACTTACAAATATCGCTTATGTAACCCGTTGAGTCATGTAAAAATCACATACCTAAAACAAACAAACAGGCATTATATAATTACACTTACAAAAATATCAACTGTTGTTAATTATGACTATACAGTTTTTCATTTCCAACGTTTGCTGGCGCGTTTCGGATCCGTGTTGTGTTATTCTTAGACAAAAACTTACAGCAAAACAGACAAACGAGCTAGCGACTATATGCCTACTTTGTACAGTTAAGACCCTCATCGATACTTGCACACAAAAACCGTTCAAACTGTTAAAAAAATAAAATAAGTCCAGTATGATAAATTATAATAATATTCGTAATTTGTATAATTTTGATTATTTCCTGATTTATTTCATCAAGTCCAAACGTGAGGTACTTCCTATGTTTTGACGTGAAAGCATCTTAAAAATGAATGCCTGGTGAGTGAATAAGGCAACCGCAGCCAAATGAGCAAAAGTCTATCGAAATAATTTCAAAGCAATTACTACATTAAAAATAGAATTAGCACCATGGTTTAGTGAGGAAAGATTTAAGTTTGTTCCAGTACCACGCTGAACGTGTTCAAAACTGCCTACCACATTCTTTTACTGGTAAAAACTGTCAATCGAAAATCAATGCGCATATATACATACAGAGACTAAAAGCTCTTAAATGCCTAGTTTAATTTGGAGAGGGCATAAAGGGACCGATTTTTATGATCTTTAGCACACTCTGAAACAAAAACTGAACTGCAGAGAACTTTTCACAAATGTGTTTCCCCATCCCCTTAACATAATAAAAAAATCTGATTTTTTCGAAAGTGTTTTGATTAAGAATAGCTCAAATCGAAATAACTTATAGTATTTGTCGCTAATTCTCCCGAAAACCTGATTCTGCAGCTACCGAAAAAATAATGGAATACCCGTAAAAATACAATTTATAAAATTCTTCGGAAACGAAGGTACTGGTGAAAATAAAATTAATAAACCATTGAAGTTTCTGAAGTAGTTCACCGTTATGAGTTATGGATTTACACACTTAGGATCAAAATCTGATCAGCTGATTTTGAGATTTTGATTAGGAAGTTTTCCTGTTTTTTACCGATAATTCTCGAACCGATATAAGAAATAGGTGGACGGATGTTTTTGTGGGTTTTGTAGAATTTCTTTCTCACACTGCTGAACAAAGATCGACTGTAGCTTATCTGTCGCTAATGGATTTATGTCCCAATAAAACTAATGTTAAACTTTACCCGTTTGTTCTCCTCTATATTTTGTCGATAACATCTAGATGGCTTTTTTGTTTTAGAACATGAAAAATATTATAATTTCATCTTTCAAATGTTAAAACAACCTACACACAGGTGAAAACTTTTATAGCCATCGGTGTGTGTATTGGTCGATCAATGAATGCCGATAGAATGATATTATACGTCAAAATATGAGGGAAATGATTTCACTGTTACGGGACATCGATCCTATCGCTGACAAATACAAATCAACTCTGACTCTTAGCACATCTTTGATGACTCTCAGCTCTGTGCGAACCCGTCTCGTAACACACAAGCAGAGCTGAGATTGCCAATCAAACCATCCATCTTATGTCCAGACAATAGGCTCCACTACAGACTGCACAAACAGCAGGCAACACCGTTATAGGCCTAACTGTAACGGACTGAAACCATGGAAAGAAATAATGGTCAAGAAGAGACGTGCTGATGGTAAAATATCTCTTTGTGCTATTACAAGAATACACTGTCATTGATGTAGCACAATGCTTCCTCGTCGAATTATATGAGCTTGAAACTCGTCCTAATCTCAAAATTGTTAAAAAAATCCCCCGTAAAAAACCAATGCGCACAAGATCCTCGCATTTTGCTTTTTAATCGATCGACAACACAATGGCAAAATCGGTTCATCAGATTTCCCCTAGAGTAAATCATAATCTGAATATAATGCTAATTTATTTAAAAAATATCGGTTTATCAGATGTTACAGAAACTTGAAACAAGAAATTTATATTTCGAGAATAAATCCAAAAACCCCGACAAGTCACGTTTATTTTCGTTTTTCACGATTCACTTTAGAGCCGTAAATTTATTTTATTTTAAATTATTCACACTGACTTTTGTCACGTGTATGTGGCCATAATTTCAGCAAAACTGAACTTTTCATTTTTTTTTCAGTTGCTCTAGAAACGTACTTTTTAAGAGCTATATCGGCCAATACTTTTTGTTTGGATACTTAGAACTATACAAATCTTACTGAAATCGTTTGAGCAGATTTTAAAAAAATCAAGTTTTTTATATTTTGAAAGTAGTATTTTTTTTTCACTCAATGTACCTGAAAACGGTCCATGGAAATACCGAACTCTAGACGGAGCTGAAAATTCGAGAAAAAAACTTGTATTCACATATCACAGGCCAGCCTATGGAGATTTATATGGCTAGGGGTTATTTGAGGCGAAAATAGCTTACCAAAATTAAAAAAATATTTGGGAAGTCAAGGATATGAGCTAAACCACTCAGTCTGGAAACATTTGTCCCTGTCTAACGCAACAGCCTTGATATATTTATATATAGTGCTCTTTACTGACACGTGGATCAACACACTGTCGTGTTTATCTCACAAGACATCCATCACACCTCCAACTCTACCGCTCATTGCAAAATGAATTGGAAAATAGAAACGTTTTAAGTTTTAATTCAATCGCGACACGGCAGCGGTCTCGCCGCGCCGAAGTGTTAGAAGCGGATTTCCAAATTACGTTTCATCTTATTTTTTTTTTTTTAATTTTTATTTCGTTAACATAATCAGATTGAAATGTGCATGTATCATTAGCACTTAAAACTTTCAAATTAAACTGAACATAGAAAAAATGAACCCTGATCGCCATCATCAAATTTCTTCATTTAACCGGGGTTTAAAACTTTAAAATGCTAATTTATTCGATTTTTAACTTTAATTACTATTGTGAAATCAGATCCTAAAAAAATGTAAACAAAAAATTTATGAATTTTTACAGATTTGAAATGGCCGCCATTTATAAACTGTTGAACGAATTTTGCATCAGCGCGCGCGCGCACAGAGAGAGAGAGAGAGAGAGAGAGAGAGAGAGAGAGAGAGAGAGAGAGAGAGCGAGAGAGAGAGAGAGAGAGAGAGAGAGAGAGAGAGGGGGAGGGATGTTGAGAATAACGACTCCTTAAAAAGTGATCTACAAGGGAAGTGCTCAATTCAAGGCTCCGGGTTTGTATCACACCATGATAGCCGCTTCAATTGCTTATTTTTCTAATAGAAATTCGCTAATATGAAATTCAAAACAGAATTTTATTTAAAAAAGTGACAGTACAAATTATACATGGTAATTCAAAACTGCACGATAATCTATCAGGAGCTTATCATATAACTAAAAATAACTCATACACACGCAGGTCCTGAAACGGTTCGTTTCCCGTCTGTCGTTAGTTTGTTATTCTGAAAATTAATGATAACAGTATTTTTATTGTTTAGAGACAAACAATTTTTTGTAATTATTTTCTCTAGGTCAAAGTTTAACTTAGATATATATATTATTTTGTTTATCTATAAACATTCGAATATAGTATAAACAAAAATATTTTGAATACGAATTTGTAATATTCTTTTTTTTTACAAATTACAACCTAATGTTGTAGCTGTTTTTTAAATTAAAAAACAAATTGTTTTTAATTTTTATCAATTACTCGGTTATCCTTTGACAACAAAATGCACACGCGCAATTTTTTTCAATTTTAATATACTCTACGCAACTGTGAGAAATCCTTTTGTGGGAAAAATTGTCATTATTTTAAGAACGATTTTAAACACTGACTATAATTGTGATATTGTATTTTTTTTTAATGTAAGAAAATGAGGGCCTTTCTGGACCTTCAAATGATCATGAACATCGATCCTGATCTCTAGATCGAATTTTGACAAGTCCTTAAAATTTGTGTTGTGTGTGTGTGTGTGTGTGTGTGTGTGTGTGTGTGTGTGTGTGTGTGTGTGTGTGTGCGCGTGTTCTAGCACGCTAAAGTTCGCAATTTTGGTTCGATTTGATTCAAACCTGGCACAAAAAATTGATTTCAGTTATAGCTAGGAAAGTTTGTTAATTTAGCAAAATTCGTCTAACATTTTTAAAATAGCGGCCATTTCAAATCAAATTCGTATCTCTTTTTGTCTTAAATTGTTTTGGAAAATCCAATTTCTCCGATGTAATCAGCGTTAAGAACTGCATAAATTGGCACTTTAAAATCCGTTGAAATTAAACAATTTAATTTGATGAAAGCCAGGGTTCATTTTGATATTTTCTATATAATTAAAAAGTTTAAAGTGTTAATACTCGTATATGCCGACTACGTAAGTGAAATAAGGCTTTCAAAATGGATAAAATTTGATAAATACTTTTGAAAATTCGCTTCTTTCACGTCATCGATTATTTTTCTGTAATATGCTCTCTGACGTGGACACAGACGGTTAGCTACCGTACCTTTGTATTGAAGATTAATCTTCACTAAGTTGCACGGTATCTCGAGGCTCTAGGTATTACGAGGGATTTGTAAGGCAGACCCCTGAACTACTAAATCATTCCAAGTTTGAGCGGTCACATTCCTAAGCCTGGGAAACTGACATCCTCTGTAATAACACACTCAAATAAATCATTTGGCCTATAACCTTTCCCCTTAAATCTGGTATTACTGCCACCTTTTACGATACTTTTAGGCAACCTAGATCAGAGTTCCTAACTTGTAATTTTGAAAAAAGGACGGGTACAAAAAAACACGAGAACTTTTGCGAAAAAACGAATAGTTTAAAGAACAGTACACCACCTAGCAGTATGTTGTTAATTAATATACAGAGCGATTCACGACAGTGTTTATAACTTTTTCCACCAATTTAACCGATAACAGTTAATATTTACTAAAAATGTCACTGCACAAATTTTACTGCAAATTGTACGCTCTTTCTACATTCTTAACGTTTAATCAGAGGCCGCCATCTTGAAACGGGAGTAAATGCAGAAAAATCTTACAAATACGTCTTTCGTGCTTTTAACAAGGTACCTTCGTACCACAATTTTAAAACAATCGGACAATGCGTTCGGCTGAAACTGCGTTAACACGTTATTGTAAATCAGAGGCCGCCATATTGAAACTGAAGCGAATAGAAAAAAATCTTACACATACGTCGTTCGGGTTTTTTGTACAAGGTATTTCCGTACCAAATTTCAAAACAATCTGTCGATGCGATTGGCCAAAACTGAGTACCAAATGTCAAACGTTCGAGTTGGAACAGTTGCTCGCTCAATCAACTATGTGTTGAATATATTCTTCCACCGTCCTGCCTTTGTCAATCTTCTCAAAATGTATACTTTGAATAATTTTGTTATACCCTACAATATAGTTTACACACCTAACAGCGCGATTTCTGTTTAGCAATATGTGATCACCAGTTTAAAACAAACATTCAAAATCATTTTAAAAATGCGTAGGCCTAATTTTTTCCTCACCTCTCTGAACAAAGTATAAAGGAATTATTGTGATCGCGAAAAAATATCAATTGATATCTGATTGGACATATCCGTTTTCAGATACCCTAAATAGAAAAAAGTGGTTA
This sequence comes from Callitettix versicolor, assembly GCA_022606455.1. Classification (NCBI taxonomy): domain Eukaryota; kingdom Metazoa; phylum Arthropoda; class Insecta; order Hemiptera; family Cercopidae; genus Callitettix; species Callitettix versicolor. The sequence goes on along the minus strand of CM040183.1, from coordinate 44,548,383 downwards.
TGCGTTATATTGTTGCATATAGACATTGCAGTAGACGGAATGACCGTTATTGGTGAAACCTCTGGTATAACTGGTTTGCCCATTTTTATTTTTTTTTATGGTAAAAAAACTGTTAAAAGATCGTATTTCCTCAAAATCATTTGGATCGAAAGTTTTTTTATAAATACTAAAACAACGCATTGGATGCAATATCCTCAAAGAAAATTCGTTTCAAAATTTAACGGATAACACTGTAACACCTAACACCTTAATTATTAAAATCGGTTGGACAGATTTTATTAAAATTTAGGTCATAAATGAAGACAAAACGATATAACTTGCTGTTATAAAGCAAACACAAAAAAGAGGTCAGGTTTATTGCACAATAGTCGGACGTTAAACCCCCAAAAAAAAAAAAAAAAAAAAAAAATTTCGATATACTCTCAAACTATAAATGTCTTGTATTTCAAATTTCATTCACTGAGTTGTAATTCTTTATCTATGACCAATATTTCAGTACAGAACCGATGTCGGGAATTTGTTAGATTCTACGGTTTTTATACAATTTATTAAAAATCTGATTAGACATATTCATTTAAAGTTAATTTTTTTGTAAATTAACTAAAATGTTCATGGGTCACATTAGTTGTTTCTATCAGATCAGCGACACAGCTGCGTGCCGTGATTTTAAAAGTTTACTCCTCACTGTTAGCTAAAAACGGGATATATTCTATAAACCAAAACCCGTTTGATTAAACACTAGGGAGGGGTTTCTTTGTGGATTCAAATTGCAAATTGCTTAAAGAAAGGGTGCAGAGGAATGGGGAGCATTAATTCAAGAACAACACACCGCGACACGTAGCGCTAATTCAAAGGCAGTGTCAAAATGTCTGTAAAACAAGATCAAAGGCGCAGAGTCAAATTACTGCGATCCTGCTCGCGTCTTGCACCCAACAAAATACCGTACTTGGTACACTCTTTGCAAGCGCCAATATTACCTATTTATTCAACACAAATAAATGATAAGGCAAACCGTATTAACTTTCTTGTAAATCCAAATCCTTGTGGAATACACGAGTACTTAACAAATTCCGGGAAAAATTAGTAAAAATCTGTAGTAGTGGTAAAATAATTTTTTATCAATATTTATAAGAGATTTTGTTATTAAATTCAATCAAGTATCTGTTTACAAAATCCGAATAAGACTTAATATACAACTTGGGCATTTAATAAATTCAATAGAACCTAATTAAGTCATATTCTTTGAAGGTTATTAAAAAAAAATAAACACGTTTGTAAAATTATGTATTTCCGAAATAAGTAGGAAACATAAGACTGTGTGCTACGTTCATAGAAACCGGTTACTTAAGTTTACTTAGTCACCAGCGATTTGCGCAGACGGACATCCCAGAACCAACCACTTCCTGAACACAAGGAAGCATTAAAACGGATACTGCATATCGATCAAAATTCCTAAATTTTTCACGCCTCCATTTTTTCTCTTTATATAATGATTAAAAATTAAACCTAACCTAACACACATACTTTGTTCTCCTTACAATTTAACTTAATCGGGCCCAACTGAAATGTGACAATTTCTGTGGAAATTGCTAAAAATAAATTTTGTACAGTCAGACTGAAAATTGATTTCTCTTCGAAAGTGACTGTACTAATTGTTGTACCTGCATTCCTTCGGTCGACTATAGAATTCAACAACAATATCTTGTGCCAGGGTTGGCCTAACCTGACCTGACCCACCCCTCAGAAGTCTGGTATTTGAACACAGCAACAGATTAAGGACTGTCGAGAAAGTTTGGGAAAACCAGGAGTGGTCCATATCAAGTGTAAACAATGATTCAATATGCAGAAGCAAACAATAATTATCTTATAGACATTGTTTTTGTTGTTTAAAGGAAAATTACTTGCTGGCACAAAGTCTGTGTGTTTACGGGCAAAGATACTTGACATTTTAACGGTACTCCGACTTTTAAATATTATTCAACCATTCTGATTTTACTAAAACCAATCTGGGCACTGTATGTCCCAGTTTGGGGTTTCTGAAGGGTAAATGTGAACAGAAACCTTTGTTATTGTATTTTATATTATATAATGTGCAAAATCATAAATATTCAATCATTTCCCGTAAAAAATTAATTTCGAAAGATAAGTCACAAAACCTTTCATTACATAGGCCTAAGATTTAGAACACAAAAATAACTTTACCAAATTTGAAATAAAATAAATTTACTCTGAACTTCCGAAGTCATCATTTTAAAAATCGAATGTTCAGATTTTTATCGAATTTTGCACGAGTACAACTTTAAACCGAAAAAATTACTGTTTAGGAATAAAGAAGGAAAAACCGAAAATACTAGGTTGGGTCAAAAATTCCCCGGAATCGGTCAATGAAAACTAATTTACTGAAAGTATGTGAATATTTTTAAACTTATTTTCCTGCAAAATATTCTCTTGCTGCATGTACACACTTCTTCCACCGTTCCAATACCGTTGGAAAGACTCCTGTAAGCCATTTTTGGATATTTTGTTTACGCAGTTTTTTAACGCCGATTAAATAGTGAAATCAGATTTTCAAAACAATTAAGAAAAAAATTCTTAAATTTTTATAGATATGTTAACGGCCGTCATTCTGAATTTTGATGATTAACAAATTTGTTCAAGCTACTGCCAAAATCGACTTTTGCACTAGTATGAATCAAATTTATTTAAAAAACAACAACAGAAAAGAATGTGTAACAATTTCAAGATCGATTTTTTTCATCAACGTACTTCCGAGCCTTACTTATTTCATATGGTAAGAAAGTAAACACAAATGATCCGTTTTTTTTAAAGTAAAGTTGGCAGCCCTGAAAGGGTTTTTCTACTACAAATGTTGACTGCTGAGACTGACTTCAATGCAGTTGCACAGCCGAGCTGTGGACCGTAGAGGAGACACCAGACTGGTACTGGTTCAGCTGTACAGGTAGGCTTATTCAAGGTTGACCGGAAATTGCCATAACAGGATCTGTTTGAAAGGAAAGACTCCTTGGCATCCTAAACCATAGATATAATAAACTACGTAGAGCCTACTGCGCCGCGGTGGATGGTATTCGGTCTTGGTTAGGACTTAACTACACAGCCCCCCTCGAAAATAAATAAAATCTGCTACTACCCTATTGTACATCGTGCCAACATTCAGTAACCTATTGCAATAAATTGACTTTTTAACGAATTCTAACTGGAAAATTGGCTCCTGGAGCTGCCATCATAGTAAAAACATACCCGGGACCCTTAAAAGAACTCCTAGAGCACTATAACGTACGATCTGATTTTGTGACTACAAAATCACTTGTTATACCAAATATAGGCTAACAATATTAAAATAACAGTAGACCTCGCTATTCTTAATAGCCTAGCCACCACTACGACGCGCTCGCAAGCTTTTCCGCAAATTTAATCGGCAACAGTAATATTTACGAAAAATGTTACTGAACCAACTTTACTAAAACTGTATGCTCTTTCTACCTGAAGTGGTCAAAATTGTGACCCGAGGCGTTCAGCCAATACTAAAGGGATTAACCAGTTCATGTTAAAACTGGAAATAAGGTAAAGAAAGAAAGGCCTGACAATGGAAGGTCAATGAACAGCAGGTTGGGAAAATCGTTAACAATAGGTTTGAGTAAGGGGAAGGTTGAAATTATTCCATTCATTTAAATTATAACAAGGGGTTTTACAAATAAACCAATATATTTATATAGATATATAAGTAGGTATAAACCCTAATTATAATTTAAATGACAACCCCTCTTCCTTACTCAAGCCTATTGCTTAGGGGTTTCCCAACTTGCTGCTCACAAACCTTCATTGTCAATCCTTCCTTTCTTTACTGTATTAGTAGTATAAGCACACTTTATAATTTCTAGCTTCACTATGTCTGAAGATGCCTCACGGCGAAACAAATGTCACTGAATAAAAAAGATTTTTGTTAAACTATATGTGTTCCAATTTTTCTGGATATTATGGCGTTTCACCAAGTACAGACTGTGTGTTCAATAAAAGTCACCATCTTGAAACGTAAGCGAATCACGAAAGACCTTACACATACGTTGTGCAAGCTTTATACAATGTACTTTCGTACCAAATTTCAGAACAATCGGTCAGTTTGGCCAAAATTTACTTAAACACACAAACCGAATGCAGAAGAACTTTCAGGTGAAACAGTGACATAGCTTCGCTCGATCAAAAACTTTGTACGAAAATACAAATTGGAATGTTCAGAATAACAAGTTCAATAAACAGCAAATTTCAAAACGGCGGTCATTATAAATACTTATAAAACAAACACTTTTTTATTTAATATTTTATTTTTAATTTCATCAGCGTTCAATTATGTACAAATTACATTTCACTGAAACACGACAATGGACTGACGACGGTCAAAGTTTAATTTCGTATTATGTAATCCCAAAATTAAATGGAGCTGTCATTAGAAGAAGAAAAATAAAATCAACTTGCTCAAAACTAGTTAAAAGTTTATTTCATGTTTAACTTTTTTTACACTAATGGAAAAGTTTATATTTAACTTTTTTTACTTTAGAAGAATCAGGTTTTTTAAGTGCGATTCAATTTTGAGCAAAATCGTATTTTTTTTTAATTACTGCCGAAAGTGAGTAGGATTCAACCAACACTTACACAATGGTTGTGGAAATGTAAGTTACTGCGTTCTGCAGTGTTAGTAATTTTATCACAGTTCATGAAAAGTAAGTTTTGATAAATGATAACACAGTCTGGCAGCAAGTTATTAGGAGTAAAATTTATAGGTTAGGTAGTGTTGAGCAGAGTGGTGGTGAGATTAAGAAGGCCTCGTTTTACGACACCCTTTAATGATATATCAACCCCTTCCAACCCCATGAACTGAACAGTAAACGTCTAGTGACCTCTGTTTTGTCTCGTTGGCGTTCTGAACATTGAAAACATATCTGCAACATACTTCTAAAGCTACTGGAATACGGTACTCTTTTTATTCTTTCTTTTTTTACCTGAATTGTACAACAATACATCGCTTAAACTTTCATTTAAAAATCTAAATAAATTAAAATTTTAGAGATAGAAAAATCTTATTTCAGACAGGCACGACACCCACTATACCCCGTCAGCGGTATGGCTTTGGCTTAGTTTCGTCTTTCTGTTTACTACGAAAATATCGTTTTTTTATTTCAAATCTGGTACACTTATTTCTTGGTAAAGACATTTATGTATTTCAAAACTGGATGTACCAATTAGGGAAGTGAATCCTTGAGTCGTTAGTTGTTTTTTAGAGGGAAGCACTTCAGACATGTGAGCTGAATTCTTTGAACAAATACTGTATCAGGCAGTTCAAATTGTTCAATTTCGACTAAAACAACTACATTATAGGGTAAACAACGCGATTTTAATTCTAATGCTTTTATTTAGGCCTATATGTAGTGAGAAAATAAAAATCCTCTTTTTTTACTCCGCAGTGAATTTAAAACTCGGCCAAAAAGCAAACTGAGAACATTCTTATCACCGGAAATGAATGCCCTCTTGTCAACTCCAGCAGTCCCCAGCCCAGTCATCGCTTCCAGTCTCCGTTATCTTTATCTCAACTTTCTGATAACTTGAAATGTTTGTTCGAGATTACTTCTATTGATTCTTTTACTGTACACACTTCCCATGTCAGAAACATTTAAAAATATAAACCACTGGAGATCTCTTACTTGAACTATTCCATAACGTACAACAATCTCACGGGTTATTGGTGATTTTCCATTGCAAAATGATCGATTCGATTGGTAACGTTCGATTCTAGGGAAGTAAGTGTGATATACAAGGCGTAAAAAAAGAGCTTGCACTAGTTCGTTTACGCCGTTTCGTAATGGCAGTGATTCAATATTTTGAAAACTTTCAGTGATATTAGTGATATTAAATAATAATGTAATTTAGCGGCCAGGGTTCATTTTCGTGTTTTAATTGCAAAATACAAACATATTCGTATATTAGAAAACGTTCGTTTATACAACATTATTAAAGTTTTCAAATTTTTAAAAATTTGCGTACATTAAGTTAGCGAGACAGCTGCGTGCCGCGTTTTTTTACGTCTACTATTATCGAACAATTGCAGTTTCTTTTAGTATCGATCGAAGCAATCGTGTCTTTTTGTTCGTTATTTGGTTTGTTTGTTTTGCAAATCTAACCAAACGCACTGACCACGTTTTGAAATTTTGCACGAATTTTATTTCGTATAAAGCAAAACGACGTACGTATGATAAGATTTCTTCCCATTTAATTTCATTTCAAGATGGCAGCCTCTCATTTAACGATGAGATATGTTAGTTACTGGCTATTTCCTACAAAACTGTCTGAATGGCTCGTTCTGTCACCATTCTGACTGCTTTATGGAGAAAAGACCTAGAATTTCCAATAACATCTCCTAAATATTACGGTTACAGGTTAAATAGGCTGAAAACATTATAAGCGTCGAAGCGCTGTCGTGGAGCGGTGGCCAGGCAATACTGCGAGGACTACTGCTCTTTGAACAATTACTTATATTAATAAAAGATCTGTTTCGTGCTTTTTTTGAAGCCAAATCTGTGACAAACAGATTTAAAAGTTTTAACTTGTGGACAGAAGATCGGACAATACCTCGAAGCCGGATTTTAAAATTTCTAATTAATTTTTTTATTAAATATTTAATTGAAAAAAAGATACCTGACGTTAAAGGATATTCACGGTAACGTTCGAATTTCAGGGGCAGCGTCGTGTGGATACAGTTATTACCCTATTAGGCCTACATAAAACGATCTTTACTCCAAACAATGCGTTAAATTTAAATGGATATAAATTGGTGCAAAAACATCACACAAACATACACACTAATACTTCCTTAAAATATCGGCAGATTGCAAACTAATGTATTTTATTTTGACTACGTATTATGTATGACAGTGTGCTCCATACAGTACACATAGGCCCTACACACCGACACAGCCTACATATTATACTACGTAAATATCTCACCCAAGGTTAAAGTGTCTCGTTAGTCATTGCAGATACGAGATAACATCAAGGTCATTATGCAGTTTACATATCAATTTGTCAGGTGTGCGTCAATCAAGTAGCACTTTACATTCAAACTATTTAAATGCAACAATAATACCGCAAGCACATTGTTGCTGCCATACATTGTAGCCCTATTTATCAACAAAATAAAATCTGAAAACATTTTTTTTACTTTCTGTCCAAAATAGTGTTTCGTCTGAGTTTGAGACCAAAGCAACTGACCAGTTTGAACAGAATTTGTCATGTAAATGTCCCATATCTTAGGAAACACTCAATGACAATATTACAAAATGATTTAATACCAAAAGCTACTTTGATCAAAACATTGGAAATAAAATCAATATTTTAACTGATTTTGCTCAAATTTTGGTCCTATATGAAATACTCTGGATCCACTTTCTGAAGCTACAGCGATAAGAAAGTAGGTAATTGGCACAAAAAATATTTTAGACTTTGTTTCGATTTATGAACCCAAATCAATGTATTAACAACAAATCTATTTACAGTTAAATAAATAAAACAATTAAATAAAATAAAAATCCCATAGGATGGTTCAGGGTTTTTTTATATCCACTCTGTATTGTACTCCCAAACAATACATTTCTTTTATTTCAAAATTACTATAACTAACTTGGGCATTACCAAAATTTGAGCACTTGATAAACCAATTTTCAAAAATGTTGTCAATCTGGTATCATAGGAATGAGAGTATTTTACCAAAAAAAGCATTTTTTGATGATAAAATTTGATGACATATATGTAAACCCGTTTGGTCTCCTGCAATGTACACCAACACCAAATGCAAACCAACTTTTGATTTGGGTAATTTGAAAACAATGTTAGACTACATCAAAATCTCAAGATCAATTTTTCACAATCCATACTTTCTTTAGACTACATAAATTGTGAAAGTAAAAAAGACCTACAAGTTCTATTAAGGGCAGGGATTGTAAATGTCATTAGGTCAGCTTGAAACAGCAAAAACATACAGTAAAATATCTTAAACAAACATATCATTCTGTTCAAAATAAAGATACAATTTTTATGGCAAGCCACTTTCTCACTGTTGAGAATTTTGAAAATTTGTAAATTAACTAAAAATATTAAAAAGATCCTTGATCTCTATCAAAATACATATTTTTAAATTTGTAACCTCTCAATATCTGTTCTACATATCAAGATCAGTGTTAATTTCAAGGTCCCAGACCAGGGTTTCACCAGGATGGCCAAGATTTCAATGGAAATTAGCTAGCCATTTAAAAATGGCTATAATTAAAATTACAATTCACAATACAGTGTTGCCAAATTCAACTATTAATTTAGAGAAAATGTATTCAAAGTATGTATACAAACCTTTGTTCTGAACATAAAATTTAAATGTATATAATCACTGATAAGCATAAATACAAAATTTATATAAAAAAAACAATTCATGGCAACTGATGCCATTTCAAAACATTAAAGAAATTACACAGCTGGAAAAATGACTTTTACAAAAAAATTATAATAAATGAAAAACATTTACTTAAAATGCTTAAATACTTAAATTTATTATGAACAAAATGTATCCTATCATATAATAAAAATAGGAAACAAATACATATGTGAGATACATTAGGCCAAACAGAAAGCACTATTGCTAATCAATTATAACACAAATATGGTTTTGATTTATCTACCAAGTGATAGGCTTATTTTTTTATGCCAGGTGATAATTTTTTAAACAGCTGTTTCTTTGTTATTGCAACATAAAGGTTACATTAACTACTGCATTAATTTGCAGCTGTGAAAACAGTGTGCAGAACAAGGCTCTAGTTCAGGAGTTATAATACAGTAGGTCACAGTAGAATGCCCCTGAAGTAATCCAATCCGCCTGACAGACATATGTACATGAAATGTTCATATTGTGACAGGTCGCCTGTTTAAATTCTACAAGCAGATGAATCTGTATGGAGTGCAATTTGCTGCTAGTGCAGAGAGATTGTATTTCTCCAGTAACACTCTTCTTTTTTGAATTAGTGTAATAAAGACCTTTACATTGTTAAAATGTAAAAACGAAAATACAAAATCTCAAGTCTGGTGGAACAAGTGAAACAATAGACTACAAAATAATAGCGAAACAAGGAAAAAACTGCCTAGTGTAGTGTTGGAAAATCAGACTACAATGATATTAAAACAGAGAAAGACCAAATAGGTTCATCTCTATCTGGCCCTGAGTCATCCGAGTCTGGCCTTAAAAGAAACACTAAAACCAATATCAAAAAAAGCAAATATCAATGTTGAACAATTTTCATACACTTGATTTTTCAATAAAGAGTGCAAAACATTTAAATGGGAAAATATAACTACTGGAAAAGCAAAATATTTGTGATGTCTTGCAGTGAACTGAACCCCCCCTTTTGGTTTAAATTATTAAAAAATAAATTAGTCTATTTAACAACAAACATAAGCTACAGTGACAGCTTATAAACCTAATTTCAGTCAGGTGGTAGAGTGGTACTTATAAAAATATAATCAATTACAATATATTTTCATTATTTTTTAAAATAAACTTTCGGCCTACTCCTTTTTCTAAATAATATGGTAAAATACTTGCTGGCACTCCAAAATTTTTAAAAATCGTTATCATCATAACAAAGAGAGTGTTATGTTTGAAGTAGTCATATTTCTATAAATACACAACACTTTATCATTTTCAGAATACATGTATTACAGTTTTATCTAATATTTTGTTGAAAATCAAAAACATTAAATGTTGCTTTACAAAAGAATGACAATGCACTGCTTGAAATGAACATGTAGATAAAAAAAAATGTAGTCCTACATTTAACAAAAGTGTGGTAGGCTATATTGTGTAGTAAACGGTAAGTCTTTGAAACTGAGTTTTTTGTGTAATTTAGTTAGGGCCTATTAAAATTTAATTTAAAAAATACACTTAACAAATATGTTGTAGGCTATATGTAATATGCAATTTAGTTAGTAATATACAATAACAGGTTCAAATTAGAAAAGAGCTACATTTCACATTCTTTTTTCCTGACAGCACCAAAACATGTTTTACAATTTTATCCAGAAAACTAATACAATCAGAGAAATTACCTAAATAAATGAATTATCGGGTATTATCGTATTATTCATGCTTTTTTCAAGAGTTATAAAGTTTGGCATTGGTATAGATATCAATTGCACTAATAAAATCAGGAGAGTAACAGATAGAAAGTCAATGATAGTAACTATGTTCAAAACAGCATACAAGTCTGAGTTTCAGTGATTCAGCTTACTTGCTCTCATACCCACTATGCTCTGTAATATTCTTAAAACTTAAGTGTATCAAAAATATTACCAAATTTTTCCTTTAAGATTTACAATACATATTTTAAATGCTTACATATAAAGACTTCAGAAATGTTTGATAAAAGCAAGATGACCTCATAAAAAAAACAAAATTCTTTTATCTAATTACATATTACAAGTGGCTCAAAGTTCTTAATGACATCCAAGATAAAACTAAACATGGGATCCAATAGGCCCAACCTATGATTAATCATTTAAATCCTTCAGATTTATTTAAGATAACATAACCCCACTAACATCTTATAAGCCACTGACCTAGTTCTCAAGTCTACATTTAACAGCTGGTTTTAACTTGAACACATTTCATTAGACAGTTTTGACTTCATGGCGAGAAACGTGTATGTATATGTATCTTATATATGTTGCAGTATTTATACTTAGAAAATAGTGAAATACATGTGTGACAAGTACTTACTAAATTATAATTGGAAAAACAAACAACTGATGGTACAGTATTATTCTACAAGCCCGACTACATTTTAAAATGTTATACTTTTCTTTGAATAAAGGTTACTAGTTTTTCTGAGAACTTAAAACAGTAAATAAAAATATTTTTATGCTCTCAGAAATCGACAACATAGCAAGATTTTTAAGCACCAATCAAAAAAACAATTTTTATCTTGTTACGCCTATTTGTTTATAAATCCTTTTGTCTACTCTGAAGTGTAGATACAATTTAAAAATTTGTCTTGGTTCTACTACCTATTTAATTATTAAATTAGGCTGTGTTATTAATCAGCAGAAGATTTTATTTCTTATAAGTTACAACTTTAAGTAATAGTAATGGAACTATTTTGTATTACCACCTACAATATAAAATCGTGATCTGCATACGCCAAGATCACATTATCACATTATAGCTGCTATTTGTGACCTTTGCGATTACACTTTTAGTAACTTTCAAGCAATAGTTTTTGTTTGATTAATATTTTTTTTTTCTTTTGATCTTTAGGTAATATCATTTTAATACTTTAATTATTAATAGACACTGAACAGAGATTTCACAAGAAAAAAAGAACATTAGCAACTTTCGCCCAAAAATAATGGTTAGGTTATTGCTTTTTTTACTTTCTGGTAATTTTCTCAGATTTATATTTCTGATTAGTACATTTTTTATTAGTACCTAAATAAAGGGCATTAAATAAAGCATTTTAGCTATTGTTGTCTGGCTAATGTAATATTTATTATACTTTTATTCATTTCACAATTTTCCCACAAAAACTGAAAATATACCAAATTATACTAATTTTTATTAGGAATTCAAATATATTTAGCTATGTCAAAAACACATTAACATTGTATTTAAATTAAACTTTACAAATAAGAGTGTTGGGTTATTTACACGGTCTCTACTTGTGATTTTCATTTTAATCATTACAAAATATTAAGAATAGCCAAATTATCAAATTTATTATGAATCTGAAAATATATTTTACGATCCACGTTTAAAAAACAAACAAAAATATAGAAGTAAACTTGTAGGGGCTTTCTGTAACAATAGGCTATGTTGTAAGTTGAAATGTCTAGAAACAGACTACTAATCTAGAAAAGATTACAAAAGACACAGATTGAAACATTAATATCACAATAATATAGCTTTTGAATTCCTATTGCCAGCTTTAACATTTGGGATAATACCTACAGCCAATGACTATTAACAGTCACAGTCTGTTATAATAAACCAGCAGAAGGCACTATATTGTCATAATTTTTGCAAAACTCATAAGGTTAAATGTATTGCAAATAAGCCTAATTTTTTTTTATTATTATTTTAAGGCGAAAAGCACATTAAGGCTATTATTGCCTCCCTAAATGTAAGTGGGTGTAAAGTGTTAAAGTCGCAAGAGTAGTGTTGTAAGTGTAAGTGTGTGTTACTTGGGTACCACAACCACGAAAGACATCTAAATCCTAGTCTGCACCCCTCTGAGGGACATAAGCCTAATAAAACTGACAAAGGGTTTAAAAGTGAAACTGTTAGGTAATAAAAAGTTTTCCAAAAACAACAAAATAAGAAACCTGTTTACACTAACCAAATATGATTCAATGTGCAATCTTTTAACTTACAAAACAAATTTTAATTAAAAACAAAAACAATAATCACCGAGATCTGTTAGCCTAAGCTACCATCAATTTTTGAAACTGATTTTTTTTATAGCTTTACTCAAAAAAAATTTACACTTGGTCTTTCAGAGAAAATTGAAATAATTTATTAGGTTGATGTTCCATACTTTATTAAGGTTACATTACATACTGGTTTAGCAAAACGATATCTGTTTACATGCTATATAGGCTAGGGCAGTGTGGTTAATATACAATTTTAAATTTACAAATTAAAAATTGGATTAGACCTTACCTCCTGATAAAAACAAAGAAAAATTGTAATTCAAAAAATTTGTAAAAGGTTAGTCCAAGTGATTTCTGACAAAACACACAACTATTTAACTATCATATGTGTGAAAATTATAACTTCAAGAACTATATTGCAAATATATTTTAAATAAAGCTAATTTCTCTTAAAGTAAAAAAAACAAAGTTGACTGTCAGTAGACTAGGGTTTATTTTTTAGGATGGTGCACATGTATAAAACCATACATAATCGTCTATCAAAGTTTTTGGTTCTCTATTACTCTGACACACTTATCATTAATATCTGTTAGAAATTTACTCTACAGGAGCACAATATTTTTTATTTATTTTTTAAGGAGTTGTAAGATAGATTAAAAATATTAACTAGAATTGGATTAGGATCTAGCCCATTATAAAAAGAAGCACATATAAGACATCATTAAGCTACTCCTTGCCTAGGATATACCAATTATAAGAAAATGTAAATATAAAAACATAGCCATAGCTATAACTCGCACCTCTGTCTTTAAAGGTCTACAAGACACTAGACTACTCCTTATAGTCACATTTTAGATGCTACTCCTTATAGTCACATTTTAGATAACTAAACCAAATAAATGCTAATAGGCTAATCAGATACTATACAGTATTAATTATTTTGTTTACAATATATCTTTATATCAGTTCAACTGGAAAGTTGCCTTTCACATTTACTTAGTTTCGATAAAGTAGGAATGTTTAAATTATTGTACTACAATAAAATAGTTTATTTACACAATAATACAAAATAAATACAGCTTATAAGCTTAAACAAAATTCCTAAGCATCAATGAACAAGTAAATTTGTATTAACTTGTACAAATTTCTAAGAAGGTGAAGAAAGAGTCTAATAAAACATTTACTTTTTCATAATACAAAGACAAAACAGAAGAACAATATTATTAGAAATCATTGTAAACAAAATGAACTAAAACATTTTAATTTAAGCTACAACCAGTAAATTTTAAAAAAACTACAAACTGTTAGTATCACAGATTTAAAATTAAAATTTTTGCGTATTATTTAACTAGCCTACATACATTTTTTTTTTAATATAACAAACTAGCCTTCACAAGCTATGCTTGTCTAGACCGGCAAGACCAGCAACCCCCCTTCCCAGTAATGGCGGATTCCAGGACCTGAAGCTAGAAAAATAAAACAATGAAATTGTACTCACCTCATATTTCAATCCTGCAAGCCTCAGCCATGTTTCAACCTTTAAACAATATGGAGAAAGGGATGGAACTACCGGTGTACGCGAAAATTGATACAAATACACAATGTCTTTTTCATAATTTGTTTTTCTCACAACTGGTTTGGGTTGTGGTGGCTCAGGAGCAGGCGCCGCCGGTTGTTCAGTTTCTTTAGCCTCCGTTTTTGTTTCGGCTACAGGTTCTTTTGTTTCTTGGACCTCTTTTGTTTCAGCAGCCACGTTATTCTCTTCAGTCGCCATTTTCCTAGAGTGTACAATTTCTCTGAGGAGTTTCACACAACAACGAGAAAATGAACACTACAGGACCGCGATTAACTGTTTCACACAAGTGTACACCAACGACAAACTTGCTTGACTAGTTGACAGCAACAGCGAACAGCGCCGGACGCGGCAACCCAAGCCATGACGTCATGTACTACGGAACTCAAATTGAATCTCGACCCCACCCCACCAAATATATCTGTGACTTTCGTAGTTACTCGACACACCCTTTTCATTACAAAATATATATATTAGGAATTTACTTCTTTTAATAATGTCCTTTTAATCAATCGTATAAACAATTAAAATGAGAAATATAATTACAGTTTGTGCCAAAAATCTAAATTTTGACATTTTAAATTTGCCTTATTTTAGTAGTATTAAATTTAGATTTAAATTAATTATACTTTCCATCATTATTGATGCTAAAATATTTACATTAATGAATTTAAATTATTGTAATAATTAATTATTGGTTTAATATTGCTTACAATTTTAGATAATAAAATCAGTTTAATGTCAGTAAATTTTGTTATAATTCTGTATTTTGTTTCTTTTAGTGTGCATATTATAAATAAATAAGTAGTGATAGTTATTTGAATTCAAAGAGAATGTGCCATAATAATCAAAATGTTTAAACAACATTTAGTGTATGTGTTCATTGAACAATTTACTAACTGAACAAAAATGGAACTAAAAGTTATTTGGCTTTGGAGAATTAAAATATTTTAGTAATATCAGCATTTTTCGTCATCCTTAAAATTGGTAAATCGTAAAGTGCTTTGATTACATCAGATATCAAAATAATACAAA
This sequence comes from Callitettix versicolor, assembly GCA_022606455.1. Lineage (NCBI taxonomy): Eukaryota > Metazoa > Arthropoda > Insecta > Hemiptera > Cercopidae > Callitettix > Callitettix versicolor. The sequence goes on along the minus strand of CM040183.1, from coordinate 44,533,301 downwards.
TAAATGCAAAAATAAACCCAAAATAATTTAATTTATTACTTTTATAACGTCTAGCAAAAGCGTATTATAGTGGCTTCTTTTTGGCGTACATTTCTCTAGGAAACTATCCAGACAATATTATTGAAACTGATGAATCAATGTAAACATGTTCCTGACTGTGTTCTTATGTCATTATTTGCTTACTTAAAATAATGGTACATTGTACTTCAATAGCATTTTAAATAACAATTACTTTCTATTGCCAACTATAGCAAAACCATTTAAAGCACTAAGTGATGTAATTTAGGCTCCTTTAATTCAAATTAAATTTCACTGTATTTTTTTAACTAGGCGATTTTAGTTTTTTCCTAAACATGCTTGAAATTTGTTTATAAAAAAGGTTATAATTACTTGGTTTTTTTTTCAGAAGCATTGACCTTCCCCCTATTGTAACTTTTAAACAATTTTACATAGGAAAATAAAACTTTCGAAAATTCTTTAGATGAATAAAGCATTATTAAAAATGGTCGAAAACTTTTAATACAAAAAGGTTTTTGGTTGTCATTTTGTATATACAAGATACTTTTTCTTACATAAAAACCTTTCTTTTTAGACGAAAAATATGAAGTACTATAGTCATCGCTTTTATATATTAGAAAAATGCAATTTAAAAATAGGCTACTGAGTACATTTTGAGTAACAGTTCAAAAGTTGCAAGATGTGTTAAATACTTCTATAAAAATGACCGCTATTTTAGATAGGATTACGTAAGATAGGATTACTTCTTATGAAAAACGTTCACAAAAATTCTTATTTTGGAATTTTCATCTGTCCTGGCATTATTGTAAGACACATACCAGGGAAATTACAGTAATTTTTCCTAAGTTCTGATCCTGACTTATAGATCATTTTTTGAATGATTACAAGTTTTATATATATATATATATATATATATATATATATATATATATATATATATATATATATATATATATATATATATATATATCAATATTTTAGTCCAATTTAATTCAAACTGAAGAAAAAACATTTTAATAACAGGTTGAAAAAATTCGTCAACTATCAAAATTCTTGTTAAAGTTTCAAAATGGCGGTTATTTTAATTCTTTTAAAATTCATAGCTTTTTGTCATCAATATTTTTGAAAATCATATTTCACAATCGTAATCAGCCTTAAAAAAGCTACAAAAATAGCACTTTGAACTTCCAAAAACAGTTAACATTAAGAAATTTAATCTGACGACTATCAGTAAACTTGTTAAAACAAACGCCACCAGCGCTACGTGTTTAAACCTTGTACTAAAACTATTTCCTCTGACATAATTGAAGCTAGGCCTATAAATGAGTTGATTGTTAAAAATGCGTAGAATGTCTGATTAGGCTACAGCTGTGCGTTGTGCGGGCTGGTGCGTGAGGAATGCACTTTACAATGTTTACATCTTTACATCACAAGTATTTTATTTGGTCGCACTTGTTTATAACTTTAACACGTTCTTGGCATTGTACATTGCAACAATGTTACTTAAGCTCAACTTTGAGGTTATGTTTATGCCATGATGAATACCGATTAGGCCGTTTAAACACTGTAAAATCTAATAAAAATCACGAGATATTAACGTTTGAAACAATGGAAACAACAATATCTTTCTTTGTATTTTTTCTATGGCGAATTTCCTTTGAAAAATAGTAAGACCCTGAGCAGGGACCATGATCACCGATTCTGACATCGGAAATGTTTATGCTTGTAAAAATTTGATGCAAACTTTGCACAAAAATTGATTTTGGTAATCGTTTGGACAAGTTTGTTACCCAAAAATATCCGTTCAAAATGTTGGTCATTCGCAATTCCTTTTATCGTAACCTTTCCTCTTAAGTTTTTTTGAAAATATGATTTCACCATCATAATTAAATTTACTCTGCAGAAATTTGCATTTTTTTTTATGGCCACAATTCATTTTCGTATGTTTGTATATTAAAACGGTCGTTTATGTGATGTTTTAGGGAATTCTTCACCATCGCTTCAGCGTGCCAATATTTATCTTCTCGCCATGTACAAAGTATAGTAATCGTAAAAAAATCGTGGAAAATTTTTTCCCGATCGATTTTTTGAAAAATCGATTTTATTAACGGGAAAAAATTAAAAGTCTGTACAGTTTCTCAAAATCTGTTAACACAGAGTTTGCTCAAAGTTTGTCATTTATGTAGATGCATAACTCGAGTGAATGTAGCAAATATTAAATTAAAGAATATTACGGTTGGAAGTTAATTGGAAAAACCCTGACCGCCTTCGTGTTTGTTTTGTAACAAACTTAGGAGCAAAATCTGATGAAACGATTTTGAGAGATATTAGGCTACAAAGAGTTTGTTTTGTAGTTCCTGAACTGGATTGAAATACTTGAATGTGAGAAAATTGTTTAATATTTTAATATTGTTTGTTTAATATTTTAAACAGCTTATTTTAAACTACAGTTAACACACTTTCTTAACACGAGTTAGTGTTGATTTTTGTCGACTCCTACAACTTATTTTATCGGATCTTCCCAATATCCTGAATCGGAAAGGCAATATCATGAATAGGACCATTTCACGCAAAATGGTTTAGCACTGAAAGACGATCCAGGTTCTTTGTAGAAAGAAACGGTCGCAAATATTTACCGGTTTAATTCGTATCATTTATGCACGCAATTTAATTCTGCCTGTACTTTTAATTAAAAGAATGATACAGATTCGTGATATTTTTAATTGAGATCAAAGTGCTAAAAATGTGTTTTTCTAGGTTAAGGGTCATATATGACGTCATCAGAAGCACAAAGGGTTCAATTAACTTGCCGAAAACAACATTTCCGTCTGTTGTACATGGGGGCTGCAACTCTTTTAAAATATAATATTTTTTGCAATAAGGTAATCCCGGGACCTTGAAATGAGTGCCGATCCTGACATCCAGATCACTTTGAGGATATATATATAGACATATATATAAAACACGCTAATGTTTTATATATAGTTTTGACAATTACAGTTAAATTTAATTCCAACGGTACAAAAATCGATTTTGGCAATAACTTGGAAATGTTCATTAACTCGCAAAAATATTCGTTCAACAATTTCAAAATGGCGGTCATTTTCAAAAAATGTATAATGTCCTCTTAAATGTTTTTGAAAATCTGATTTCAACATCGTAATCAGCGTAAATTAGCATTCTGAATTTTCAAAATTCGTTAAAATTAAGAAATTTAGTTTAACCACGTTCAGGGTTCATTTTCGTATTTTCAGTGTAATTTCAACATAACGTTAAGGAGTTAGTACATGAAGATTTTAATGCTGATTTTGATGAAGTCAGAATTTCGAAAAAAACGTTCAAGATAAAAAAAAACTTCCGGAAATTCGCTTCCATCAAGTGATTATTTTTAAGGAAGCAGCAATACATATGTTCTGTAAGAATGGTTAATGGCTTTATTTGAACACAATATGATAACTAAATTTCATAAATTCGTGTTATTTTTCTTTAAATTTATATTTGTGCAATACTAAATTTGTGACAAAAATAACGAGCAAATAGGGAACAAAATTTTACGATACACAATTATTAGCGTGATTCATACTGGGGAGGCTGCAGGGCTGGCATGTCCCTCCCCTGTTATCAAGGAGTGAGTGGTGGACTTTTCCGATTGCAAGTTTTAAAGTGAGTCACTTGTCTGGAGAGTTTTTGTGACAAACTCTGCTCTGCCCGGACTTGGAACTTTCTCCCTCATTAATTCTTTCTGGAAGAAAATTCGTACCAACAACTGTAAGAATATTGCACTAACTTTCAACTCGACCGTCCGGCATTTGGTTTGTGTTTTGTTTCTTCATTTGTTTGTTTGTTACTCAGTGACCGATTGCTTTGAATTTTGGTAGGAAAGTACCTTCTGGAAATCCCGAACGACATGTGTAAATTTCTTTTTACCATTCGATTCCGTTTCAAAATGGCGGCCTCTGATTTAATGATGACTAGCTATGCTGGCTATTTCCTGTAATACGGGCCGAACGGCAAGGACAATCATCATTTTGACCGCTTCGTAGAGAATGAGCATAAAATTTCTTATAAAGTTGGTCTAGTAACATTTTTCCTAAATATTATGGTTACCAGTAAAATTGGTGGAAAAGGTTACGAGCGCGTAAGAGTGTCGTGGAGCTGTGGTCAGACAATTAATTAAGAATATACTGCGAGGTCTATTGTTCTTTGAACTATTCGTTTAAAATGGCTTAAATGCAGACCTTAAGCAATAGTAGGCCTACATATAAGGTCACCTCTTCGAAAATACCGAAAAAACACTGAAAATCGGTTGTTCAGGTTTTTGTCGAATTTTCGTGTGTCTAATTTGAAATCAAGTAGACCTAAATTTATGTTTTAAACGTACGTAGTTATCTAAAATCGATTCCGATTTTAACTTGTGATAAGTTAGAATCACAAGGAGCGATTTTACTAGCTACCCTTTAATAAATTTACATGCTACCGCGAATTTGCTCTGTATATAAGTTAACTTTCAACTCGCTTTACAGGTAAGTAAAGTTAAAATATAGACAACGTTTTCGCTACGGTTTTACTACCTCGCTTACAAGCTTACTATCTCACTCGAATTTCGAGTGATGTCAATACTAATGAAACTAATAAACTCTTGATTTAAATAATTATGGCTCTGCAGGGATACATAGGATCTCCACGAACGATACTCTGTTCTGTTTTTAAAATTGTTACTTAGGGGCATATTATACTACCAAAGATATTTGTCAAATATGAAACTTTGACCATATATCTTGTTCACATATTTGTCAAGTTGTATCAAAGAACTAAAACATATTAGGCCTACATTTGACACATTTCTTTAATCAAATGGATTATTAACAAAATATATTTTGGGATTATGTTTTCTTGAATCACACAAACAATTTCAGCAGCTTGCTCACTTCACAATTAATTACGTAACTGCAAAGCGCAAAAGTCAGTATACAGCAAGCGAAGCTTACGTTGTATAAGAACTTGATTGGAATTATTTAAATGAAAGAAATTTTGTCATTGACAGCCAACAAAGGTTCTTAGGTCTATCTCTCTTTTACGTCAAGGTGTAGTTTATTAGTTAAAAACATGTTTAAAATTGTCTACAACACTCAAATACTACAGGAACAGTGTCTTGGTAAGACTGAATAGTTTAAAATATTAGAAATGATAGTGCACATACTTAGGCCTATATTTTTTATTAACAACTTAACAAATATTTTGAAAATACAGTTTACTTACCGCATATTTTTTTTTAAATTACAAAACTAGTTGTTAATATAATCAATAAAATGCGTAAATGTATCATTACAGCTTCTAAAGTCAATGCTAATTTCGTAATCGTTTTAAAGTATAAGATACAACGAAAGGAACAAATTCAGATCAGGAAAAGACAATGTTTTTGGTTATTACCTAGGTATTTTGAAAATCTTTATCAAAGATTTTTTTAAAAACATGTCCAAGATTCATTAAACTTTAATAAAAGGGTTTGTTCATCAAAGAATCGTCAAATGTATCAAATATCTTCGATCAAAGCAATTTGATGTTTCATAGAATAATATTCCCCTTAAAGATGGAATATCCATGTTATTATTGTTGTTTGTGCTGCAATTTGTGCATTTTGAAAAAACACACGACGTTTCGAGAGTAGGCCTATGATCAACTCTCCTTTTCAAGTGCCTTAATCGGTAAACATTTTTAAAATAAGGCTTACGTGATGTCATGTTTAACTCTGATCACATATAAGTCAGTTTCTATTTTTGATTCTAATCGTAAGTAAATGTTTTAATTGAACCTTTAGAAATGTCATGTATCTTTCCTCTCTGCATTGTTCACCAACACCTTCCCCTTACTACAAGCAATGAATACAGAATCTATAGATTCTGTATTCATTGCTACAAGTCTTTCCGTTTTATCTTACTTCTCCTGTACATGTACCCGAAAGTCCTGGATTCCGCAGGTACTCCCGGGTACCCGCAAAGCCCTACGGATTCCAATCCAACACACAAGCCCCCCACCACCTTCTTAATTCTTTATCCCGACCCTCTTTATTTCTTTTATTCATGTGCTCATGCCAGTATTTTCTCATTTTTCATCATAGTGGACTTACAACAAGAACATTTCAAAGACAACCACTTACAGGTTCCCAGTTATTGAAATGTATACAACTCGTGGTACGAAGACCAGTAGACCTCGCAGTATATTTTTAATTAATTGCCTGACCACCGCTTCACGACGCACTCTAACACGCTCTAACTTAATGTAACCATCTTTTTCCGCTAGAAATGTTGTTTTTTTGTTTTTATTTTAAGGCGAAAACCACATTAAGGCTATTATTGTCTCCCTAAATGTAAGTGTGAGTGTAAAGTGTTAAAGTCACAAGTGTAGTGTTGTAAGTGTGTTTAAAATATCTTTGAGTGTGTTAGACTCGGGTACCGCGAGGGACGTCTAAATCCTCTCAATAGGTGCAGCTAGTCTATTAGAATAGACTAATAATAGAAATATTGTTATTTTGCTGAGTACATACAATTGCCTTTTCTAGCTTCATACATTTTATATTTTTTATATTCGATGACGCGTTACAGAGTTCCATTATCAAAACTTTTTGCTGTACTTTTTGGTATACAGTACAGCCTATAACTTCACAATATAAATATAAAAAAATGTTTTGAAATTAACGAACGTGCCCAAATTATTACATTTTTTTCAAGCTTATCGCAATGTTCGTTTACTGAAGTTAATTTTTGGTCAGTGTTGTTCTTTGGAAACTCGCTTCCATCACGTCGGCGAGACAGTTGCGAGCCGCGATTGTTTAATTTTGGACACGATGGTGCTTCTTTCTGCTGTGCGTCAAAAATAGACGAACCATACGAAAACTTAGTAAAACTGAAGTAATTGGTAGTTGACAACTTAATCTTATAAGGGGGAGTGCACTGGATATCTGTAGACCGATCTCGATTTTCAAAATTAAAAGTTGGTAACCCTAGCGTGAAAGAAAATAATCTAATAGTAATAATTTATGTCATAATATCACCATATTTTTAACATTTACACTAAAAAATTAATCTAAAACTAAATGACTGAACACGTAATTAAACAAATTTTTACTTTGCCTGCTAACAAAGCCGCATCCCGCATCCATCCTTCACCCTGCAACTGTTACATCGTTACATCTGAACACGGGAATCCAATTAATTGCTGTCACACCAACTTAGAGGGGATCTCTGCATATATTAACAGTAGGATCAGGTTGGGTCGAATTGTAGCCTACTGGTTGACCAGTACATTTGATGCTTCGTGAAGGATTTGGAAATGAACTTACAGTGGAAACTATCATTGAAACAGCAATCATGGTAAGAACCAAACGTGAGATCATAAAATGAGCACCGTCCATGGCATCTAGAAAACATTTTGAAAAGAATGAAAAAATGTATAATGTGTGTGTGTGTGTGTGTGTGTGTGTGTGTGTGTGTGTGTGTGTGTGTGTGTGTGTGTGTGTGTGTGTGAGTGTGTGTGTGTGTTTTACCTTCCGCTTTTCTTTTTAGTTCTATTTAATTCAAACTTGGTACAAAATTTTATTTTATTAATTGCTTGTGCAAGTTTGTATAAAAAAAGTTTGATCGTTTCAAAATAACGGTCATTCAAAATCTTAAAACATAGAAACTTTTATCTTACACGTTTTTTGAGAAACGGATTTCACAGTCAGGATTACAATTTTCATAAAGCAGCATTTTAGATTTTCAAATTCGATTTAAACTCGTATGCGGACACTGGACGAATTGACGGATTTAGATGAAATCTCACATGCATGTTATCGACATTTTGGCACAATTCTGTCAAGAAAAGAATGAAATTTTCAAGAAATCGATTGTGAAGAATAAAAAACCAAAATCTGACTCTGTATTTTTGACAAATTAAACGATTTTTCGGTTGTTTTTTTTTTGTAAGAGGATAAATATTTATGTCTGTTGTTAAATAAATTTTAGGGATACTAATGCACTGCGAAGTTTATGCACGTAGATATAGTGTGCCCCCTTACATACTCCTGAGGTGCTCAGTTACAAAGCCTTCTCCAACCATAGTCTAGGATTTGAAGAGGATTCAAGGTAGTTATTTCTCCCACTTGTGACAGTTGACTTCCCACTGTTCCGTTACTTTTCTTAACTCTTATCAAGGAGGCTGTGCTCGATTTTGCCAGCTTTTTGTTATATTGTAAGATCCTGCTCATTCTATTTAACATTCTTTCTCGTGTTGGTCCAATGACCAGCTAGGGAAATGATGTCCGCCCATACAGATACGCGCATATATTGGTAAAGTACAAAGGGACGTCGCCAAGTAACCCGGGACTCCGTTTGATACAGCATTCACTCCATCAGCTCGGGTCGCTTTACTTTAAAGTTAGTCAAACTATGTAAAGTAGTGACTGTGTGTGACTTAAGTAGATGAGCGAGTAACATGAGCTACGTACGGCGGGATTGCTAAGCCCATCATCAGCTGCTCACTTTAATTGTCTCGGCCGGAATTTATTTCTGTTAGCGTGTGCTATCAGTAGTTCAAAGAACAGTACACCTCGCAGAATATTCTTAAATAATATACACATGGCTCTACGACAACGCTCTGAAGCACTCCTTAACATTCCCGCCGATTTAACAAAGAACCATTATATTTAAGAAAAATGTTACTGACCAATACGCTATTTCTTCACGAAGCGGTCGAATTTATGGTAAGTTAGTAATGCAGGAATAGGCAGCAACTACACTATCATCGTTAAATCAGAGCCCGCCATTTTGAAACTGAAGTTAATTGGAAAAAATCTTACAAATACGAGGCTTTAAATGACAAAAATGTGGGGCTTTAAACGAGGTACACATTTTTTGTACCTTGGTACCAAAATTCAAAACAATCAATCATACGTTTGATTAAAACTTCGTACATCATAAATCAGAGGCCACCATAGAAAAAATAGAGGAAGTAAATAGAGGCCACCACAGAGGAAGTGAATAGAAAAAATCTTACATATATGTCATACGGGTTTTACACGAAATGTCGAAACAATCGGTAGTGCATTTAGCTAAAATTGAGAAACAAACATACAAACCAAATGCCGAACGGTATAGAGTTGAAACAAAGACCTTGCTTCTCTTGAACAACTAGTTAAGACTAGCAATGCTAAAGTAAACAACCATTTGTTTAGTCTCTGTGTATGGACCAACGGTATGACTTTTTAGAACTTTAATAATTATTTTGTCCTATCATCATTTGAAACATATGGAATTATCCATTCCATTCCATTGTAAGAGCATTATATTACTCTTTTCAGAAATCGCAAGACAAATGTATTTTCAGCTGTCGTCAAAAGTTGAGGAAGGGAGTAATCATTGCGGAATTGGATGCAGTATCAACTGTTTAACACCATTGATTTTACTTTTACAAGATGCGTCTATATTCATGCTTTGATTTAATTCTTTAAGCCGACAAAGCACTAATTGTCGCGGAACAACCCCTCCCCATCCCTCTTTCCGATCGCAATTAAAAATTTACAACTCTCAAAATTGTAGTCATAACACAAGACAATAATTTTAACCATCCCTTATTATTTATTCATTATTTAAAAAGAATATTGCTAGTCTACTAAAATAAAATTTTAATGATTTTTTAAATATTTTTGAGAAATTTAATTTCACCATTGCAAATCGCATTTGGGCATAAAATCTGCTTCACCATTTATAAATTCTGATAGATTTTAAAATTTAAAATGCAGATTTTAACATTGGTAAAATCTGATTTTCAGAAAAGTGTAAAATAAAAAAGTAATGGTCTTTAAATATTTTAAAAGGCTGCCGTTTTGAAACAGTTGAAGAGACGTCGCTGCGTAACGAACAACAACAAACTACTACCAAAATCGTTTTTCTTGCCAAGCTTGAATCGAATCAGACCGAAATTACTCAAAATGTAGCTAATTTTTCAATGAAAATTCAGTAATAAGCAATAACAGATAGCCTATGATTTCGGGAATAAATCGAAAAACTACAAAAAATATTTAACCTTCCATGGATTTGTCTTGTTTTTACTTCGTCTTTAATTTGGAACTGTACATTTATTTTATTTAAAATTTCGTACATTGACTCGAGTATATCTTCGCATTTCGTCGAAGCTAAAATCTGAGAGGCCGATTTTTCGGTTTTTTTGTCGTTAGATTTCGGAACTGACAACATTTTAAGGGGAGAGAAGAAACACCTAAACTTGAGAAAGTGTATTGTTTTCCCGTAATTTATTTTGTTCATTTGCTCGCTTAACATGTTTTCAGAATTATAACGGTTTGTTGAGTTTCGCGAAGAAATTAATAGCGTTCAAATTACGAGTGGTGGAATCAGTATTGCGGTTATACAAACACAGGTAACTATAGACTGTGGTTGCGGCCGGATATCTATGTGCCGATGGGAACAGAAATCATTAGTAATCGGGTTGGACTTTAAAGATTTAAAAAGTAACTTTAGAAAATTTACAAACTTAACATTAAAAAACATATATGCCAAACCTTACCTCTACGAGTTCAGCTACTGTTAAAGTTGCTAAAAGTACAAAATGGCGGATTGTCTGGAAAAAAAACATTTAAGTATCCCACGTTTTTCATTATGTTGATGTAAAAACCTTGTTTCAGCAGTTCGTGTTTCAGAAACACCCTGTATATTATTTGCAAATTTCCAATGGGAAAATGAGTTATCGGAGCAGCAATCATGGTAAGACTCAGATCAGGAGACCTTCGCGCGTGTGTGTTTTAAGTTCGCAATTTTAGTCAGGTTTGATTCAAACTTGGCAAAAAAAAATATTGTTATGGATTAGAATGGTTGCTGGACCAAATAACAGCTAGAACTATTGATTAATAGTTCTTAACTAGTTTGTAACCAACAAAATTCGTTCAACAATATTAAAATGGCGGCCATTTCAATTTTTTTAAAATTCACATCTTTTATGTCTTAAATTGTTTTTGAAAATCTGATTTCACCATAGTGATCAGAGTTAACAAATGCAAAATTATAATTCTGAATTTAAATATATATATAAGTGTAAATGATGATGATAAAATCAGAATTTAAAAAAAGGTAAAGTAAAGAACACCTTTGGCTCTGCGTGCCGCGGTTATTGTATTTGTATCGGAATGTTTCTGCGGAATTTGCCTCACCGTATATTTCTACGGCAGTATGACGCACTAACTGAAACAATGTTTAAGCTGTATTGTTGAATCAGCTGATCTATGATGCCTACGGAGGTTAACCGAGTCCAGTGATTTCATTGTTCGCATTATCTTAGTAATATAAAATGAATCATAATTACCTTGCACAACAATCTCACTGTTTCTGGTTAAATTGTCCGCCAGTAAAGCACAATTTACACGTCTCGATGCAAATTTACTAGTATTTTAAAGAACAGTAGACCTCGCAGTACATTTTTAATTAATTGATTGGCTATAGCTCCACGACACCGCTTTGACGAGCTCGTACATTTTTCTTCCAATTTAACCGGTGTCCGTAGTACTTACGTAAATTTCGCTGGACTAACGTTATTGAAAATTGTATGCTCTTTTTTCCATGAAGCAGACAAAAATATGATAAACCTTGCCGTTAAGCCAGTATTACAGGAAATAGGCAGCAATTACGTTTGTCATCGATAAATCAGAAGCCGCCTTCTTAAAACGGAAGAGGAAAAGAAATTTTTTTTACACATACGTCGTTCGGGCTTTATTTAATATATCTTCTTACAATAATTCATAACAATCGGTTATGCGTTTGGCCAAAACTGCGTACTTTCGTCATCGTTAAATCAGAAACCACTATCTTGAAACGGAAGTTAATTGAAAAAAAATCTTACGTATTCGTCACGTCGTTCGGGCTTTATTTAGTGTATCTTCTTACAATAATTCATAACAATCGGTTATGCGTTTGGCCAAAACTGCGTACTTTCGTCATCGTTAAATCAGAAACCACTATCTTGAAACGGAAGTTAATTGAAAAAAAATCTTACGTATTCGTCACGTCGTTCGGGCTTTATTTAGTGTATCTTCTTACAATAATTCATAACAATCGGTTTTGCGTTTGGCCAAAACTGCGTACTTTCGTCATCGTTAAATCAGAAACCACTATCTTGAAACGGAAGTTAATTGAAAAAAAATCTTACGTATTCGTCACGTCGTTCGGGCTTTATTTAGTGTATCTTCTTACAATAATTCATAACAATCGGTTTTGCGTTTGGCCAAAACTGCGTACTTTCGTCATCGTTAAATCAGAAACCAATATCTTGAAACGGAAGCTAATTGAAAAAAAATCTTACGTATTCGTCACGTCGTTCGGGCTTTATTTAGTGTATCTTCTTACAATAATTCATAACAATCGGTTTTGCGTTTGGCCAAAACTGCGTACTTTCGTCATCGTTAAATCAGAAACCACTATCTTGAAACGGAAGTTAATTGAAAAAAAATCTTACGTATTCGTCACGTCGTTCGGGCTTTATTTAGTGTATCTTCTTACAATAATTCATAACAATCGGTTTTGCGTTTGGCCAAAACTGCGTACTTTCGTCATCGTTAAATCAGAAACCAATATCTTGAAACGGAAGCTAATTGAAAAAAAATCTTACGTATTCGTCACGTCGTTCGGGCTTTATTTAGTGTATCTTCTTACAATAATTCATAACAATCGGTTATGCATTTGGCCAAAACTGCGTACTTTCGTCATCGTTAAATCAGAAACCACTATCTTGAAACGGAAGTTAATTGAAAAAAAATCTTACGTATTCGTCACGTCGTTCGGGCTTTATTTAGTGTATCTTCTTACAATAATTCATAACAATCGGTTATGCATTTGGCCAAAACTGCGTACTTTCGTCATCGTTAAATCAGAAACCAATATCTTGAAACGGAAGCTAATTGAAAAAAAATCTTACGTATTCGTCACGTTGTTCGGGCTTTATTTAGTGTATCTTCTTACAATAATTCATAACAATCGGTTATGCATTTGGCCAAAACTGCGTACTTTCGTCATCGTTAAATCAGAAACCACTATCTTGAAACGGAAGTAACTGAAAAAAAATCTTACGCATTCGTCAAGTCGTTCGGGCTTTACACCAGGTACCTTAGTATCGAATTTCAAAACATTCGGTCAGTGCGTTTGGCCAAAACTGTGTACACTCGTTATCGAAAATCAGAGGCCGCCATCTTAAAACGGAAGTGAATGGGAAAAAATCTTACACATTTGACGATCGGGATTTCTGCAAGGTACTTTTCTACCAAACTTCAAAACAATCGGTAGATGCATTTGGCCAAAACTGTATAACCAACAAACAAATATACAAACCAAATGGCGAACGGTCGAGGTGAAACAAATACCTCGTCTGTCTACTATTTACCGGAACTTGTTGCAACTAGCGCTTGCCGATGAAATTATTCACTCAGAAAAACTTGTTCCATTCCGCCTTGTTGGGACCCTGATTTTTTAAAAAGTAATTTTAAGTGGAAAATTAGCTATTGTAGCGTCCATTACGGAAACCAAGGACCTTGAAATAGACTAAGCGTCGAGTCTAACCTTTAGATAACTTTTAAGGGGTGTTTAAAAAATGTATGAGTGTGTTTGTGTATGTTGCTGCCCACCGCAAGGTCGTGGGTTCGAGACTTGCAGTTACTGCCGCAATATAAACATTTTACCATTAACGCCGATCTATCGCCCTCACTAATCTAATAGTTGTACTAAACTATTGGATTAGTCTATAAAGTTAGTCTATAAATTAGTCTATTAAGTTGAAAGTTTTGAAGATATACTTTTTAAGCTGATTGTACTAGAAATTTAACTGTCTTTCGATGCTTTAACATCGAATACCTATTTACCTTTTTGTTTGTTTTTTTTAAAAAACAAGAAGTGTTACAATCAGGAGGTAGACAGAAGAGAAAACATGAACTGGTTGTACAAAGTCAGTCACTCACTGATATCACAAGCACGGCAAAGCATACGAAGTTGAAATTCCGTGGAAGTAGTGGTCGGTTAATGGTGTAGCTGTGCAGGACTGGGTTCATATAGAAGGTTTAAAAAGGCTTTTTTCTACATCATGAAAATCTTGGGTTTTTGCATTGTCTGCCTGGATTTCACTAGAAAACGACTTCAAGCATGTCTATGAAACGTTTCTCATTATAAGAAGCTTTACAAGGTTTTTAGCAGTATCACACTACCATACACCTAAATAAATCAAAATGGCGGAACTCAAAATGCCTATTTTACTTAGTCTGTTAAGGCCTAATTTGTCTGCTTTTCACTGGGAACAACTTCACGCATTTCGATAAAAAGCTTTTTTTGTTATATGAAGATGTGACAAGGTTTTAGCCGGTATCAAACTGTAATACACCTGTTTGTGTCAAAACGGGGACCACTGAAAATGTCTGATTAATTTTTGGAAAATTGGTTTTATCACCACCTGTAATGGTTGGTGACGGGTCGACCAACCGACAATGCTGCTGATATGGTCAAAGTCGGCCGCTCTTTAAATTCTAAGGTCGCTCACTGATAACGGAGGAAGTAGTGATGGACGCAATCGATATTTCTTTTTGTTAATTGTTTGCTAATTGATAATGCTACTTTAAATTAACAGCTAAAAATAACATATACAACTGCTAATTATTAAAACTTGTAGTTACTCAGTGAGATATCAATTTCTGGTTTTTGCTTTTTCTAATTTAAATGTAATTCATAACGTTCTACCAGTAATTTTACAGCGATAGTTCCAAAGATAGACGCCAAACCATTTTGTTCGAAAGTAAATGTAAGTTAACATTGACTATTTTAAAGTAAAATCATATTTTGAATATTATCAATTGATAAGAATAAGTCTTAAGTGTTGAATTATTTTGAATAATTTTAAAGACTATAATTATTCGTTATTTTTATTTATTTTTTAAATAAAAACTTTTACTGTGGGGTCTCAGATCTCAAACGTCACTGACCGAGTGGATCGAGTTGTCTGTTTCAACTTGACAGTTCTGCATTTGATTTACGTGTTTGTTTGTTACGTACACGTGGTCAAATACATTGACTGACTCTTAGTACGAAGTTACCTTGCATAAAGCCCAAACAACGTATGTGTAATATTTCCCCCATTCAATTCTGTTTCAAGATGGCGGCATCTGATTTAACAATAGCGAGTGTAGTTACTGACTGTTCACTGAAAGGCTAGACCTATCTTAATGTTGACCACTTCATGGAGAAAGAGTATAAAATTTCCGATAAAGTCGGTCCGGTAACATATATCTAAATATTAAGGTTACCTATTAAATTGGTGGGGCGGTGGCTATACTGCGAGGGCTATTAGTAGTTGCCATTTTACAAATTTTAGCAAGCGTTCCTGATTTCGAGAATAAGCTAGGACAAAAATACCCATCTCCCCTCCCACCTTCCCGTCTTTCAAGGAGAGTGCTGTGTACTTTTCATAATGGCGCCATTAGACTATTAGCCGACTACCGGTACTATTTGTAAAATACCTGGAAGTTGGAACCCCTCTACCGCGCCAAATCGTGTGTGCAGAGGGCAAAGCACGCCCAGTGTTGATTTACACCTCGACTTAACTTTCTATCCTTTGATACTACTCACGCCTCACAATGAATCTTAAAGTCAACCATAAATTACGAACGGAAGTAGATGAGTAGCATAACTTAAGCTATTTAAGGATGCGTAACTAGAAAGAATAATAATTGTAAGTGAGGTTATGTAAGTTATCGGTCTGTCCTAGATATCGTTACCGCCAGACCTGGAGGTATGCAGGGACCAGAGGCTTCCTGTTGAGAGTTCAGGTTTGTCAGGGTATCGTTTGTCACCCGGTTTGAAGACATTCTTTAGTGAAGTCATCAGGACAACTGACCAAGCCGAAAAATAAATCATGTATAATCACAAGCTGTTACTCCTTTCCCAAATAAAAAAATCGATAATTTCTCAAAATCGAATCATCCGACCTAACTTAAATTGTGAAGAATTGTGACGGTCGGTGTACTAAATGTTTAAATAATCGCAGCTCGCTGCTGTCTCTGACGTGATGGAAGCGAATTTGTAAAAGTTATTTTTTATCTTATCCTCTTCTTGAAACTCTAATTTCACCATCATAAACAGCATTAAATCTCAAAATAGGCTACATTGAAAATACGAAAATGTCCCCTGACCGCCTTAAAAAATTTCTTAATTTCATCGGATTTTGAAAATTTAAAATGCTATTTTATGCAGTTTTTAACACTGAAAATAGTGAAGTCGGATTTTCGACTTGTTTAAAAGAACAAATTTTGCTGGTTAACGAACTTGTTCAAGATAATATCTTCAACAAGTTCGATCAATTCTCTTACCAAGTTTGAATCAAATCGGACTAAAATTGCGAAGGTGAGCGCGTGCAAGTTTTATACACATAGGATATTAAAAAAATGTTAACAACCCCTTAAAAAGTGATCTACAAGCCAGTATCGGTGCTCATTTCAAGGTCCCGGGTCTTACCGTAATGGCCACTTCAGTAGCTCATTTTTCACAGAATAAATTTCCTAAATCTCGGCTTGTTTAGCAAAACAACAAAGTTTCATTCATAAATGGTGTCAAGGTTTTCATGCTCCATATGTTGTTATATATTTAGTGACCTTTCACACTGTCACTTACTTCAATGCTATTTTTAATTACCCAGTATAAATTTAATTGACCGAACCCCACTAAATTACGCCTCATTTCATCCTATCTAAACAAAAACTGGAACTCCAAATTCTAGGCCACTATGTCGAATTCTGTATAAATCACTCGCTGGAGACATCCAAGTTGTTCACTTCTAAACTTCCATGTTATACTGTCCCAACGGGATACATCAAATTTGTCAACACCGAAACTTACCCTTAAATTGTTCAGTTCAGCGGAATTTATATCAAAGTTACGTGCAAAGAAACTTGCACCTTAAATTGTTACATTTAACTGTAAACTTCGAAATTGCCTACAAAGAAACTTACAAAAAACTCTCTATTTAAAGAGAAACATCAAAGTTACCTTTAATGAAACTTACCCTTGAATTGTTCAGTTCAGCGGGTTTCATATAACAGTTGCGTGCAAAAAAACTTGTACATTAAATTGTCTTATTTAACGTGATCCATCAAAGTTGCGTGCAGTTTATATGTAATTCAACTGTTGCGTTCATCAAAACTTGTACCTTAAACTATTCCACTTTTTGAACCTGTGAATATCAAAGTTCGGTACAATGAAACTTACACCATAACCAGTCCATTTTACAGTATACAAAATTTACAATTTCAACGATTCCATTCAACTATTGCGTACTTCAATACTTTGTACATTAAACTGTTCTAATTTATCTAGGCCTATCTAATTTATTTAAGACAGAGAATTGTTTTAGTGAATACATCAAATTTGCTTACAACAGTGAAATTTGTATATTTAACTGAATACATCTAAATTTGTATAGCCTGCAGTATGTCAACACAAGCACCTCCAAGTACTTTTTTTTTCTTTTTTGTGATTAATGTCTGACTGTTGTGCACACTTGGGCTAATGCAGACGATGGGATGATTTATAGCGTATGAAAATGCCAAGCCCTCGCCGGGAATTGAACCCGGGTCCTCGGGGTGAAAGCCTAGTACGCTATCCACTAGGCCACCGAGGCGGCTACTCTATTTAATGGTGCATATTTGGGAAGATAGCAGCTTCGACTGTTTCATTAATTGGCTACATC
Source organism: Callitettix versicolor (assembly GCA_022606455.1). Taxonomy (NCBI): domain Eukaryota; kingdom Metazoa; phylum Arthropoda; class Insecta; order Hemiptera; family Cercopidae; genus Callitettix; species Callitettix versicolor. The sequence continues at coordinate 44,515,523 of CM040183.1, read as the reverse complement.
AAATTTGCGTACACCGAAATTTTGCACCTTCAACGGTTTCATTTGAATGGATCGTTATAAAACACAGTTTGTTATTTTCGCAGACAAGTTCATTGTAGTGAACAGTTAGGCTGTCAGTGTTAAGCTCTAAACCATTCAGATATATTCAACTAGTTCATTAATACTTCGAAAATAGATTAAATTATTATAAATTTGAATAACTTGTGTTTTTACTGCTTTTCAATAAATCAGTCCTGCTTGAGGCCGCAACGAGTAAGATTGTACCTTACCGTTCCTAGTCCGTTTTGTCAGTTCGGTTAGTCCTTTTATCTGGTCAGTGGGTATGAAAATCATGTTCAATAAAATCTCTTTTGGTTATTCAATCGATCATGCGTTAAACCTCAAACAGAATTCCTGTAACACCTGCGGGCTTCTAAAACGAATTAAGAAGGCATTTCCTAGCACCGCACCGACCGTTCGTCTAGGACTATCCAGGATACCACAGAGCGAGCCACCACATTCGTTTTATGGCCTCATTGACTATATGTCGAACCAAATTTTGTTGTTATCTCAAGTTTGCTTGCTAAATCAATTCACAAATTTATTAAAAGAATTTATAAAACAATCCAGTCACATGAATCACGCTCTGCTACCACAATATGTTACGCTTCTCATGTACTTCGCTGTAAATGTTAAGCAATTTAGTTGTCAAAACATAATGTATTCACAGAGTCGTTTTAAATTTTTGATTATAAAACTTATAACCATTTATCGATCCTGACTTATCTATCACTTTTTGAAAAGCCGTTGAAAATGAAATGTTCATTTGTGTAAAATAGCATTGTGTGTGTGTGTGTGTGTGTGTGTGTGTGTGTGTGTGTGTGTGTGTGTGTTTTAGCATTCTCACACTTATAATTTTCGCCCGATTTGATTGGAACATGGCACAAAAGTCACTTTTGATAATAGCTTGGACAAGTTTGTTACCATGCAAAGTATCTTCAAAGAGTTAAAAATCTTCCATTCCAAATCTTTTAAAAAACTTACATTTTTAAAATTACACTTTTTAAAAATCTGCGTAAATTGGCATTTTTAATTTTCACTATACATTGAAATCATGAAAATGTACGTAATTTTAAAATTTAGTGGACCTTGACTGCCGTCAAATTTATTTTCATATTTTCAATGTAATTTTAAAGTTTATAATAAACATTGAAAAAAATAACATTTTCAAATGTGTGAGATTAAAAAAAAATGTTACACAATTCGCGTCTGTTATAACAACAAAACAATTACGATTGTTTTCTTTTAATTTGAGTTTAAATTTTAGTAATTATCGCGGATATTTTTAGTCAGTACAGAATCAGATCGCTTAGAATAGGCAGATATTAGTGTCAGGTTTGAACGCTGTGAATTTTCAATTTTCGTTACGGCTATGCTAGTCTTAGGAACGTATTCTTTTAAACAAAACAGATCCCCTGGTTCAGTTTATTTATAGTTACAACATATTGCCGACTAATTGTTTACATTAGTGTTACTGTTCGATAGCTTTTTAACGGGAAGAGCGAACATAGTTGTTCAGTTTGTAACGGGTTAATATTAGCATTGGTTAGCAAGAAGCGGTTATTGTTATAGCAGTCATAACAATTTACCGTTGTTGATTTTTCAATAAAAAGCGTGACTTTCTTTTCAGTTTTAATTGGTGTCCGTCTGTCTAAAACACAACGAAAAACAAAAGTTTTGTTTGTACTTTTAAACGTAAATATAAATTCCGAATTTTCGATTAGGAGGCACGCAGCTGTCTCGCTGAGGCGATTGAAGTTCAGAAAGTATCTTTTTTTATCTTAAACTTTTTTGAAATTCTGATTTCACCATCATAAACAGCATTAAAATCTGTATTTATTAGCATTAAAACTTTCAAATTACATTGAAAATACAAAAATGAACCCTGACCGCCGTCAAATTAAAATTCTTATTTCCAACGGAATTTAAAAATTCAGAAATATAACTTATACAGTTTTTTAACGCCTATTACGGTAATAAATTCAGATTAAAAAAAGACAATATAGGAAAATTTTTTTAACATTTGAAATTACTGCCATTTTGAAACTGTTAAACGAATTTTGCTAGTAACGAATTTGCACAAGCTATTACAAAAATCGATTTTTTGCCATGTTGGAATCAAATTGGATTAAAATTGCGAACTTTCTCTCTCCTCTCTCTCTCTCTCTCTCTCTCTCACACACACACACACACACACACACACACACACACACACACACAACGTAAATTAAATTTTAACGGCTCATCAGAAAATGATATAGAGGATCTGGGTTCTGGGTCTAACCATGATTGCCGCTTGAATAACTCATTTCACAATGAAAATTCGCTATAAACTCAAGCGAGTAAAAAATCTAACAAGATCGGATGAACCGATTTTGAGAAATTACGTTGAATTTTTAGGAAAGTAATTTAACAATTGAAATTTATGTAATATTTTTGTATTTACTTCGTTGAAACACTGGAATGACGTACAGTTTAAACACGACCAATCGATATTAATTTCTAGGGTCTTTCTTAAAATATCTTGTAATTTCCAAATACTTTGTATATTGAAAAAGTAAAATGTAAAGACACAATAACTCATAAGTATTAAGTTAAAAGGGTACTTTTTTTCAAGATACAGTTGACGGCGCGACCTTGCCTTGAACAAAGTTGTATTAGTCACCCACAAAACATCGATCTGTGTAATCATGATCATACGAGTTGCTTTCAAAAAGGGAAAATTGGAAGACATTAATTAATAAAATATTCTATTATTACCAGTAGGTAGCTTACTTTAATAACTGTTTGTTACCCTAAACGAAATTCCATTCAGCAACGATAAAGAAGAGTCAATGTTTTTGGAAGTGCACTTATTATTCCCCCCACACACACAACTGGCCCTGTCATCACATTCCCCGAACAAGACTAAGCGCTAAGCTACACACCGTCAACTATAGACCTTTATTTTTCATAGGTTAAGGTTAAGAGCTTTCTGGAATTGGGTAGAAACAAAAATGTTGTTTGTGGCATCTGATAAATTAACTTTAAATTGGAAAATGAACTGCAAAAAGTGAAACGTCAGAGAAAGACAATACTTTCTACTTTATGTGCAGTGTAGTGTAAACTAACGGAAGTAAGGTTGTCAATCATTGATTTGGGCGCCTGCTTCCACTCCTACCTTTTTGTTTCGGCTATTCTTGGAGAAATCTTAATCATTTTCAGGAGTGTTTTGAGTCGCATTGTTAATTTATCAATATTCGAAGTAAATAGAAAGGATGTAGGGGAAATAATCGATCTTTGAAAAAAAAATGGTTTTTACTTGGACGCCTGTCCGTCTAGATCTGTGCAAATTGCTGGAGGTAAAAAGAATTAACTAACTTCGGTAAAATTTATTATGTACAGTATGTGCAGCTTTGCTTTTATTTAGAAACATATTTGTATATAACTAATTCGTTTTCAATCAATTTATTTTGCTGAAAAACAAAATTAAGTTCTCTCATAATCTGTTCTAACGATGTTGATAAAAAAATGCTTAAATGTAGTATTCAAGTACTCCAATTTACACGTATCGTATTTAAAAAAACTAGTTTGGGATTTATTAATAAAATACCGAAATATTTGCTTAATTTCTCGATGTCATTCCGTCAGATTTCCCTCAAATTTAGTCATCCATAACGGAAGTCAGTGTAGCAAATTTGAAACAAAAGAAATTTATACGGTGCGGGAAATAGGAAAGTTACTTCCGAACCACATTTGTTGGACAAACAGCAACACACAGACTGCGTTTTGTTCTTGCGCTGAAGGGTTTTTCGTTTAAACCTCTTTTAAATAATTTCACTGAATCTGAAAAGGTTTGTGCAACATTAATTTGCTCTCTTGCTGCTTTATAGCATATCGTCTCGGATACTCTATATTTCAAATTAAGTTATGTTCCTCAAAGTTTAATAACCAGTAAAAGAAAAAAATACGTGGATTCCGACCTTATGTTGTTATTCAACCTAGAGTAAAAACCACTACTCCGATTTGACTGATATTTTAAAACTAAATAATTTCTCACAAAAAGAAGTAGAATAAAGCAAAGATGTTTGGTTTGTCGCCTCGAAACAACAACAAAAAAAGTTAAGAAGAAAATTCAGTGTAAACATTGTAGCACAAGGATTGTCAGAATTTAAATATAATTTCTATTATTTTTTTGCACGTATAACAATCCAATTTTTACATTAGGATTACTGCAGTTTCAGGGTTTTTAACACAAACTGTAAGTAATAACACATATTATTTCACTCGGAGAGGTTGAGTTTTTATTTTATTTGTTCCTTAAAATAAGAAAATTTAAAAATTGTAAAATGATTACAATTAATTTAATTAAAATTGGTTCAAATGGAAAACTATTCTTTAATGTAGCCTATATTTGTTGCTACTGGTAAATTTTTTTAAAACATAGCAAAAGAGAACTTAAACACTCGATTTTTCAACGACCGCTGATAGGATTTATTAGATTTACTTTGTAAAAGTTTCTTGTATTTAAAATTCACTACCATGACTTGAGCTATGAATCTTTAATATACCCATAATTTGAATAACGCATTATGAGCCGAGTTGTCTCGTAGTATGGGAAAACCGTCGTAAAATCTCTAATTTTTTGCACAGACTCATCCAGATACATATAGGCTAATAACTTTTTTTAGACTAATGGACTTAAAATTTTGTATTATCACAATACTTTGTCAAAGTAAAAACTTGACTTGTACCTGTATCCAATATGTCAAATGCTTGGACGTAAGCCTGCATCTAAATGTGTCTGCTTAAAGAGGGAGAAGTGAATGATTGATGACAAATAAAGGAGTTGGGTTTTAATTTAAACTTAGATAAGTACATGCTGGCAATGTAAATCCATACACTATAAAATAAACACTGACGTATATATTTTTACAATAATTAATACATAGTCAACACTGTTATTGTGACCAAGAGACTGTCAAACTACACAAATTTTCTGGGCAGACACAACATTATGAGGAAGCCTTGACATCACCTAAAAATCGCTGTTGGAGTGAATTTAACCTAAAAGAAAATGTCAGGAATGTTTCTTGCGTAAGCCAGCTAGTGTAAGCGTTTGGATGAATGAAGATCCCAGATGAGACATGACACTTGCCCTCGACAGAATAGAAACAAGACGATCTTTGTGACCAGTGGTTTTCTTTCTTCTTATTAATGGACTCTTTGTGTACGCCACGCCCCTCTGGAGGCAACCGCCCGTAAAACTGTCAAGTTTTTGCGTCTAGTCATTGAAACATTCTTCTTGATCAACTACTGGAAGTGAATAAAATGCACTTTACTCTTGCGAATTATTTATAACGCTATCCTAATAGCCCCAACCGTTTCTGAAGGCTATCCTAATAGCCCAACCATAGCCAAACCTTACCTCTTTTAAATTTTAAAACTACTTTGCTGTAAATTTACTTAGTAGCATGAATAAAAACAACATTTTTTTAGATGTTATTTAATAATATCTTTTTAGTCGATATTTTTTAAATCCTGTTTAGTAAAAAAAAATGTGCTCAGAACTTTTTAAAATACATTAAACTGAAAAGTGAATTTTATAGAGCTCTTAATCACCCCAAAAATATATTAGTATTTCCCCTAATATATTCTTTGGAAGCAATCGTAAAAATAGGAAAATTTTAAAGGTTTTTTAATCTCAAAGCCGGTTGACAGATATTGCTCAAATTCTGGCCATATAGGTATTCTGAATTCTAACCCAAGCCCATGTTCAAAAACACAGTAATTTTGGTTACCTACCTACACATGAAGACCATAACTGAAATTAGTGTAGGCCTATTAAATCTATCTATATTAATATAAAGGTGTGTGTGTGTGTGTGTGTGTGTGTGTGTGTGTCGTACAACTCATCAAGTCAGCGAGACAGATGAGTGCCGAATTTGTTTTTAAAATTAGATAGACCAAATATAAACCAATAGCCTATTCGTACTCAAGAGACCTGAAAACGGACAGATGCAAACAGCAAAGTCTGTATTATTGACGTCTAGGCCTATGTAGGCTAATTTGTCCATATAATGACAAAATGTTCATGTTCATCATTACTGTAATCCGTTACGCATAAACGTCTGGCTAAACATATATAATTAGCTTTGTAAGTCATAATTCTGATAATCAAGACTTACGGTCAATAGTCAAAGTTTAAAGTAACTCTTCCATTCTTGATTCTAGGTTATCGGAATTTTGTGCATGTTAAGAGTGTGCGATATGAAATTGTCTGTATTTAGGCGGAACTTTCTAACATGTAATGGGCACTGTAAAAACTCTGCTTATGCTAATTAAGATCATAACGAAAACTTCCTAAAAATCAATTTATGTTATTAAAAAAGGAGCTGGAAGTTAGCAATCAAAACAACAGGAAGCAAAGAAAAATCTAATTGGCTTAATTTTTCAAAATTGGATTTTGCTTATACTGAACGTTTCTCAAATAGAGCGCAAACTTAGGAATGCATTTCTTATTTTAAAATATATACAAAAGTTTCTTTAAAAATTTGTTCTAAACCGCTTAATTTTAGACAGACGTTCCCCTAAACTGTTTTTTAACAAAAGTTTCTACAAATATTTTTCCTAAACTGCTTCGTTTCGGACAAAACTTCCTATAAACATTTGTCTTAAACTGCTTCGTTTTTAGACAAAAATTTCTATAAACATTTGTTCTAAACTGCTTCGCTTTTAAACAACCGCTTCGTTTTGTATTTTTATAAAAGAACATTATCTCTTTAGAAGTAGGTAAGATATTGAGTTCAGATTTAGCACATACATTTTTTACGTAATATTTTAAAAATTTGTAAAAGTAAAGACTGTATTTTTTATTAATTTCAAAATTGTGGCCGTTTTAAAATTGTAATGCTAAATATTTCAAAAACTAGTAATTTTACAAAAAAATTACAAAAAAGTTTTTTTTTTGTTAAATAAAAATAAATTATGTTTTTAGTTTTTCTGTAAATTAAGGAATAACTGAATTTTTGAGAGAAAAACTGATAACTTAATTTCTTGGCAGCACAATACCTAAAATTAGGTTAAATAATTTTTTTACTATTGACTTCTGAAAATAGTGAATTAAATTGAGTTATGAAACTTCGCATTATTCATTAAGTTACTCATTATGAACCGACACATTGCTGGACAATGATCAAAATCCAATGAGCCCCTGATTTTGCAAAGAGGTTAAGTGGTTGAACGCCTTAAAAAAATGGCTCATTAAACCTATAAAAATTTGGTGGAGGAGTAACAAAAAATACTGCAACATCTTTCTTATTTGTCAACAGATTTTGCACAAATTTTGGTGCAATACTTATGCTGCTATATAAAAATTTAAAAAAAAACAAATTACCGTTCGTGTGTACATTAATATTAAAAAAATAAACACAATAATAATAATAATAAAAAACTCGGACCACCATTGTTTTGTATTTTTCATTTTTTTGATAAAATTCTTTCAAATTAATTTTTGCACTGTTTTGAGTTACAAATTTTTACATTTGACTAAAATTTGAGCAAAATCTGATAAACCGATTTTGAGAAATTTTGCCACTTTTAAACTTTAGCTTTTGAAGCAAACATTTTTATGAAATAATTTATTGTGAGAAAGTTTATGTAATGTTTTCCCTCCACTTACTAGCAAGTTTTCCTTGGGAAATGAGCTATTGGAGCAACCATCATGGTAAGACACCCAAGACCTTAAATAAGCGCCGATCCTGGCATCTAGATCACTTTTTAGATGTCGTTAAAATTTATATAGTCATTAAATACGAGCCAGTGTATTCTCGTATTAGCAATTTTAGTCTGATTTAGTTCAAACTTGGCATACAAATCGATTTTGGTAATAACTTGTAGAAGTTCGTTAAGCAACATAATTCGTTCAACAGTTTCAAAATGACAGCCATTTGAAATTAAAAAAAAAAATCATAACTTTTTGGTCTTACATATTTTTGAACATCTGATTATATTTGAACATCATCGTAATCAGCGTTAAAAACTGCATAAAGCAGCATTTTGGATTTTTAAAATCTGTTGAAATAAGAAATTTAATTTTACGGTTTTCATGTTTCATTTTTGTAGGCTATTTTAGAGATACAGTAAAAGTTTAAAATGTTAGTAAGCCTATGCATATATGAAGATTTTTTTAATGCTAATTATGATGGTGAAAGCAGATTTTTTACTTTTGGAAACTCGCTTCCATTAGATCAGCGAGACAGCTGCGTGCGGGATTATTTTAACTCGGAGGGCCTAATAACGAATATAATCATTACAATATTAAACAAAAAATGTTTACAGGACCCTCTTAGATTCGTATAGTGAGAAAGCAAAAATAACAACGACTAGAACTAAATTTGAAAACAACTTCTAAACATTCTTGATAAAACCTCCCCTGAATCAAAGAAGCATATTTCTTCAGTTTAATACTCTATCCCAGTAACGTTTACAAGATAAGAAAGCACTAATAAACAGGCCACCAGATCAAATCAAACACATATTTCTAACAATCAAATATTCTACAATTGGATACGAGTTCCTCTCTTCACTAACTACAAAACCAAGATGGCGGCAGGGCCTATCAGATTGTTAAGTAATTGGTCAGACAGAGTCAACATTCTATGCGGGCTAGTTCAGAAGCTTTGTTCAAGCTGTGGGAAAGTGCAGTTGCAGTACAATGATAAACATGTGATATTGTGTTAATAACCGTCTACCCTTCTCTTAATAAAATTATACTGTATACAGCCTACTTTATTGTTGAATAACCACATTCATCGGTGGCTTTACTGAAGACATTTTGCCAAATAAAATGGTCAAACGCATGCTTTTTCAGCAAGTACTTAGTTTCAGATATAAACATTGCCAAGACTGGATCAGCTGATTACAGTGCCTTCTGTACTGCCGCGACGCATATTGTACAGCTTGTGCCGTATGTTCTATTTGAAACGTATTTAATGTCCAAACATAAAAATTACTTTTAAATCATAAAACACCCTTCTAAAGTTGTTGGCGAAATTTTTAAAAGACGCTTTTCTTTAGGTCCATAAAACTAAAATATTTAAACTATCGGAAAATGCCAAAAAAATGTATTTTGCTCTGATCCAAACTAGGTTTATAAATTTTTCTTGATTTTCGAAAAGATTATTTGAAATTTTACCTCCAAGGTAGGAAATGTTTAAGGATGTTGTATACTATATAAAACATTAAAAAAATAATTGCGGCATTATTGTCTCGGTGACGTGACGGGAGTAGAATTTCCAAAAAATAAATTAATTGCGAAACGTTTAGACTACATTTTACAAGTAAAAAATAATAAAAAACTAATTACGGCCACAGTAAAATTCAAAAGCTCTTGAACTTTTTGAAAACTGATCCAACCATTGTCATCAGCATTCAAATGTGCATAAACATTTAAAATTTTTAACGTAATTTAAATAAAGTGATTTAATAGAGTGTCAAAGCTGTATCAGTTTTTGAGAAGTTCCAATTAGCCTAAATGTGACTAACTGTAAAGTGCTAAAACACACGCGCGCGCGCGCACACACACACACACACACACACACACACACACATATATATATATATATATATATATTCCCTAGCTTCACACCGACTTCTCATCTCTCTGTATATTGATTAATTTTGCATACCGCAGCTAACTAAAATTATTCGAGATAACACGATAAACAAGGTTCTTAATTAGGCTTCATCATTTAAACTTAACAGTTGTTCATTCATTCATGAGGTTAACTGCAGAAAGAGCATTTGGCCTAATGCCTCAGTTATTACACATCTGCTGACCTAAGTGGTTAATCCGACTTAATGCTATGCAAAGCCGCTCTGGGCGTAGGTTCTCTTCGGAATGCTGACTCACAGAAGTATCAGCACAACTTGACACGTCTTCTGAAAGGGAACTTTGTCAAACTGTGAACATTTTTTGATACAATAACAACCGTTTTTACCGGTGGTATGGTTCGCCATAATCCAATTTGTACTTCCGGTTTCACGTCCCAATCGGTTTGCCATTTGTTCCGTTTTCATGATTGCACTAACAATTTTCCTCCCATACTTTGTGCCAGTTAGACTAATGAAGACGACGGGTCGGCGTTTTAAAAGCCTATCCCGTGAGCTACGTTAGGTCAATTTTCCGCAAGACTAATGTTAATTAGCGATATACAGATTACTCCAATATTTGTAAAGATAAAATTTTTTTTAAGTGTCACTTTAAAGGTCTTGTATATCAGCTTTTTACATTTGATATATATGTTTTGCTTCTGTATCTTTAAAAGCAAGAAGTACGTACAGTAAAGCGAAGTAATAAGTAGGCCTATTGCAACTTAAGTAAATAGATTATATAAGACCGACAAGGTTCACGACTCTTAACGGAAAGAGTTAAAGTTTACAGCAGTAACTGTTCTTGAACCTACGACCTTGATATGTGCAGTTTAGAGACGCAGCAGACTGACCGGTACCTTAGCAGCATTGACTACCGAGCACTACTTTTTTAATTTCACACTGTACGAAGTAAAATATATAGTGATCGGTTTCATCCCACGAACCAATCTTGGCGCAGAAATTAAGTTTCGTTACCTAGCAAAATACGTCCATCCGTTTCAAAATGGCAGTAATTCAAATCTTACAAAAATGTACAGCTTTTTTATCTTACACTTTTTTCAAAACCTGATTCTATCATAGTAATCAGCGATCATATCTGCATAAATTAGCAATTAAAATTTTCAAATTTCATTGAAGGACGAAAGTAAATTTGATGGCGTTTCATTTTTGTATTTTCAATGTAACTTTAAAATTTTACAATTCTACTTTGTGCAAATAGTGAAATCAAATTTTTGATATAAATTAAAAAAGGCACTTACCAAAGACAAAGTTAATTTTGTGTTATTTTTATTGTAAAGCACATAAATAGAATGTTCGTTTGTGATATATATATATATATATATATATATATATATATATATATATATATATATATATATATATATATATATATAAATTATATATATTATATTTTGTTACTTTTTGAAATTTGCTTCCAGCGTATCAGCAAAACAGCCACTGTAATTTCAGTAGAAGATGAGTTTTGAAAGTACCAGGATAACTTTTGAAACACCCTGTAAAATTCACGCATGAGTACCATAGCTCTAGAACAGTCTGTATTTCTGCTTAATGAGTTTTTAATGATGAATTCCATTAGTATAAATGTTTTACTAATATATACGGGTTCCTTTATAGGGGTAAATTGTACAGCAGGGTTTAAAGGGTAGAATGGGGTGGGATATCCAACTTACGCACCCAAGTATAAAGTGAACTAGTAGTTGCTATGATTTTCGATTTTCTTTAGCTATGATAGCGAACCTGGTTGCGGAGCTTAGACTTACAACTGGGTAATAGCGATGCGTTAACAACGTGTCCCCAAAAACAAATGTCTAACAGACTAAGGCCCCTAACGAGTTGTGGTATTAAAGATTTCATTTTCAAAGTTCAAGTAAATTACATTAAAAAAAAAATAGGCTATATATCAAAAATTGTGATAGTAAAACAAATGATTGAGAGATTTTAATGGATGTAGGTCCTATTAATTTTTAGGCCCCTTGGGTTTTACTTGGGTGTTTGTCCATCTGCTGTGTAGACAGCTGGAGACAAAGAGCAAAGACTTTGATAATTTGACTTAAAATTCGAATTCGCTTGTATCTAAATAGGCTTTAAAGATTTTGATGAAATTTGGATTCAAATTCTAATTCGCTTTTATCTAAATAGGCTGTAACGATTTTGATGAAATTTTGCTTGAAATTATAATTTGCGTATATTTAAATAAGCTGTAACGATTTTGATGAAATTTGGCTTGAAATTCTAATTCGCTTGTAGCCTATCTAAATAGACTCTAACGATTTTGATCAAACTTTGCTCAAATATACTCTGTAATTACCAAAACAAAATATAATGGTCGCTGTCAAAAAAAAAAAAAAAAAAAAAAAAAAAAAAAAAAAATCCGGTTCGAGACCTAAAAAAACTAATTTATCAGAAACCTGTTCACCAGATTTTTGTCAAAGTTTGATCGTATATGAGAATAACTCGTCAGTGTACCAATTTGAAATTAACGAAATTTACAATGCGGGAGAAAATAAACCCTGACCGCCATTAGTGGTTTCTTTTGTTTTTCATATTTACTATAAAACAGTAAATTAATTTTATTTTAATTTTGGTACATTAAGCTGAATTATAGCTCTTCATGTAACCTAACCAAAATTCATCTGATAAAAATGATTTTGAGTAATTAGGTTACTTTCTGTTTTTTGTCGATAGCTTCGTGAAATGTTTTTCATCTTGTATTCATTGTTGACCTAAAATATACATTTTTGTGTTTAAGTTAATTTTGTTATATAACTGTGCCTACAATTAGTATAAGAGTAACAGCTCACCTTGAAGGCTATTTTGTGTTCAGTTTGCGTTTTTGAATAAAAAAACCACAAAGTGATGGCGGTCAAGATTTGTTTTTTTCGATTTCCTACAAGCCGTAACTTCCTTTATTTACATTTTTCTACGCTGCTTATAGTTAAAATATTCATAATACAATCAAATTTTAAAGAATCATAAGAAATTAGTATTTCCACCATTACCGATTTTCCGTTTGTTTGTGTGTTGGTGTGTGGCTCTCGGGGCTAAATTTGAACTAAATTTAATCAAAATACAAGAGGTTTTGAGAAGATACTGGTTATTCTAAGGATTACTTATGTAATGAAAAACTGTCGCGGTTGTGTCGAATTTATTATTGTTTTTCGATCTATTTAGACCATCCACTTACTCATATACGTCGTAATTCCTTTTATGTCATATATGCCATACTAATTGCACTATCTGTGTATCATACTTGAAATGAAAGAAATTCAAAACTATGAATAGTTAGAAAATTTAAAACTAACTAAAAAAAATCAGTTCTATCGACAAAAAAACTTGAAAAGTAAAAACAAATATGAAAATCGTTGTTTTTGTTTTGTTTAAAATATGATAATGTAAGAAGATTCATAACTCATACGAATATTTTTAAATTGCTAAATTTTGGGACAAATTTAATTTAATTTTGAGTCTATTTTCCGTTTTTTAGTTCCCCTTTAAAAAATAGAACTAATTTTTTTCTGGTTAAAGGCGAGCCAGTATTATAGTATTTTATTTATAGCCTACTGTTTAAGATCAACGATTTTGTTAAAACTCGTTCTAACCGATCTTGAGAAATCGGATTTTCGTTAATTTTGAAACACAAAAAGTATGGATAAATCCATGGCACAAAATACTTTTTACGTTTCTTCGTATAGAGAACATGTAAAATCAGAAAAAACAAACTTACAAATGAGGACTGTAAGAGATAGTCTTTGGTATAAGGCTTTTAGTAAACTATGCAATATATAAACCCTTTACTTAACTTAGTGACAGAAGCTACCGTACTGATAAGGCCAAAGGCCGTTGGTAAAAAAGCGTTTATCCGAGCAAAGTATTCCAGGTCCCATTTTAAGATTAAAACCAATGTGTAAACACAAACATTCTGTTAACCTGAGCGCAGCGAGAAGCTCGGGGACATGATGTTAATGTCGGCCACAGGAGATGTTTCCCCTTCAAGGAGATTTATTGTTTGACTATTGACTCGTGCCAGACATGAGGGGGAAACCTTCCCTCCCCCTCAGAGCCCTGGCACAACTGCCGCTTTGTCACTAAATATTCAATGTAACTACAAGTATACTTGCCTCACTTAATTACGGTGTTCCTAGACCATAAGTGTTTGCTTTAATTAGTGGCGTTTCAGTAAATTACTGTGTTGGAACTACACGGTCCCGAATATCAAAAAAGCGTAAAGATAGGTTACTAAATATATATATACTAACTGTTCCACATTCAGTTATTTCCACAACAAATCCGATTCGGAAGCTATCGGAAAATTATCCTAATTTTTTAAATCGGTTTATCAGCTTTTATTGAAATTTCAGTTGCAATGGAGAAATTTATAGCTTAATTCATTGTAGCAAATTTAAAGTAAAAAAATGAATGTTATTATTGTTTTTTTCATACATTTTCCATCATACATATATAGATTGATTGTTTTAAGAAAAGCCTGAAAAAGGTATTGTTTAAAAATATACCTTATTAAAAATATACATATTGTTTAAAAATATGTTTTACTGAGCGAAGCAAGGTAACTGTTTCAATTCGACCGTTCGGCATTTGGTTTGTGTGTTTGTTACGCAGTTTTGGCCAAACGCATTGACCGATTATTTTGAAATTTTGTACGAAGATATATTATACTCGTATGTACCCCAAATGACGTATTTGTAATATTTCTTCCTATTTATTTACTTCCGTTTCACGATGGTAGGCTCTGGCATTAGCCGATTGATTGTTTTCAAATTTGGTACAAAGGTAACCTGTATAAAGCCCGAAAGACGCATGTGACAGTTTTTCCCATTCAGTTTCGTTTCAAGATGACGGGCTCTGATTCACCGTTGAGAGTGTAGCTGCTGATTGTTTCCTGTAATAATGGCTGAACGGCAAAACCTATCATAAATGTGCCCGCTTCGTAGAGAATGAGCATAAAAATTCTAATAACGGTGGTTCAATAACATTTCCGTAAATATTACGGTTACCGGTTAAATTGATGAAAAAGTTACGAGCGCTGTCGTGGATCTGTAATCTGTATACGTAATTAAAAATGTACTGCGAGGTCTTCTTTTTTTTAAACTACTAGTAACTAGATAACTGCTAATACATATTGTATTGTATTTGTAATTTAATAGTTTGAGAGGTACCATACAACACAAACAGTAAACAATTACAGACCATCATTGTTGTCTCTGTCACAATCTGAGGCAACAGCACCTGTCCAGTGAGTGCTGACTGCTGAATCAGTGTACCACTCGTGCTAACAAACATGACACGTGACGAAAGATTCAGCCGAGCCCAGTCACAACTATTGGTGTTTGACCAAAAACATCGATGTTTGAAGAACATACAACGATGTTTTCAAAACATCAAGTGTCATTATCAATTCCTTAATACGGCCGAAAACCGACCTGTACATTCGCATTTCTTTCAGAACTTTATTGAACAAACTTTAATGAAAATTTTGAATCGATTTGAAGAAAATTCAGATCATTGTGAGCGTTTTTTACCAAAAAAGCCTAGAAAAAAAAATTAAAAGTGGTTGAGAGATGATGGACAAGCTATACTTTCATACGAAATAATTGTCATACAAAATGCTAAATTTCAACGAAATCGGTCACGTCGTATAGTTTCCATGCGCGCAAACAGACGGATAAACTGACAGACAGACAAGTAAAAACTTCGTTAAATTGAAAACAGTATTACCAGAAGATCGATCAAAGTCACAAGATCGATTTTTTCACGATCGCTACAGGCTACTTTGTTTATAATTCGTATAGTGAGAAAATAAAACACAGTAAACCGTCTCTAAAGCGGGGTATAGTGGTAATAGGCCTATTTAGAAACGTACTGAAGCAAAATTACAATTAATGGTTCAGTTTCATTAATGGTTAATTAATTAATTAACGTACAGTTTCAAAATGGTGTCATCCTTAAAAATAATCGTGGCATGCAGCTGCTCGGTAACATGATAGAAGCATGTAACTTTCCCAAAGTATTTTTCTTTATCTTACCCTTTTTGAAATTCTGATTCCACCATCGTAAACAGCATGCAAATCGGCATATGTTATCGTCTCAAACTTTCACATTACGTTGAAAATATGAAAATTAACCCTGACCGCCGTCAAAATATTTCTACCCTGTCGTTCATATTGAATCCATTCCCTGAGAGATTGATGTTAATTAACAATACATATTACACCGTTATTTGTAACGATAAAATTATGTTTTGTATAGCCTATAATTTTAACGGTGTTATTTGGAGGAATGTATGCGACTTTGTAGCCTATACAGTTTTCGCTTTTAAAGATAAATGTACAAAAAGTATATACAAAAAATACATACAAGATGTAACACGCTGACCACGTTTCCCCATACGTTTCATAAGCAGTGGCAAACATAAATTTAATTAACAAATAGTCTTATGGTGAATAGATTCAATATGGCCTATAGGGACCACAGATTCCCTCCTTTTAAATAGTTATGTAAATATGTTTGTATAATATTCCGAGCACGTATGTTATACAAATTGCACGTAACTATTAAGTATGGCTGCAGAATGGAAACGACATTATGTTATTTAAATTGTCTGAGATTGTAAGCAATAAGTTGCCGCCCACAGGGGGGGAGAGAGGGGAGTTCGACGGAAGCGGCTGATTAGCTCCCACGCGATTAGGAATTTAAAACATTTATTTTGATCTCTTAGCGTTGACTTGTTAAACTCAAGCCGGAGACTTTCATTGAGCCTATCTGTCTGTGCCGTGAACCCAGCTCGTTTGCCCCGCAGGGGGGGGTGCAGACTAGCTGCACCTATTGAGAGGATTTAGACGTTCCTCGCGGTACCCGAGTCTAACACATACATACACTCACATCACTACACTTACGACTTCAACACTTTACACTCACACTTACATTTAGGGAGGCGATAATAGCCTCAATGTGTTTTTCGCCTTAAAATAGTAAAATAATAATAATACCCAGCTCGTTTAATTTATGTCTTGGTAAAACCGTGAATCTATGAAAAACAAGATAATCGCGTCACATAACTGTCTCGCTGACTCCAGAATGTAACTGTAACATCTAATAAGCTTCATTATTTAGCTTTATTATTTATTCAAAATGTGATTATACAATGGTGAACCCAGGTAAAAAAATAATTTAAAAAATAACATGAAAACTTTACGATTTTTAGTGAATTTCCATTGAAGCTGCCATCATGGTAAGACCCAATCTCGGGATCTTGAATGAGCACCGATCCTAACCTCTATATTACTTTTTAAGGTGTTATATATATATATATATATATATATATATATATATATATATATATATATATATATATATATATATAGCCTATATTCGGACGTTTCGCCAAAATCGTACCTGGCATATTTTGAGGTTATCTTCACTCCAAGTCTGAAATCGAACTTCGAACTGAAGGTCTATATGCGTGCGAGCGTACGTGCGCGAGTGTGTTTGTGTGTGTTACCACGCTCACATTCGCAATTTTTGTTCGATTTGATTCTACATTGGCACAAAAAGCTATTATTTTAATAGCTTGTAGAAGTTCATTAACCAGCAAAATTCGTCAACAGTCTTAAAATAGTGGAAATTTTAAATCTTTTAAAAAATCATAATTTTTGTGTTTTAAATTCTTTTAAAAAACCGATTTTACTATCGTAATCAGTATTAAAAACTGCAGAAATTATCAATTCGTATTTTCAAAATCCATTGAAATTAAGGAATTTTATTCGACGGGGTTCAAGGTTCATTTTTGTGTTTTCACTGCAGTCCAAAAGTTTAAAAAGCTAATATATGCAAATTTTAATGCTGTTTTACGATGATGAAATAATAAGTTTAAAAAAGTACTTAAGGATAAAAATGTACTTTTGAAAATTCGTTTCCATCATGTCAGCGAGACAACTGCATGCCGCGATTATTTTGAAATCAGAAAAAAGAAATCTATAAAAAAATTAGAATCTATTTTTATCACAATCAGCATGCTTTCTGTAGTCTATCTTTAAAAAATCAGACAGAAAGTGAAAAGAGAAAAAAAAATAAATCTGACGGTGGTCACGGTTCATTTTTGTACTAAAATAAATACAAAATGGTTTTTAGAAACACAAACAACATGTTTAGCTGGTGACTAAGCGAAGCTAGGTTGTTTATTTCATTTAAACGGAATTTAAATGAAACAGCTTTGTATGTCTATGTGAGAGTTTGTTTTTATAACCTTGCTTTTGCATTTGCTAAGTTACACATTCAACACAAAACGTAAATAAATAACGCTTAGTGTAGGCCTAGCCTACTTCTAAACACTTAATCCTAGAGTTTATTGGTAAAGAAATGGACGCTTTGGTGTAAACCTGAAAACAACAAACAAAAATAAAACTTCCTTTGAAGAAATGTATTACATTAATAATTGCTTTTATGTTTTCCATTGCAATAAAACGTAGGCCTACAAAATCAATATCTTAATCAAATCTGTACAAAACTGCCACACTGATCCTTGGAAACAGGATCTCGTAAACATTTCAAGATCTTCATATATAATCAAAATTTGAGCGAATTATGATCAATCGATTTTGAAAAATTATGCCGATTTATCTATAGCTCATGTACCGGATATTTCGAGAATGTAACAATTTTATTCGGGTAATCGTGGAATACGTTTGAGCAAAATTTTATCAAAATCGTCAGGTATGCTGAGAAAATCCAAAATTTAACACTTTTTAACTAAAAATGATATCAAAACACTTTTGTCTGAGAAGTTAAAAAATGGCTCCAAAATATAAGCAAACTAGTCCACATGCCAAATTTTGTCATAGTCAGTTTAGTGTTCAGCAATGTGCACACAGATGGATAAACATCAAAGTAAAAAAAAATTGTGTTGTTTCAAGGAATATTCAATGTTAACTCTTAAGATCGATTTTCTACAATCAGCACACTTTATACTTTCTATAGTAAGAATGTAGAAAAGGCAATTTTAAATGTTACTCTAATAAAATAACATTATTTTTCACTTTCTCCTTACTCTAAAGAATCTTTTTCCATCGTCTAAAAATTGTTTGCCAATTTAAACACATCTTCACTTTTAATGGTTTCTAGAATTCCAAAAGTTAACACTTAAAGGCCTATATGAAAGTCTGTATAATGTGTGTTTTGATACATAGAGCATATATATAATACTATGACTCATAGATGCTACTATGATTTGGTTCAAACTATACAACTGTGCATGTCCCCACTTTCTCCTGAACTTTTTGATAACCAGTAGCTTATAAAATGGAAGTTTTAGGCATATAGAAAGGTATTCTAAAAGAGTAAACCATTTTGGCCTCAAATTTTTTAAATTTTGCAACTTATTGTCTTTGACTGTGCTCCATGAAAGTAAGCACAACACAAATTGTCAAGCCATGATTGAACACTAATTCAAACAAAACATTTGTATAGTTTCTATTAGCTTGAAATGTAATATGAACACATTCTTGACAGATTTATTCTAAGATTTTATTAAAAAATCTCATTATTATTCAGGTTTTGAGAAAAGTTAAAAAATATTGGCTTTAAAATGTGTTTTCAGATTTTAAAATTTCATATATGTGTTTTAAAGTGATTTTGGCTGCCATTATTGTACTATAGTACTGTATAACCCATATTAAATATATAGAACAAGATTGGATTTTTTGTAAACTGAAGAACAAAAAATTGTTATTTTTTTGTAAACTTCTTTGATTGGTCTTGACTTTCATTGTTTTCTTTTCAAAATTTCAGATCATTTGTCATTACCAAAAAAGTGAGTAGGACCTATACAGTATGAAATATTACCACTATGTATTCAATTATTTCTAGTGGGAACAATATAATAATAAATATATAATTGACTGAGCTAGCGAGGTATCTGTTTCAATTCGACCATTTGGCATTTGGTTTGTGTGTTATATTGTTTGTTACTAGTTGTGGTCAAACACATTGACCAAATTACTTTTTTTTTAAAATTTGGTACATAGGTACTTTCATGTAAAGCCTGGACGATGTATCTGTAAGATTTTTTCCCCATTCACTTCTGTTTTAAGATGGACACCTTTGATTTAATGATGTTGCTGGCTATTTCCTGTAATACTGGCTGAATGGCAAGACCTAACACAATTTTGAAAACTTCATGAAGAAGTAGAATAAAATATCCAGTATAGGTTGTCCAATAACATTTTTATGAATATTACAATTACTGGTTAAATTGGGGGAAATGTTACAAACACGTCAGAGCGCTATTGTGGAGTGTTGGCCAAGCAGTTAAGAATATATACAAGGTCTACTGTTCCTTGTACTACTAGTACAATAATGTATGAATATAATTAATATAATATTTATATTATATTAATATAATATAATATAATATTTGTTATGACAAGAGTTGTTACAGTCAATAATGTGGTAAATACAGTATGGCTCAGAAAAATATTTGATTAATGCAGCAGTGGCAACAGAAATGCTTAGCACACTACAGCTGTTAATATCAACACAATTAAATAGTGACAAAACTTTCCTCAGTCAGTGTGCAACATTCAACAGCCTGTTTTGATCATGTATCACAATGATTGGAAGGAAGGAAACTCTTATCAAAAGTTAATTTTTCCTCAACTGCATTAGTCATACATATAAGATTAAGAAATCTCCTACATTTATAAAGTTAACGTTTTTACAAATTTCTCAGCATGTTAATGAAAAGAGATAATGCATAGAGTTGATCCTAGGGTTTGACTATGTCTATGGACATTAATTATTTAGATTAATACTTGTAGTCAAAGTCAAAAGTGGGTAAAATGGTTACCTTTAACTTAAAATAATAGTATAGTAAGCCTAGCTTGGAGTTTTACAGCCGAAATTTTATGAAAAAATAACTTACATTACCAATAATAGTCTAGATTTAATAGTATTTGTGAAGCAGTTTTAATATGACTTTGATTAGTATTTTTGGATACTGACAGAAGAGAAAGTAACTGGGTGCAAGTACAGGAAATGAGAACATGGAAATGAGTATACATAGAGATTTTTTTTTCAAAAGTGGAAGATAATGGAAATGATGGAAATGATCGAGGAGGAGAAAAAGAGAAAGAAAGAAAAAGAGAGAGAGAGAGAGAGAGAGAGAGAGAGAGAGAGAGAGAGAGAGAGAGAGAGAGAGAGAGAGAGAGAGAGAGAGAGATAGATAGATAGATAGATAGATAGATAGATAGATATAGATAGATAGATAGATAGATAGATAGATAGATAGATAGATAGATAGATAGATAGATAGAGAGAGAGAGAGAGAGAGAGAGAGAGAGAGAGAGAGAGAGAGAGAGAGAGAGAGAGAGGGAGAGAAAATAATGTTGGGAAATAATTTTTAATGACTCCCTCAAAAATTGTCTAGAAATCAGGATCGAAACACATTTGATAGTGCAAGGTCTGAGTCTCACCATGATGGCAACTATGTTCGAAATTTGCTAAAACCATGAACACTTTTGATTACACCTTGATTTTGGACAGAAAAGAGTAGCTTTACTGACAGTAAAATCGATGAAAATGTGGTATGAAAGTATTAGTATCTTTGTATTTTTTGAGATAATGTTATAAAAATCATTTTAATAATTAGAAATTTTTTTCCTACAATTTAAGGATCATGAGATTGTGTATACTATAATTGGTATACTGTATACTAAGTGGTAATCTGTATACTATAATACAGTGTAGATTAGAAACTAGAGTAAGTATAGTATATTAATGGTTTTTCAAAAATGTCCAGTAGCATTAATTTAAAAAAATACAAATTAAAACCCTGTGAAGGCTCAGCAGTTTTAATGTTTTATTTAAATGATAAACATGTTTTTTATGTTTGCTTCAAACTGAACAGTTCTGGGTGACACTAAAATGTATCTTGATTTTTTATAGGGTGCCAAATTTGTATGAACTAGTAATCAGGTGATGGGAAAAAGTTCATTTGGAGAATGTTTGAGGTGAAGCCTCATCTACTATGCTGATTCAAGCGGTGCATATTCTGAGGCTTACGGTTTGGCTAAACCTGTCGTCATTCTGTGTAATAACCTTAGAATTATGCACCGAACACGTTCATCCTACTGTCCTCATTGAACTCTAACCTGAGCATAAACTTGTAAAGGTCAGTGCTACATTTTGTGTTTAAACTTTCACAAAATTAACTACAAAACTAAACTGTAATTACATAAACTGATTATTGCTCCAAACTTACTTTATGGATTGAAAAGTTTAGCTCACCAAAGCAGGAATTTAAATTGGGTTTAGTTTAAAGTGAAATGAAATATACAAGTGAAACCAAATACCTCAAAAAGGACAGTTAACAAGACAAAAATAAATACAATCCAAAACTAAAATGAAAGAATATAAAGACAGATGGGGCAAGAATCATTAAGAATTATACTTGAAGGTAGACAGCTGAAGTAGTATGAATGTTATTATAGAATGGGAGAAGAAATAAAAGTAAAACACTTCTTTTCTAATCGCCCATACTTTATGCCAGTTAGACTAATGAGGACAAGGGATGGAGGGATGATATTAACAGCAATAATAACTTCAGTTTTGAACCTATGACGGTAAGTTGGATATGTTCAAAGATGCAGCAAAGAGGCCAGTGCTTTAACCACCCTGGACACTAAAAGTAAGGAGAGAAACATAAAGGAAAGGAAAGGAAAGGTAGAGGCAGGTGAAAACTTCAAAAAGATAGTACTGTGAACCTCGGAAGCCAACAAAATAAAACCTGAAGCAGATGTGAAAACTAAGAGACAGAAGGGAATGGAGAAATCCTGTGGAGATTACCTCATCAATGCTATAAGGGCATAAGAGGTAGAGAAAGAAGAGAAATATTAGGCTTTTAATGGACATGCTCAGTTTTCCTATGTACTAATATTACACAACCAATACAGCATGACAAGCAATATGCATTAAAATCATGACACAATAGCAGTTTCAAACAAGGAACTAAGCTATCATGTTTGCCCACAACAGTCTAGATACAATGCATGATCAAACTGCACATGTTACTTAAATTTAAATTACTTTCAATTATTGCCATTTAGAAATAAATTTTATGTTCTAAATATTAGAATAACAGAGACACTTCAACTTAAGATTTCAACTTACTGCTTCAATATTATTCATTTATTATTGTAGTCTACTTGTACCCCAAAATCCTATTTAACCAATAAATTTTTATATGCAAATCTATAATATACCCAAATATATGTTAAGAATTTTTTTTCATTATATATTTATATAGTAGACCTAATTTGAATAAAAGAACCAAATTGAATTCCTTCTTATGTAAAAAAACAACAAAACATGCATAACAATATTTTTAAACTTATACTTTCAGACAGTAAAACACATGTTGGATAGACTATTTTACTGTCCTGCTTTTAAATTTGGAAAAATTGTCATATTACAATACATTTACTATATAAATTGTTAATACATTTAAAACAAATTTAATTAAGTTAAACTACATTTATACGGACTTAATTGTATAAGAATTAGGAACCAAATTTCCTAACATATTAATTTTTTTCATAAAATTTCAAAATTGATGCCATGATTTTTTTATAGTAGTATCATTAGCTATGTATACTTAGCTTGAGGTGGTACATAACCTAATAATTTAAATCTGTTAAAAGATTACAAAACAAACTAATCTACAAACAGAAAAATGTCAACAAAAATCAGTTTGTATTACATAAAGATCTGCTGAATCTCAGTCAAAGTTTGTTTTTGAATCTCAAAAATTATGTTATAATACTTTTAAAGATAAGTTCATAAATTCTGACAGTATTATCAGCAATAAGAGAATGATAATTTGTTTCCAAAAAGCTATTGATAAAAAAATCAACAAAGATATAAGGCTGTGAGTAGTAAGAATACCCAAATGTCTTACTTTGTAATAGTTTTTCTCTGTCAATTTTTAACCTGTACATTATGAGGTTATGTATAGGATGAGTAAAATTATAGCATGTCTTCTTAATTAACTTGAAACTATAAGAAACTCAAACACAAGGAAAAGTAGATTTTAATAACGGGTTTATCAAATGTTTGAATAAATCAATAGATCCAGGGTTTGATAGTCACACTTAGAGACATTTAATTTCTTAGAAATATTAACATTTTTTAACTTTGTTATAAATAATAAGGAAATGTACTTATGTTCGAATATATATGTTTTTAACAAGGGAATTAGTTTTTTACACACACACACACACACACACACGCACACACACGCACACACACACACACACACACACACACACACACACACACACACACACACACACACACACACACACACACACACACACACACACACACACACACACACACACACACACACACATATATATATATATATATATATATATATATATATATATATATATATATATATATATATATATATATAATGTAAAACAAAAAAATGTTTTTAACAAGGGAATTATTTTACCATAATTACTTTTGTTTTACATTTTATATATAAATATCTCAGTCCTAAGAACAGGTAATTTAGTTCACCTCTGTATGATTTTTATGTACGTTATAATGTGTGTACATATGTTTCTTATGTAAACTCTCTCATAAAATATACATAAGTAAAAAAACTCTCTATAAAACAAATTTCTGTTAATATTTGTTTCTGTTAATAAGGATTTTCATGAAATACTGATTGTTGTTAGTTCAAGTTGTAAGAAATCAAATGGTTCTGTAAGTAATTAGTAACAGTTTGTCCATTTGTGTTTAAATGATGCAAAATTCAATTACAATATTCAAACATGAAATATATCAAGCAGGTAATCAAGGTTATTGGTGTCAGTAAGAGTGAATGGGTAATAAATATCAAACATTAAAAGTCTACACACAGTAGACAATGGACAATGGAATGTTGAGAATGCAAAGCCAAGACATGCATGACATGTGCCAACCTCTTCTAATTATGTTAATAGAAATACAACTCCATTTTAAGTTAAAGCATTGCAGAATAACAAACACAATTACTCTTGATAGAAGTTACAAAATAGATGATATCATCAATATGTCTGAAATTGTTATACTAATAGCCTATATGATAAGAATGATGAATTTCAACCCATGGGCAAATGATTTGTTTAATGGTATACTAAGATTTGTGAAATGAAATTTATTTTTGAAAATAATACAAAATAATGTTTTAAATAAAAATATTCTTGCATTCCGTTGACAACGTTAGTCATATAATATTTGTAAAAAATTACCTATGTTGTAAAAAAATGCTTACCAAATAATACTTTTAAAAAGATGTTAGATATTGCAAAACCAGTTTTCTTGAGTTTAAGTTTTAATGATTCAGCAATTAATTTTCTTTAAAAAAGTGAGTATTAATTACTGTATAGAGTATTACAGCACCATCCTAAATTTGTTAGAAAATGAAACATCTATTGTTTAAAGGAAGACAGAATATGATGAATAAACAAAGAAGAATAAATTGTCATAAATATGTAAGGATAGGTACTAAAACTTACTTAAATAACAGCAGTCATTGTTATACATATACATATAATTATGTATAACCTAAACCTAAGCATAACAAAGTAAGTACTAAGTTAGGCACTGCTAATGAAGTTAGGGTTTTGATAGTTTGTAATTTTTAATAAAAATAAACTTTTAATTATGTTTTTTAGAAATAATAAAGTATAAGATAACTATGAAATTGACTTTTCAGGTTATATTTATGAGTACTGTATTTTCTTATTTCTAATCCTAGTTTACTTTACACACTTCAATTTAAAAAAACGTATGTTAAAATTATATAGTACTCTGTTATTAGATATTATTATTTTTAGATAAAATATTAAAAGCATTTTAAAAAAGTTATGTTTTGGATGGTGAGATAAGTATATAGACCACAGTAAATTTATACTAGTGCAAAGCTTAAAAGTATGTATAAAAAGGAAGTGTGTGTGTGTGTGTGTGTGTGTGTGTGTGTGTGTGTGTGTGTGTGTGTGTGTGTGTGTGTGTGTGTGCACGCGCACGCACGTAAGCATGTGCATGTGCATATACTTGTTCGAATGTACAATAACATCTTGAACACAGAGATCTGGAATTTCAACATAGGTGGACTAAATAAAGTCAGACAACACTTTAAAACTGGATTTAAATATTTATCTGAAATTAACACCTGATATTAACTATTTTAATTTAGAAACAAAAAGAAAACCATTGTAATGTGTTACTTCATGTACACAGATATTTATTATTTTTTGATGAGCAACACCATGCAATTACTGCTATTTAGGTTGTATTTAATAAGAAGAAATACAACTTTAATTTTGATAATAATTAAAAAAATTTACCTTCAATGATCTATAGTAGTTTTCATTTTACTCTTCGATGTTTCTTCTGCAGTTTCAGCAACACAGCTACGATTTTGAAACACAACACTACCATTATATCACTTTCAGAAAGAACTTATACACGATTTTGATCTTTATTTTTATTTTTTTTTGTGTTTAACGTCTGACTATTGTGAACACTTGGGTTCTGGTTTCCCTTCATTTCGTATAAATCTTTCGCCTTTTGATCTTTAACACATAGTTTAAATTAAATGAGTAATTTAATTATTAAAGTGAATGTATTTAACGAAATATGTACACAAAGAGCCTATTTCAGTTAACTCTTTTGATAAAAGGGTACTAATGACACTTCCAATGATGTTTTTTTAAAGAGCATATAATTAATTACCTGCATAATATAATTCATCAATACATCACTGGTAGCAAATATTGTAAATGGTAAGTTTCCATATGGTAATGGTTTCATTGCATATTATGGTGTACAGAGTATGGTAAACGCATTTTATGATCCATCAAAATTATTTTTTTTATTATAATAATAAATAATAATAATAATAATAAAATAATAATAAGAAATGGAAGTGGTTTTCCATTTATTTTTTAGTTAGTGCTGAAAGCATAACCAATAATTCCTATTATTTCAAGACTACTGAAAATACGAGTATTCCCGCCAATTTTTCCCAAATAAATAATGGCGTACCTACATTGCTTGCACATCGACAGTACTCGACTTAATATATCGATTATTGAATCGATTGTGTGTGTGTGTGTGTGTGTGTGTGTGTGTGTGTGTGTGTGTGTGTGTGTTGTGTAACTCCTGTAATAATTAATTATGAAGATAAAATACTTCTTACAAATTCGACATTTTATCTACATTTTACTTATTAAGTATTGAGGTAATATCCAATTATGATAAAGCAAACACTGAAATTTAAAAACGGAAATATTGAAAGATGCTTTCTAAGTACATTCAAGAAATACACTAAAAAAACCTTCATTTACTTGTATTGAAATTATAATATTAAATTATTTTTGATGATAACTGACTTGATACTCATAGATAAACTACTAAGTAAGCTTCAAATTACAGTATATTATTTATCTTTCAAGATATATATATAATATATGAATCTATGATCTGTGAGAGAAAATGAATGATCATAGATATGATTGCAGAATGCAGACGAAGCATGCAGGTGATATTTAGGACTTGGAAGTTGGGTTAGGTTAGGTTTTTTGTATTTACAAAAAAGTATTAAATAGAATATACAATACAAATTTAAAACACAAATTAGGCATTTTATTACATTAAAATGTCTAAATTAAAAACAATTTGTGGGCTCAGTGTAAATCATTTAGTACTTTTTTGTCAAAAATCTGGAAATGGGAAGGTAAGTGAGATATTCTAGTTTTTAAAAGAATTAATAAATTCCGGTTTTATTAATGAAATAATTAAAAAAAGCCTGAACTATTTTGCCTTCGATGTTATAAGTATTGGCACATTTTCTATTATAACATGGTACAATATTAATGTTATTATTTTCTCTCCCACGGAAAATATCTGTTTTTCTGAGTACAGTGGTATAACATTTTTGTGCGGTTTTAAGAACTAATGCTGCAATTTTTTGAAATTCGTCTACACGCATTACAATTTTTGGTAAATATGAATTGAATTGATATATGTCTCAAGTGAATTTTGCAATATTTTTGTCCAAAACGCTAAACTTATAAGTAAAAATCCAAAATCCAAATTTGTGGAAATTACAGTAACAATGATACAGGTATTCACACATTGTGAATAGGCCTTCAGGTTTGACAATTCTGAGGTGTCCTAGCTGAATAACGTTTTTTAATGTGTCTGCTCTTTGGTTAGATCCCTTCATCTTGTGCCAAGGTGGAGCAGCATAGCTAAGGAGGGAGCTTAAGTATTTTACTCTGGATCCAAGTGACATTTAGCTCTAATCTGTCCTTAACTATGCATTTGTATTTAACTTTCCCTTTTTATTGGTAGACATTTTATTTCTCTAGCTACTTGTGGTACTTTGATGGCTAGAAACAAACTGTAAAAATCAATGAAGCACCAAAAACCCTGAGCAACTCGTAAGAGTAGACTAGAGGAGTGAAAATAGAATGGAGGTGAAGAATACTGAGGCTGTACCTAAACCTATGGAAACCACAAGTAGTGAATCGCAGCATAGTAGTAGTGATAGGGAGGACTTAGGCATACCTACCCAACCTGCAATGGAAGAAGGTGATAGATGGGGTTGAACATTCAAATTAGTAAAACCATCTACAATCGTCTCTCAGGATAGCAAAATTGCAAACTGAGTTGAGAGGAGGTGGTAGCAGAGGACTTCCCAAGAACAAACCTTTGGAATGAGAAAGAAACAACCATTATAGGGCTGAGATGATAGGCCTGTAAAGAACTTGTCCATGACACAAGCAATGAATTGCAGATAACTGTACGGACACTAGGTGGACCTACCTAATTTACATTGAAAGAAGTGAAATATGAGGTTGAACATCTCAAATTAGTAAGGTGATGACCTATTTAATAAGGTGTTTGTTGGTCTATAAACATCTACCAGGAGCAGAAAAGCGCAAACTGAGAGAAGAGGAGGTGGTAGCAAAGAGGGGCTTCAAATGAAACCTAGATGCTGAAATCAAACCTTGGGTGAGAAGAACACAATTCTTGTAAGACTGTGATACAGGGCTGATGGGAAGTGTACGTCAAGACTGGAGGGCTGTTAGCCAGGAACATTAAGATTTTAAACAAAGGGCTACTCATAAAAACCATGGAACTCATTACTGGGAACAGTGGTCTCTGGGTGCACATGAACAGGATAGCAATATATCATGAAGAAACCCTAAAAAGGTTATGCAAGAAGGAAGACGAAACTGCAGGCCACATAATCTATATTTAGAGGCTCTTGCCATTAGGAAACATAGGGCATTTGTCTTTCAGGACTCTGAGGAACTCTAGCAGAGTGAGTTAACTATTGGACTGCTAAAACTCACTGAGGGCACTAGTCTTCGAAACTAGGATCGAAGAGGTTTAGTTGTACAATATGTTCTTTAGTACTGATTTTAGGGGCCACCAAACCTTGTAACCTCAAGAAAATTAATCTTATCTAATATTGATAAAAATAAACTTTAAAAAAATCTAAGCAGTACTGTGTTACTGCCCTAGTAATCTTTCCAACATTGGATATAATGTAGCCACTGCTTGTAAAAGCAATAAACTATAACACACTAATCCAAAATATCAATTTCTGGAAATTACTACACCACCACAAAAAAACTCATAAATCTTAACCAATAATATATTAATGACCTAGTTGGTGTTATAGCATTTCTTTTGCAGTATGGTACTTTTCGTACACTGGTAAATTGTATGTGTTTCATTCAGTATAATCGATAATGACATCACAAAATAGTTTGTTAAAAAGTTTAAAATTTACTTAAAATCATAGCTTAATAAATGTTCAGCGATTTTTTATTTCACAAAGTAATATTAGGTCTAATTAAAATAACAATATGGCATAGTTATATAACAGTAAGTTGAGACATATTAATTACTCAGATGTCCGCTTTTTATATGTATAAAATGTTACATCAAGTTTGCTATGCAGATAATTTTTTTTAAAGACATCATGTTATGGTGAATGACTAGATTAGTGTGACTACTGATATCCAAAAATTTATTTTTTCTCTTGAAAATATGATTTACAGAATATAATAGTGAAAACATTTGTGTTACTTTCAAAAATTGACACTGTAGGTAGAGTTTTTTGTAAATCAAGTTTTCCTATAGGACAAATGTTATGACAAAAATTTTTTACCATTATTTTTAGGAAAGCAAATGTATTTATTGAACAATTTCAAATATTGTTCTTCATATTGTATTTACATTTACCATTTTTCACATTAATCTTGAAAACGTATATTTAAAAAAAATTCTTGAACACCTATGGCCTTGCTAATCAGGACTAGTATCCATTTTAAAATTATTATTACATGCACAACCGGTCTATACCCAAATGATGGCAAATGTCCTAATACACTGTAATAATAATAATGTATACATTCCATCATTAAGTAACAGTTTTAAAAACAGGGCTATTAAAATACTGGTAAATAAAAAAAATATTAGAAAATACCATTTGGGAAATCTTGTATCAGGCGGCTTGTTATATCTATTGTATACTTGATCATACCTTTCTTAACTATTGTATATAATTATTTTATAAGGAGTGTTTCTTCTTTATAAAACACTAATTTCTTCCATAAGTTTTTCATAAAACTTAAGCTTTTTCTAAATTATTTAATTTAAAATATATTGGTCAGAATATTGTAGATTTCCTAATTAAAGTTATGTTTTTATAGCCATACAAACCAAATGTTATTTGTAGGCCAAACATCAATCAAAATGTTTCTTAGTAATATAAAAAAAATTGTAATAATCCTAAATACTGTCTGCTGCTGCCATTTGCAGATATGTAATTTTTGTCTTACTTAAGGTATATGCTATTTTCTGGGAAATTGCTTGTTTAAAGTATTCAACAAAAGATGTAGCTGGAAAGTGCTTTCATTATGTTAAACTTTTAATGGTACATATGTTCTTAAAATATTTTGTAGGTGTTAGTTGTTGGCTTAAATACACCTTACATGACGTTCTGCAGAAGATGTTGTGTAGATGACATTTGAGCTAGTGTGATAAAATGTGTTTAGTAGGCTATATAAATTCGTATCAGATTTATTAATCAAATAATTTTTTTTAGGCAAGTCTTTTGAGAAGCCAGCCATTTATGTTCTTAAAAGAGCCTGTAAGATATCAGAATACCCATACTTCACCTCTTCGCCAGGCAAATCCTAAAAACCCATTTGGAATTGGTAGCATGCTTCTTTTCGTAAGTAGAGTAAATTGAATCGTGTATCTCTATCTACACATTAACTTACTTTCATTTACCTATCAGTAAAATATATTCCATCATGTCTGTGGTTCCATAGCTAATACCTGTCACTACTTTTGGACTAGGAACATGGCAAGTGAAGAGATTAAAGTGGAAAGAAGATTTGATAGAAAAGTTAAAAACTAAATCATCTGCTCCACCTATTGAATTTCCTTCCGAGTAAGTACAAAAGTTACAAATAAATAATTTTTTTTTAATAATAGGATACATTTTTTTTAACATTTTTACTTTAAATAATAGGGATGGGGATACACTGTAAAATACAGAAATAAAAAATAAAAAATAATATATAACTAGAGTTGAACTATGAATGAAGTGAACTTGTCCATTGCTGAATCAGCTATGTCACATAAATGTATTATTGTTACAGTTTAAAATTGCTTTAATTCATTTAAATATTGTAAATCAAATTTTTTATATAGCAGATGAACCAAATAAAAGGTTCAACTTCAGTTTGTTTCTTTATACGTATTAAAAAAAAAAAAAATCAAATTTCATCACAAACATTATTCAGATTTATCACAGTGATTAAAAAGAGGTTAAGCCATATTTGAGTTGTAAACTGTTTGAATAAATGGGTTAATATGTTTGGCTTATTGGTTATATTGTTATAATTTTTTAACCTGAAGTCTGATTAGTTTAAATATTTGTCTTTTAAAATCCTATCTAATATAATGTTTTAAGTCTTATGTTGATAAAGTATTTAAATAAATATGATTTTTAAAATAAAGTTCTTTATATGCACTTTTCAAATCAATAAAGTATAAGTTTAATTGTAAGTTGTATGTATGAATGTTTCATTCTGATATTTAACTTCTAAGTGCATATAAAATTGTCTAAATAATACATTTGAAACTTGATCCAAGGTCCTTTTGGATAAAAATAACCATAAAATCTAGTTTTGCACGATTGCAAAATGTTTTTACAGTTGAGACATTCGACCATTGTACAACAAAACAAGTTAATCATCGAATCCCAGTTGGGTTGAACAATCGAGATGTTTGACGATTGTTGATAATTCTTAGAGCGATTGTTACAGACTGCTGATTGCTAACTTGGCTTCAGAGCAATGTTTTCCTTTTCTTTGACTGTATGTCAGTATTACTATTTAGTAAAGTTAACTACATCCTAATTTTTTTATTGGTATATTATATATTTCTCATGTCCTTTTATTGTGTTGTTTTGTTATATGATGCTAAGTAATAATGTTATATAAAATAGAGCTATATAGTCCTAAAATACATACAACAAAAACAATTTACAAATTCTATATAATTTAATTGGATTCAACATTTCCGGCAACATATGTTCTGATTACAGGTTGATGATTCATTTGATTGTTTTGTCGATGAGTTAATACAGCAATGTAAGCAACAACACAAAACTAAATGACTATGAGTCGGAAGACTTGCATTGGAAGACAGTAGTCAAGTGATGACTGATGGTTCTAATACAATCAAGAAGCATTCAGATGTTTTTACAATCGAATTAAACATCTCGTAATCACGCATCGCTGATTAAAACCTTATTTCTGGATGGCCTGAGACAAATAATATTATTATGAACTGCCATGGGTGATGTGATTTATGGGCCAAAGGCAGTTTTCACCTATCACTGGTGCTTTGTTACAGTAAATTCTATAACAGTAATGTGTTTTTGTTAAAAAACAAAACAAACACAATTTGTACAGTATCACTCCTGTACTTTAAAATAATATACAAAATGATTGTCCAGTGTAGCTACTGCTTTTAAATTGTGTATTAAAAAATAAACACAATAGTCTTGATTTATAAAAAAGTCTGATGATTTAAAAAAAAATCGCCATTGTTGGTGATTTAAACCAAAACATTGGTGACTGGTCGTCAAAGTCACACATGTAACTTTACGGTCACTATGGTGCTGTTTTATTTTGTTTGATATGGCCTGCGTATATGATTAGTTGACACAATATTACAGTGATTTTAACAGACTCTTTCTAGTGATGTTTGTTAAAAATAATTGCTTTACTAACTGTATTTTGAAATATTTTTAGGTTATAATCACAGTTCAAATTACATACAGTAGGCTTATTTATGTCATGGAAACATTTTTTTTTCTTATTTTTATGGAAACATGGAATGATTTTTTTCATGGAAACATTTTTTTCTTAAAGTCACTATGGTGCTGTTTTATTTTGTTTGGTATGGCCTGCGTATATGATTAGTTGACACAATATTACAGTGATTTTAACAGACTCTTTCTAGTGATGTTTGTTAAAAATAATTGCTTTACTAACTGTATTTTGAAATATTTTTAGGTTATAATCACAGTTCAAATTACATACAGTAGGCTTATTTATGTCATGGAAACATTTTTTTTTCTTATTAAAAAAAACATTGTCAACAATGTTAACATTAAGCACGTGGGATACTATAAATATTTGGGTCAAACAAGATAATTTCAGAACAAAGGCAATAAAGAAGTGAGCAACAGAATAAACTCTGGATGGAGAAAATTTTGTTGATTTAGAAAAATCTTTAAAGGTAGTTTTGCAAGTCAGTTGAAAGCTAAGGTATTATTGAGCTGTGTATAGCCAAATATTTTATATGGATGTCAAACTTGGGCGCTTACAAACAGATAGAAGATTTGAAGTTGCACAATTCAGGATGGTTAGAAATGTGCAAGGTGTGAAGCAAAAGGAGAAATTAAATAATTTTATTTCCTCACAAGCTAATAAGGAAGATGACAAACAAGAACTAGGCGAATGAAGCACTGATTTTAAAATTGAAATGGTTGGGATATGTAGCAAAGGGTCAAATTAGCTACAGAATGGATTCCCAAGGACAAGCACAGGAAGGAAGGATGGACTACAGAGTTTAAATGTTGGAAAAAATAAATATTGAATATACGCATCTTATTCTTTTTGTTTGTAACAATTCATAATTTAAAAAACTATTGGTAGGTTTCGGGGAGCAGGTTATCAACAATGTATAAGGAAATGACAATGGTCAACGACCTCCCAGAGTGCTGACGTCTTGACATATAGCCTAACGAAAATGCGTATTTATTACAATAATCATTTAAATGGCAAGGAATAGTAAAAATACTTATTGAATAAATATTTTACTAACAAAATCAGTATAGATGTATACGTGGAGTATCAGAAATAAAGAATAGTGTAGGACTATGTTAAAATTAATTCCTAAAGTAAACCATTTTGAACTACAGTATAAAATATAACAGATGGGCAGAGCCTATGTGCATCAGCGCTGCTAGACAACAGATTTGGCGCGATGTGAGAAAGAAAGAAGATGCCATCAACCCAAAGAAGAAAAATAAAAAATAAATTACTTCTGCAAAACCTAAAATTGAACTAACCGAATCAAATTTACCGATAAATTTATTATAAATTCAATTTCATCAAGTAAAAGACCATAACATCCGTTGAGCGCAATGCGATTGTATCTGTTTGAGTGATTTATTAAGCATTGAAAACTAAATTGGTAGGAAGAACATGTCATTTTAAGAAGACGTTAAAAAGGGTCGCTCACAGGCCACAAGGGAGTAAACATGTTTGTTTGACTATTGAATAGAAAAATGCTAAGTATTTTTGTGAATATCAAGTGAAAGTGAATATTGATAAAATATATAGTGAAATAAAGAAGATTCACTAATCATGATCAAGATATTAGTGATCAGCTGTTAATTTTGTCAAATAAATGGATAATTTTGGTGAGATCCAATCGTACTTATATTAGTTAGAGTGAACTTTGAAAATTTTTAATATTGGAAATTCTAGTAAAACTATAACAAAATTTTATTCAGTTTAGACAAACAAAAGAATAATGAACATTTTAAATTCATCAAGCATTACCATTAAATTTAGAAAATTTTGAAAAACAAAATAAAAAAAAAAATTAAAAAATCGCTAGTGATAGTCAAAGAACATTAAATTACATTTCTTTAAGAATAAAATTTAATGTTTGTTAAAAATTAATTAAAGGTCTGCTTGAAAAGAAACCTACCCCTCCCCAGAATTGAGAATAGAAAATTATTGCATAATTTGTGATTACCATATACTGATGTATATGAATGTAATGTTCATAAACTTTTAAAGTAATAATAATAAGACTGTAAATAATTAATTGTAAGGAAAAGGTATATCACATTTATTGTTAGGGTAAGAATAGTTAATTAATTTTGTTCATTTATAAAAATTTATGTAGGAATATATTAAGATCTAATAGCTGAAGCGATAATTCGTAATTTCAATTGACAATACAATTCATGTACAGGTTCATCAACCATAAATAAATAATCAAATCATTTTCTTAATTTAAGGATAAAAATATTTTGGAGTAATTGTGAAAAATCATCAAGTGTTTGAAATATAAATCAGTTTCAAGGAGAATTGATTTAATAGTAATAATTTGAATTGCTCGTGTTTTGTTCTGGATATGTTTAATTGTTGTTTATGTTTTAAAATTATAGTTTATTGTTTTATATGAAAGATATCTTAATTAATGGTAATAATAAACACAATTTTGATTTGTTTCAATCTTTGCCATATTGGGATTGTTTATTGGTATTGTTGATTATCTTGTTATAGTTAATTTAATTTTTAAAAAAATTTCAAAATGGCTCTCAATGAAAGGGCTGTATTCTTGCTATTGCTGATGTGTGCTGTTGTGTTAATAATAGTAGTTATTTTATTTTATATATTTTTTAATATTTCATGTTTTATTTTTTCACTTTGTGTTATATGTATTAGGTTTAGAATAATTGGAAGATATTATTTTATATATTTATAGCAACTTAGCTTACGTTTGAAAAGAGAAGTTTTAAGTAAAATGACAATAAAACTTTATTATTATTATTGTTATTTAAATTTAAAAAAAACCTTGTTTCAGATAAGCTGGAACTTTATGTAAACATATCGTGTTCCTAGTGTGGAACAATTTTTTAACATGTTAAATTAATTCAGAACTGAGATATTAATGTACGTTTTGCTAATATATTATATTGTTTAAACCATTTAGCCTATCTGAATTGGAGAACCTAGAATATCGCAAAGTTATAGTGCGCGGAAGATTCGATCATTCTAATGAATTATTTTATGGCCCAAAAACATGCATAGTACAAGGACAGGAGTCATCATCGGAACTGATTTCCAAAACAGGACAAGGGAAGTTTGGATACCTGCTTATTACACCTTTTATTCTTTCTGACTCTGGGTTAGTATTTTTAAAAATTATTCAAAAATATTTAGTGGTTTATTATTATGTTTTTTAATTTTGTGTTTGTCATTGTTTTTATATAAAAGAAATATTTAGTTAATTAAAATTTATACAACTATTTTTAAAACCTTTTAAAGTTCTGTTTGGTTAAATGTTTAGTGTTTACTATCTCTGACAGGCACGTAGAAGACTGGGGTTCACTCAAGGGAGTAGTGCGTAAAATATTTTCAGACAATGTTAGTCTATGTGTACTTTTGCCTAAAAGTAAACAAAAAATGTGGCAGTCGGGGACTGGCTGATGGAAGGGAAAGTTAAAAAATAAGAATATAAAATATCAGTCTGTAAGATATACCCGACTGTTAAAACTCTAATGCCGCCTCGGTGGTCTAGTGGATAGCGTACTAGGCTTTCACCCTGAGGACCTGGGTTCGATTCCCAGTGAGGGCTTGGCATTTTCATACGCTATACGTCATCCCATCGTCTGCATTAGCCCGAGTGTGCACAATAGTCGGACGTTAAACACACACACAAAAAAAAAAAAAAAAAAAAAAATGTGATTGATGGACTGGGTAAGTGGTGTAACAAGGTTCATTAATAATTTAGATATTTATTAATGAACATGACGTTTATTATTTATGAACAACATATTTATTAAATATTTATATACAATTTTCAAGATATATTTAACTGTAAATGCTTTAAACAATTTTGTGCAAGGTAGATCAGATATGTAGTATAATAATAATTATTTAAATAATTATTATTCAACTTACTTATGTACATAATTTTAAACAAATTGATAAGTACTGAACATTAAAAAATTTAATGAATATGTAGGAGGATTTAAACTTGTGAATTCTTGTCATTCAGTTTCATAAACAGAAATCATAGCATTAAGTCACAAAGGCATTAGAAATATTCAGCTCACTGAAGTAAATTCATTTAAAGAATACCTATTAATTATGAGTTATACTGCAGTCGTGATGGATTTAAGATAATATTCGTGCTTTTGTGAGTTTCTGTTTTTCCCCTTATACAAAAAAGTGCTAGCCCGCCTAAATAAATTTCACTTCAAAAACCGACCATTAAAGTGTTTGTTAATGAACAATCATATAAAAACATGTGATACACACATATTTTAAAAACAATAAGTTATTTGTACCACTTTGTTTCCAAGTCACAAAACGTATACTACATAAAACAATATTATTTGTCACTCTGTCTAGCATGGGTCTTTTCATTTACTGTCTCTTTCATTTACTTGAATCCAGTGCGTTGTCAAGGACTAGGTACTTTTTTGGTACTTTTTGAAAACTTAGCGCATTTCATGTACTAAAGCAGTGACTTTATGAACTCAGTTCTGTTATCAGTATCAGAAGTTTATAAAGAAATGTTGAAGTGCGAGGCGAGCTAAGTTGACACTTGTTGTCAGCCAAATGCTCTCCTGTGTTTATTTATCTTTATTCTCAAGTAACATGAAATGAACTTCAATGACATTTTGTCAGCATATTAGATTACTGTTACTTGGTTTTCGAAATACTGCAGATGTAAGTTAAGTTTTAATGTTCTTCATAGTACTTTATCCCTTGGTTTAATAATTATGTTAAACAATTTGGAAAATTGATAACTTTAATGGTGTTTTATCCAGTTTAATCTTATTTTTTTTCTCTAATGTAATTCATTCAATGTAAATATGAAATTGTTGTTTTTAATCAAGCAATGCGAATCGTGGTAAATTTAACTTTATTGAAATTTAGTAGCCAGTAATAAAGTTTAATAGCTGTTTTTTAAATTCTTGTTCATAGTGTATTTCAAATCTATTAAATAAGATAACAAATAAATAAATATAATATATATATATATATATATATATATATATATATATTTTTTTTTTTTTTTTTTTTTTGAGAGAGAGAGAGAGAGACTGTAGTTATGAGTCCTTGGCAAACTATAGTACACATAAGCTGAGGTGCACCAGCAGGCTTGAGTTGCAATGTTGCCATGTAGTGCTCTCTAATCACACTTTACATACACAAAGTCATGGTAGCTTTGACAGTGTTAAATTTGAATGAAAATAAATCAATATATTTTTGGTTTAAAATTTGTTAAAGACAGAGAATTTTGGTTAACCGAGGATGGATTAAAACAAAAGACGTAAAACCAGAGAAAAGACCAGAAACTCTAGTACAAGGGGAGCAGACAATTGTAGGAGTGGTCAGGCATTCAGAACAACCAGGGAAGTTTTTGCCTTCAAATAAAATTGAATATCGTATTTGGTACTGTAGGTAAGTTATGATAATTTTATTCTCTGTTCTTAAATTTACTGTTAGATTAGATTATTTACTGGAGGAAGAGATTATGAAACTCGGAGCACTGCAATCAACCTCTGCAATATTGTGCAACTAAAACATCTTAAGTACTAGTTCAGAAGATTGGTACCCTTAGTAAGTTCCAACAATCCATTGACTAGCTAGTCCTGCTGGATGTCTCTAGGTTCCTGGAAACAAAAAACCCTTAATCTTCTGCTAACAAAAGTCTCACAGTAATAAATTATGAATTCTGCAGTTTCCTCCTTTCTACTGCATAACCTACACACTGTATTTCCATGGTACATGTTATACTGTTCATATATATCCTCAGGCCACAGTGCCCAGTAATGAGCCCCATGATTTTCCTGAGTTTTGCTCTGTGCTCAAGATGTCTGCTGCCCCAAGTCTACCATGAGGAACCTTACCCAAGAAGTGCTTGCTTGAGGAATACCCACGATGATTATCCCATCTTGCCTAGGTTCTCCTGATGACACCAGGTTTCTACTAGTGATAGAGCTCTCTTCATGATATCCACCACTGTATTGCCATTCCCCCCTCAAATTAGCACCACCACATCATCTGCATATCCTTGGGTATAGCATCCCTCCAAAGAGTGAAGATCCAAGAGTGAGCACCACCAGGTTTCATAATAGAGGGGACAAAACTCCCCCATGTAAACAGCCCCTGACAACCTCCACCTCCACTTCTTCTCCAGCTACACTCGTCCTCCCACTCCTCATGTCCCAAAGGTTATTAAAAATTCTGTGCTTTGCCATGGCATTAAGCATTGAAGAATGGATTGTCGAAAGCCCTCTCAGTTTCTAGAAAGACACTGAGGCAATATTAATTCTACTCTAGAGTCCTTTCCAATCTTTGAACCAAATTACAAAATGCACTGTCACAACCTTTTCCTGTTAGGTAGTCATACTTACTGACATACAGAGGAATCATGACCCCTCTAACATGTCTCTACCAGTTTCTCTAAAGCCTTCAGAATGAACAAAGTCAAACTGATGGGCCTATATGCCTTAGGGACAGCATATGATGCTTACCCTGGCTGTTTTACACCGCAGTGGTACATACTTGGTGGCTGTGTTGGCCCAGTACAATCTGCACAGGATAAGAACAATAGGCTGTCCTATGTGCTGTAAAAGAACTGGAAAGATTCCGTCTGGACCTGGTGATTTGAATGGGTGAAAGATATTTAGAGCCCATTTCACCTTATCCAGATCCATAATCTGGTTTGTGATACTTCAGTCTCCTCTATGAGGTTTCCAATAGGGGATATTTGACACTCGCTTTTTTCTTGCATTTCTGACTACTGAGTCGGAAAAGTGTTCCCTGAGTAAGCATTCTAGAGTCTCTCTTCCTCCAGTTGTGTACTCCCCATTAAGACTTATGAGAGTTCCCATGGGGTTCAAAGGATCTAAGGCCAGATCCTTGTGAAGTTGTGCCCTTGAGAAGTGCGGTCAAACTCCTCACAGAACTACCTTAGTTAATACGTCTAGCACTTTTTAAAGCATTATTATACTTGGTCAGACTCGGTACTGATGTGATTCACAGGGATAAATTTACTATAATTTATAGTGAAGATTTTGTATACAATTCTCACGTTAATCTGAAACTGAAATTTGGTATAATAAACGAAAAGTTTGAAGAAATAATATATATTGGAATAAAAATTAGTTGAATATTTCCAGCAAAAATAATAAAGCCTTATATAATACTAAAAACTTATATAAAGCTCAGATTACTTAAATTTAAAATATTCTGTTTTTTGTAAATTTTATAAAATCTAGGCTCTGCAATTTAAATGTAAAATATTTTTATTCACTACACTGATTTTCTGCAGAAAGTTATTTTTTAAAACTAATATATTTTTCTCGTTATGTGAAGAAATTCTAGCTTTATGTGCATTGTTACACCAGAGTCTTTATGTGCATTCTAGTCTTTATGTGCATTGTTAATAACATTATGTCTGCTGAAGTAGCAACAGATGGTGCTTCTCATATGAAAAGGCCGGATCAAAAGCAGAGACATATTCTTTAAAGTTATTGGCCATTTCTTGGGGTGACTAACTATATAATGTCCATTCCTCATTAAATGTTTTTTTTTATCTTCTTTGTCAGCTGACATTCAATTACCAATTTCATTATTATTTGCTGTCTCAGCCAGGAATGTGCTCAAAAACGATTCGTTCATTTCCTGATTAGACATGCTATTAATGCATACTACATTAATTTCCCTCTATTCTAAGTTGTTCATGTCTTTAAAATATTGTACTGTATCATCAGTATGACTAGTCATACCCAGCTACAAGACTATAAAACTATAACTAATTTACAGAACTGCATATTTGTTAC
Source organism: Callitettix versicolor (assembly GCA_022606455.1). NCBI lineage: Eukaryota > Metazoa > Arthropoda > Insecta > Hemiptera > Cercopidae > Callitettix > Callitettix versicolor. The sequence goes on along the minus strand of CM040183.1, from coordinate 44,474,560 downwards.
ACATTTGGAATATTTTCAAAAGCAATTCTGTTTAATACAAAAAATCAGGTAATACAAAAAGTGTTTGATCTCAGTTATTTTGAATTAATAACACTCTGCTGTACTTTGTGTGTGCATTGCTTCAGACAACATAAGTGCTCAATAATTTTAATTAGCCAAAGTGTATGATGTATTAAACTAACTAGATTAGTACAATTAAATAGTTACAAAACACTAAAATAAATCAGTTAAGTAATTAATAAGCTTGGGGTATTGAAACTTGTGAGGTCAGGTCAGTAATACCCCCATATATCATTTCCCACACATTTACTTGTCTATATCTTGAAAATGGTACATTGTAAGCATTCATATATATATATATATATATATATATATATATATATATATATATATATATATATATAAGCATCCTATGTAAAGTTTTGTTTATTAGGTTAAACTTAGCAAAATGATCAGAAATTGTATAATTTATTTATTTTGTCCCAAGAAATATTGAAGAAATGGCAAAGGAGATGAACACTCTGCCTGTGTTTTTGGACGCTACAGAACAGAGTTCAATACCTGGAGTGCTATCAGCAGGCCAGACCCGTATATATCTTCGGAATGAACATTTGTCGTACATTATCACATGGTAACGTTATATTAATGCTAACTTAACACATTATATGAACATGTTTAACCTTTTACACCTTTGTTTTACGTATGACTGCAATACCAGATCCAATTAAAATATGTCTGTAGAAGATTTTTTTTGTAAAGTAGAAAAAAAAATACAGTATACATAACCTATTTTGTTTTGTTCAAAGTAAAGCTGTGAATAAAAGTACTGTAATAGTGCAGTTTTACTAAATAAACTTTAGTAATTATACAGAGTCAAAAGTAAGGAAATCTTCCATCAACTTTAAAACTGTTCTAGATGGGTTACTGTAACTTTCAGAATAAATTATCAGTCAACTAACTTATTTTTTATATAGTTTCAACCCCTTTTTAAGGAGTGACCTAGCATAAATGAGAATGTTGCTGCGATGTCTATATCCGAAACAAGGGGGTGGAATTTTTTTGAATTGTCTAACAATGAGACATTATTACATTAAAATGTTCTACAAAAATTAGTAAATCGTTTTCAAATTGGTATTTAATTATGTTATATATTTTTTAAATAAAAATTACAAAATTTTTTTACTTTCCATTTCACTTTCTTAGACTACCTGTGCTACTTAAAAAAATCCAAATCATATCCCTTCACAATTTTGGACGCAAACATTTTAGCAAAATTTAAAAACTGTACTATTTTTCTTGCCTTGTATTGACCTTTAGTAAAATGATGTACCACACATAGGGTGGTTTTTATTTAAATATTTGAGTTGCAACTTTAGGGCCACCTGCAAGAAAGGATTGAAACTATTTTTCAAGTGTTAAGTTAGTTGGCTGGTAACTTATTTTGAAAGTTACAATACTTCATCTGGAACAGTTTTGATAACTTGATGTTTCTGTACAGTTTTCTGTACATTTGAACAGTTTCTGTACATTTGAATCAATCTGTGTATCGGGGTATTCTAACAAGTACTGTTGTCTGATAAGTAAAATTCAGTTTTGACTTTTTGACTCAGTAATGTATACTATACAAAATATAGTGTATATGTTTTTGAAAAAAAAAATGAAGTCAGTGGCAATTTCTAGTATTCACTGGTTGATGTGGCTAAGGCACCGGTAAGTCTGTTGCATCTTTGTGCACCTCAAGTCTGTTAGTTTGAATTACTGTTACTTTACAGTTAATACTAATACCTTATTCTCATTAGTCTAGGAGTATAGTGGTGACTGTGTGGGGAATTTTGGGTATGGGGACTTTATTCAGACATGATAACCATATTTGGGCATGTTTTAATCTTGGTTCCACCCAGGACAGTAATTACACATAGGTTAGGGAGTCAGCTTGTATGGGCAGCAATTGTAACAAACACCATAACTAACCGGAATACACAAATTAACAGAATATTAATTTTGCTAACCAATTTGCGGCAACACTACATATTTTACGGAAAACACTACACATTATAGCATGAAACATTGCATATTTTAGGGCCAAACACTAGAAACACTACACTGATATATAACCCAATTGTTGACTGACGCCTGCCCCATGTCATGAATTGGTTCCATTGGGTCACAAGCTAAGGATCTAAGGGTCACAAGCTAAGGGTCAAAACTTAACTGCCTATCCTAATTATTTACACACTAATACAAAAAGGATGGCTGTGACTGCTGAGTTGCTTACAGAAAGTGTGTGTCCCTGCATGAAGTCTGAACGTTCAGTTCGATTGAGTGGGGGAAGGACATGCATTTGCACAGCACAGCTGAATGAGTCAGTGCAACCAAAGAGAATTTATCATAAAGTGATTGGCTATCAAAAATATTCCAATGAGACAAAGTGTCATCTTGTAGATAAAAATGTAGACCTTATCACGTAGCTGTTGTAAGCTTGGTTATACAACATCACAATAAAACAAAAATATCCATTTAATTATGGAGAAACACAATGCGTTTTTACATGTCATACACTTTGGTGTTCACGCTATCTTACCTAAAGTAAGATAAGTTCTGAAGATGGCATTCCACTACAAAACATATACGTTTGTACTCAGGGTTCAATGAAAACAGTCAGGACTAATCATCTTGTTTAACCTTTGTGCTAATGAATGCTGTTTTGTTTCCAGGTACAGCCTTAGCTTAGCGACTGCCTGGATGTGGTATAAACTTTTTTTCCGTCGTTGATTATCATAGTTTTTGTAAATATTTAGTATTGTAATATATTTAACTTATTAAAAGTTATTGAAACATAATTTTATTTTTATTTACAATTTTAAGAACTTAGAAAGTAATTTACAAAACAATATAAAAATTCAGAATTTGAATTTCATTACAGCAAGGCTTCAAATATACGAACCCACAACAATCTGAATCCTCCTTCAGCTTTCAGCTGGATGCCAACGGACTGGTGATGAATGAATGAATGTCTTGGGTACAATTACATTGCTATCTTTTGTAGATATATTCTGTCATTTTTTTATATTCTTGAGATCCTCATTTACAGTGCCTTCTACATCCCTAGTCTCTTCATTAAGTTTAAGATTTGGAGAGGATTGAAGGTAGATAACCTCTCCCAATTCTAAATTGGTGATTTCCCAGATGTTATTGAGGTGTTTGCAGATGATTGTATTGCTGCAATTTTTATTTCTCTTCACCCTTGTGACAGAGGTTTTGTTCTGTTTGTCCACCTTTTTGTCGCACAATGAGATCACCTGCACTTGTATTTTACATACTTTATCATGTTGATCCCACCAAAGCTAGGTAAATGAGGTCTGTCCACACAGAGCATGGCATGCTTGACTAAAGCTAAGTGCACTGAAAGGTCACCAGATATCTCAGGGCTCTGTTTGGTACATCATTAGGCCAGTATCATTCATCAGCAGAAGTTGTGTTACACTTTAGAGATAGTCAAGCTATGTAGAGTAGTAGATGTATGTGTGTGTTTTGAATAGATAAGTGAGAGTAGTATGAGCTAGAGGTACAGTGGGATCGTTAAACCCATCAACTGCTCTCCTGCTGCCTCCGTTATAGTGGACTGGTGACTATACATGTCGTGTCTTACTGTGCCAGTACTGTGCATCCGCACTAAGCACAAAGTGAGCAGCAAACATAAAGTTGTCTTTGTGAGAAATTTCTACAAGACAGGCTCCAAAAATGATTTTGCTTTTGGACAATTACCCAGGACATCATGTCCTACAATCAAAGTGACTCTGAGCCAACTAATGTTACAACATTTGACGTCTAATGGGCCATTGCTGGAATGAATATGTGACAAAAAAAGATTTACTTTACAGTGTCATGCATAAGATATCTCATAAAATCGTGGAATGAGCCTAATCAGTTCCTTTGACAAAACTCTGGTCTTTCCCAAAAACCCCAAAAATGAAAATGAGTCATATGCTTATATCAAACCTGAAATTGTTCATGTTCTTCAAACTGTTCATGACCAGACTGAATAGCATATAATGGAAGAAGATGTAACTGATTGGCCGAATAAAGATACAGTGCTGTGCCCTGAACAATTGCCTGATGAGAAGATAATCATATTGTTGAGAGAGGAATAGGGTATCAGTGAAGAGGATATAGAAGTTGAACTAGGTCTGTACATCAAACGTGTAATGGCAGAGAAAGTTTTAACGTTTGTTTGCCATAGCTGACCCAGTGCAACAGCTTCTCACACTGTGTCAACCATGTGACAACACTTTTCGCAAGTCCATGAAAAAATCAGGTCAAGAACAAATATAAAACTATTTTAAAAGATTGTGGTTATTGCTCATTTTGTAATACTTTCTTATATACATTTTTTATGTGTGATTGATTCAAAATATCAGTAATTTTTAAACAGTAAGAAAAAGTTGATTTTAGTGTATTTTTGGCATTTGATAAGTATTCCATTGGTGATTCAAACAGTTTGAACAAATATTCAGATTACTGTGGTATCAATGTAGTTAGAAATTTTAGAGGAAATATATTTTTAATTGTGGAAATTTTTTGTAAAGAGATTTAAAATTAGTAAGGTCTGATAATGTTAAATTTTAAAGCAGATTATTTCAGTAATCTTTTCTTCATCTCAGAATCTGAGTATAATGTAAAACTCAGCTGCAGTGGTAAAATAAATTTTCAAATAAATGAATTAAAAAAAATGAGTAAATGCCATATTGTTCTCTTCAATTTTATAAACTTATAATAGAGGCAAAGGGTTTTCACTACATCAAACATTGTTTTTATCATCAATTCCTTTTACAGAAAGAGTTTCTATTAAAACACATATTTTGGAATTGTTTAATGGAAAAATTGCAATGGACAGACATGCATGCACTATAAATCTTCAGTGGTAGTGACCTTGTAAAACTGGAAGCAACTGTAGTGTATCACTATGGTAACATGGATAAGTTGGTGGAAAGCATGTGTTGTCTTGGTAACTTAAATTAAAACAGCTTTTACTTATGTATCAGTTTGTAGGAAAACTGACTAGGGTAAGTTCAATCAGAAGATTTATGATTACTTAATAAGAGGAATACAAAAAATCAACCATAATCTCTCTCTTGTTTATATATTTTCTCCCTCATTTATGACATTAGTAAAAAGAGTAAAACAACCCCTCTTAATCAAAAGAGACATTAAGCAAAAGCATCATCAGAATGTTAAACATTTTGTTCTACCAAAAATTTGCTGTTTACAAAAAGCTAATACACACACACACACACACACACACACACACACACATATATATATATACAGTGGTACCTCGAGATACGATCTTAATCCGTTCCTGGACCGGGATCGTATCGTAAAAAAATCATATAATGAACAATGTAATCTTATGTAATTTAATTAATTCGTGCAACGCCCCATATATAAACACCAAAATTGTCTATACGTAATAATAATTAGTCACAAAATAGTATATTAAGTTCCACATACACACAATAAACATTTATAAATTAAAATAACCTTATAAATAAATAAAAAATAAAGAGGAAGTTTCTTTTCTTCTTCTGTGATGTATGTACGACAGGGCATTTTCTTCCAGAAAAGCCCCGTTTCATCACAATTGAAGACTTGTTGAGGGATGTAGCCTTCATCGAGGATTAACTTTTTGAAGGCCTCGATAAATTCTTGCGCTGCTTTTTCATCGGCGCTGGCAGCTTCCCCATGCCTGACCACGTTATGTATCCCCAATCTCTTCTTGAATCGTTCAAACCACCCATGAGATGCTTTAAACGTTGGGGCCTCTTGTGTTGATGTCCCTTCGCCTCTCTGGGCTTTTGCGAGGTCTTCAAAGATCGCAGTGGCTTTATGGCATATAGCAGCTTGTGTTATCGTATCACCAGCAATTTCCTTCTATTTTATCCAAATAAGAAGAAGAGTCTCCATCTCGTCATTAAGGGCAGTTCTATTATATGAGAAGGTGGTAACGCCCTTTGCAGACTTGCTGGCTTTAATGGCTTCTTTATTCTTTATAATGGTACTAATCGTCGATTGGTTTCGTCCATATTCATTAGCAATAGCCATGATGCGCATGCCACTTTCGTATTTTTTTATAATTTCCAACTTCACTTCCATGGTTATCGATGACTTTCTTTTCCCCTTATCACCACCAGCACTAGAAGCACATTTAGGACCCATGGCGAATAAAGTTTATCACAAAATAATATTATGATCACACAATCACAAGAATATCGTATGAACTGTACGAACTCGAGAAGGAGAGAACGATATGACATCGACGCTTTGTGTGGACTCGGTATCCTATGATGCCGTGATGCCGAGCAATAGGAGAACAGGATTTATAGAGAAAGGAAGATGACGTCACGTCGACCAATAGCAGAACAGCTTGAATAGTGTTATTGAGGCTTGCTTAGTGACGTGTGAGGTTTGCCCGTAGTGTGCCAACTTCAAAACAATTTCAAGCGGCAAGAGATATTGGGATCGTATCGCGAAAAACGTATCGTTTCGCAAGCACAAATATTTGCGATATTCCACTTCGTATCTTAAACACATCGTATCGTGAACCCATCGTATCGCGAGGGAATATATATACACTACAGAGGAATTTCTTTACTACAAGTTACTTACAAAATACTCTCAACATGTCTTCTTCAAAGAACACAAAAACAGATAGAATACAGAATTGGTGAGTACCAGGCAGGCTTTCGTCCGGGTCGCTCGTGCACAGAACAAATTTTCAACCTGAAAACAATATTGCAAGTAAAAGGTCCCAGTGATCTGTACGTTCGTAGATTTTCAAAAAGCGTACGATTCCATTAATCGAAAATCTTTGTTTAATATCCTGGAAGAACATAGACTTGATCCTAAAACACTGCGACTGATCAAACAAACACTGACAGGCTTAATTGCTAAGGTGAAATTTATGGGGGAAATTTCCAAACCCTTCCTGATCACAACTGGAGTTCGCCAAGGAGATGGACTCTCGCCTCTCCTTTTCAATCTGGTGTTGGACAAAGTTATCAGGGAATGGGAGAAAGAATTAAAAATTGAAGGGCACTGGAAACCAGTTCGACTTGGAAGACCTAAGGACAACACAGATGACCTGCTTTTGCAGATGATCTGGCCATACTCACAGATAATGAAACAACAGCGATTAAACAGATAGAAGTCCTAAAGAATGTGCATAGAGGGTCGGTCTACAGATCTCGTTTAAAAAAACCGAATTCTACTGTTCAACATTAAATATTCAAGAACTAAATACAAAATATGGTAGGATAAACAGAGTCAAGCACTTCAAATATCTGGGAGAAATTCTTGAACCCACAGGTGGCGAGAAGGCTGCGCAAAAGGTTCGGCTACTGAGAATGAAGAGGGCTCTTGGTATAACGTGTGATATCTACAATAAGAGATGTATGTCGACGCACACAAAAATCAGACACTACAACACAGTCATAAAACCGGAGGTATTATATGCAAGTGAGACGCTAGTACTCCACACAAAAGCTACCATGGAGGGTATTTTGAAGGAAGAACGCAAAATCTTGAGGAAGATCCTTGGTCCGAGATTAACAGAAGATGGATACAGGTTGCACTCCCGGAAGACCACAGAGAAGATATCGAACCTGGCAGCAGATATCAGAAGAAGGAGGCTTCGGTTCTATGGACACATCAGTAGACTCCCAACAACGAGACTTGCCAACAGAATCCTTAAGTATATATAAGGTGTCAAATCAACAACGTTGTGGATCGCACAAGTCAGAATAGACCTACATGACGCAGGAATAGACTCAACAGATGTTGAAGACAGGCGCGCATACAGGAGAAAGATGCTCGGTTGGAAGGTCCCAGAGAATGAAATCCCAAAGAGAGCAGGGGTAAAATGGACGGAGGAGCGGAAGAGGATCCATGGGGACAGGATGAGGGAGGTGTGGAGGATTAGAAGGAACAAGACATGAGTTGGAGTGCTTTGCGTGATCCAACAGGGTCTATGCAAATAATAATAAATAATATATATATATATATATATATATATATATATATATATATATACACACACACACACACACACACACACACACACACATATATATATATATATATATATATATATATATATATATATATACACACACACACACACACACACAGTATTTTTCTTTATCTTACGCATTTTGAAATTCTGATTTTACCGTTATAAATAGTATTAAAATCTGCATATATTTAAATTTTCACATTGCATTGAAAATATTAAAATGAACCCTAAATGCTGTCAAAAATTTTTTTTAACTTCAATGAATTTTGAAAATACAAAATAGTAATTTATGCAGTTTGTAATGATGATGGTGAAATCGGATTTTCAAAAAAATTTAAGACCAAAAAGTTATGAATTTTTAAAGATTTGAAATGGCTGTTATTTTGAAACTGTTGATCAAATTTTGCTGATTAATGAACTTGTTCAAGTATTACATCAAATCAGACCAAAATTGTGAACGTGGACATGTTTTTATATATATATATATATATATATATATATATATACAAACACACACACACACACACACACATATATATATAGCCGCCTCGGTGGCCTAGTTGATAGCGTACTGGGCTTTCACCCCGAGGACCCGGGTTCGATTCCCGGCCAGACCTTGGCATTTTCATATGCTATAAATCATCCCATTGTCTGCATTAGCCCAAGTGTGCACAATAGTCGGACGTAAAAAAAAAAAAAAAAAAAAAAAAAAAAAAAAAAAAAAAAAAAAATATATATATAAACAATCCTTCAAAAAGTGATCTAAAGTTCAGGATTGGTGCTCATTTCAAGTCTCAGGTCTGGTTCTTGCAGTGATAGGCACTCCAATCGCTAATTTTTCAAATGGAAATTTGGTAACAATAATGTAACAGTATTTTGAATTGAATAATAATTTTTAAACTGTAATAATAATTGTGCTATGTTAATATGACTAAATTGAAAAACATTAGTCTAACCTCAAACAACAGGTTTTATTTTATTTATTATTTATGCATTTTGAAAAAATATACAAGTATTTAAAAACTTAAAAATTTAGGTCAGTAACTGTTAGTACCTGAAAAATATAATTATTTTTACTATTATTTTAATATGTTATATAAATTAGTTTTTCTCTTTAAGAAATCATCTTTTACTTTATAATAGACTCATTACTTCTTTTGTTGCCATTTATATTCAAGTCAGACCCTGTAGCATGTCACAGCTAGACTTAAGGTGACTTTATTATGGTTGCAGCTCTCTGTGTAGTGTTTAAAAATTTTACTCAATTCAAAACTTAAAAAGCAGCACATTACAGACAGTTTAATTTAGACCAAAATCAATTAGTTAATAATTAATAAAAGTAACAATCTTACAATTTCTCTGTTTAGTGCTTGACCATTAGATGAAATAAGATTTCAAAACTTAGTGAAACGCTTCCAGATAACAGCATATTACAGAAATTTTAAAGGCTTTTAAACCTAATTTTTATAATGAAAAATTGTACCTTTCCTTCTTGTATGAAAAATAGTCATACAACTTCTCTATTTAGTTTAACAACTTCTTTTTTTTGGTTGGTTAGTTTCTTATATATACATCGATCAGACAATTTTGAAAAGCTATGTAAAATTCCCGCTAATTTATGCTGGTTTACTGTGAAAAATTCTCCACCGAAAAATGAGTATTTTTAGCTATTTAGAACTCATAAAATAATGAACCACACAATTTGGCGGGAATTTTCTTAAAATCTCTATTATAAATAAATATCTGTATTATACTGCGCTCTGGTAAACATATTTTTAACTACTTCAATCACTGTAAAAGTATTAGTATTCAAAATAATTTGTTAATAATAATAATTATTTGGCTTGACTTTTTGTTAATCTTCGTAAACAAATATTACATGCAGTGATTTTGAAAGTTTATGCATATATATATATATAAAATACAGTGATATCTGAAAAATATCAAATTAAATTTAAGGCTTCAAAGTCGAGATTTATTTGAAAAGGCTGTACACAAAAAATGTAAGAGCTCTATCAATTTTTGTAGAGGCTACTATGTAGTAGCCTAAGAGAACAAATATTGTATGGTATGGGAAACAAGTATGTAAGTGCCAAAAAGAACGAATATTGTTCGAATTCCTCATTAGCATTAGCAATTATATAACTGCTAACTGCTATTTGTGCTTGTATTAAAAAAGGAAAATGCCTTCAAAATAATCTATTGTTTAAAAATTTGGTCTCTTCTTATGACTCACTTTAATGCATTTCATAATTAATTAATTATTTTTCAACATGTTTCTTAGGTTGTATTCAGTCAGTAATTTTAGGCTATTCAATTTAAGTTTGTTGTTACTATTCAAGTTGTTATAGCTATGTACTGTTTTCAATCTTGCTTTACTTTGAGTTGGAAAATAAGCTGTTGGAGTAATCATCAAGATAAGACCCAGACCAGACACTTGGAAATTAACACTGATCCAAACTCTAGTTAATTTTTTGAAGAGTTTGTGTGTGTGTGTGTGGGCGCGCACACGCATGTATGAGAACCAGTGAATGAATATAGTATCCTCATGTTTGCGATTTTAGTATGACTTCATTCAAACTTGACACAAAAAATGATTTTGGAACACAACAGTTGATCTTGACACAAAATCGAGGTTGCACAAGTTCAAAGTTCATTAATCAGCAAAATTTGTTCAAAAGTTCTGAAATGGTAATTAAAAAATTTATAACTTAAAAAAAAAGTTTGATTATCATCGTAATCAGTGTAAAATTTGGTTGAATTAGGTAAACTGCATAAATTTTCATTTTGAATTTTACAAATAAGTTGATGTTAATAAATTTAATTTGACAGCATTTAGGGTTAATTTTCGTATTTTCATTTTAATTTAAAAGTTTAAAATGGCGTGTTAGCAGATTTTGATGCTGCTTATGACGGCAAAATCATAAGTTTTTAAGTTTAAGATAAAAAACTATTGTTGTGAATTTGCTTCTATCATATCAGCAGAACAGCTGCATGTCACAATTATTTTTTTATGTGCTTCTTATTACACTTTTTGAATGATGTTTAGTTCTGTAACAGGTTAAATTTTTGGTACCATTATAAACCATCAAGATATGAAGATATAATTTATTGGAATAAAATTTATAATTTTTGTAAAGATGGCCAAAGAATGGGATGGTTCTAGGGATTGAACACCCTCTTATTTATTATCCTAAGTGATAATAAAAAAGACCTATAATTCAAAAGTATTCAGTTTGATAAAAGTTAATACAATGTTTTAGATGGTCATTCCATTACACAAGTCTTTTAAATTTTTCAGTTAATTGCTTTATTTAAAATTAAATTAATGAAGTAGTGTGATACGGTTTTTATTCATGCCTTTAGGTTTAATTGTTTTTGTGGAATGATACTCAGTTTCTTACATATTATGTGCATACGTAAAGTTGATAGTTTATCAGTTATATTTTATAAATACGAATATGTGCAACGCTCTTTGGAATAAAAAACAATGATTTGCACAAAGTCAGTAAAATAACTGCAACAATCGAGTTGTGATCGCGATGTGACTTCAACACTGAAGTTGAAGGCAAGAATTGCACGCATTTCAGACATTAACAAAAACTCAAACGATTCTGTTAATAGCCTAACTATATCCACATCTAAACTACGGTATTCCTGTATAAAAAAATGCATCAGTACAGAATAAATAAAATGTATTTCGTCCTGCAAAAAAGTCAACAGGCTTGTAACTGAACTATAAACAATTTTCAATAATGTAAACATTAAGCAATTGAGGACTCGTTCACTTCTGAGTATTTATATTTATAGCCTGTACAGGCAGTAATACTTTGTTTGAAGTTTAAGTTCGACAATGTCTGGACACAAAATTAGAATATATATTTACATAGTATAACTAGGCTATAGTTCCCCTTCGTTTATTTATTGCCTAATGCAGATTACAGATATAGGCCCTAATGAACAGTATGTGTCACAAATGACAATCAGGAATAACGTATTTCGCATAAAGGTATATAAAAATCTACAATTCTGATTCACAAAAGGACTTGATACTTTTTATCAGTATAATTATTACGTTCATATTTTATTCCTGTTAGGCTAATGTCGCTGTAAACTATAATAATTTACCGGTTTAAGTGAAATTTGGCATTGAAGCTTTTTTTTTGGTAAAAACAACTTATAAATTGGATTTTTTTAACTAACACTGACGGTTTTAATCAAAATTTTTGCTAAAATGTAGTCCATTAGTACGACAAAAACATAAACATCAACATATCCTTAAAGAGGTCTAATCCACTTTCCTGTAAAAATGCATAATTTACAAAATAGGTTATTATATTTTACTAAAATTTTGGTTATATCTAAAGGTTCGTAATGGAAGTCTTTTTGTAGTAAATTTTAAATAAAAGACCTTTATGGTTCTGTAGTAAATAGAAAAAAAACAAAAATAAATTTAGTTTTTGTTACTTTTTTAACTTAACCTACTTTCAGAATGACTAAAAAAAAAAAAAAATGTCTATAAAAATTTCAAGTGGGGTTCTCCATAAATTCCTATTGTAGTAAGAAAGTAAAAAGCCATAGATACTTATAGAAATTATCCATAGATAATAAAAAACAATAGGTAGTTATAAATATTAACCATAGATAGTAAAAAGCCATAGATAGTATCCATAGATTGTTAAAAGGAATAGTTATAGATATTATCCATAGATAGTAAAAAGCCATAGACAGTTATAGATACTATCCATAGATAGTAACAAGTAATAGGTAGTTAAGGCTATAAATACTATCCATAGATAATAAAAAGCAATAGACTGTTATAGATATATCCATAGATAGTTAAAAGCAATAGGTAGTTATAGATACTATTCATATATAGTAAAGAGCCATAAATAGTTATAGATACTATCCATAGCTAGTAAAAAGCCATCTATCTGTGGATAATAAAAAGTCATAGATAGTTATAGATAGTAAAAATATGATACACTAACATATAGATCAACAGGTAGATCTTCTATTTGTATCTATTAAGGTTAACAACAGTATTGGTAACATTATCAAAAAAAATGTTTCTTTAAACAGAACTTTAGTGATTTTAAGTTCCAGCTTATTTAAAAATCGAAATTTTAATTCTTAAACAGAACAAAAAGTTTTGTAATGAATAATGAAATTTGTGTGCCAATTGTGTTGAATTTGGGACTAAAAGTCAGGAAACAGAGATCGATTACTAAGCTATAGCCTACAAGTAACAGAATTTCAACAGCTGGCATACTGCCAATACTTCCAACTTGGCGTGTTTCAGGATAGATTAACATAGCAACCTCTCAATTAGCGACCTTTCCGTCTGTCGTTCTTCCTTCAGGTGCCAAACGCCAGAACAACTCTCGACACCACTTGGACGAAGTTTTGTTTAAGCTCTGGCGTTCTTATATTCTTAGCTATGTCTAGATATTTAGTTAGCTAAAATTCCACAACTAAAAATAGATTGTTTACAATATTTTCTTTATTAAGTTACAAAGGACTGTAGTTGTAAAAAAAAAATGTAGTAGTCGGGGACTGGCAGACGGAAATGAAAGTTTTTTAAAAAAAGTGAAGGGGTCAGTGTTCTTTGCTAGTTTGTATTGGTCCAGTTAAGTTACTAGTTCATTTCTATACTGAAATCATACACAACTGTAACTAGAGAAAAAAATGGACATTTATTTACATCAATCTTGTATAATATATCAAACTGTTAATCCTTAATTGTAATGACTCGGCTATGTAGTACAACAGGGTCGGAGCTCTGTGGTCGAAGTGACTAAAGCATCGGTCAGTCTACTGCGTCACTCAACTGCGCACCTAAAGATTCTTAGTTCGAAACTAATTGACATAAAAAGTATGAATGTTAAGTAAAAAAAAAAAATATGAACTTATTTATATCCAATGTACTAATATAAGTAATCGCTTTTTAAACAAATTTTTACTGAATGGGACGTCAAATTAGTAAAATAGCGTTAATTTAAATATTTACTATTCAACTCACGTATTTACACAATTTTAAACAAAACATATTACATGAAAAAAGTTAAGGTCACTAGCGGGTTTTGAACACAAGTTCCTTTGTTTCATAAACAGAAATCATAGCAATAAGCCGCCACATATTCACATAGAAAGAATCAACGTACTGGTACTGGTAGACTTAAATTAACTTTAAGCATATTTACAGCATGTTGTTATCGCGAGTTTTTCAGTTTTCCATCATACAAAAAAGTGTTAGGTCCATCTAAAAAAGTTTCCAATTCAGAAATGTTTCTAAAATACCGATATTTATAAAAGATAACTCCGCCACGCCCCTGTCTCGCTGACGTGAAGGAAGCGAATTCCCAAAAAGTAATACTATCACAATAATTTTATTATCTTACACCTTTTTTTAAAATCTTATTCACAGTCATTTTAGTACAAAATATGGTACAGAATTTTTAACAATTCAAAACTATTCTAAAGGTCAATATCGGTGCACATTTCGTAGTCCCGAGTCCAGGTCTGACCACATTGGCCATTACAGTAGCTCATATTTAATGTGAATTTATTAATTAATAAAATGTACAAGTAAGTTATAAGTCAGGGCATATTAAATGAAATAAGGAGAATAAAACAATGAATGGACTCTACTGCCATCTAGGCGATAAATTCTTCAACTATTGTTTTTATCAGTGTTGTGCGTGAATTAGGTTTTACTATACAAGATAATAATTATGTTTTAACAAAGTGAACATATTACTGTAATACTGAACAAAAACTACAAAAATAAAAGGTATGTATTGTTGAAACCATTAGTACCACTTTTTTATGGAACAGTTCTCAAAGTAATTTACAATAATATAAAAGAGAAACAATATAATTTGTTACAAAAACATAACCTCTAAAAATAAGGTGATGTAAATTATATTATAAATTTGGTTGTTGTTTATATGAGTTAGTAATTCACTGCGCAGTGGCAATACTGTAATAACGCATTAGTATTTTGGAATTGGCATTAAATGAATTTTACCACGGCTTTGTAGATTTAGTGAATTGTTGCTGGCAATGGGCCAATATTTAATCAAACAAACCATAGAAATTATTGGGCCTGTATGTAGATTATGTTTCTGAATATTGATACTTGATTTACAGAACTGTGGATGTTTTGTTAGGACAAAGGCCTATTAAGGCCTTATTCTTCTCAAACTTTCAATAACATAATTTTTTTATTTGATACTTGGCATAAATTACCTTAGTCCCTACAGGTAGACTATTATCAAAGTTATTTAACCTAAAGAAAGCTTAGTAGTTTTGACAGACCATAAACCCCAATAACTTTAAAATTTTATATTTTAAGAAGGACTTTAGTAGTTTTTTTTTGAGTACGTACTTCTACATTTTCTAATTTCAAATATTTTATATTTGTTGATGTGTTTCGGAATACTTCCATTATAAAAACTTTTTTCTGGACTCCAAAAAATTCGGAGTATGTAAAAAAAAATCCTAGGAGAAAATAGGTGCTTACATTAAGAATGTCGACTTAAATAGTTATACGGCCTTTATAATTTAGCTTATATAATCTATTTTACTTTATAATTTAAAAGATCCTAAAATAGCCTATTTATAAAATATTCTATTAATCGTTGAAAAATGACTGTTACAATGAAATAAGCTTATTAAATAATAACATCCTTTCATAAATCTTAAGGTATTTGTAATTTAAGTTCTACAAGAAATCTAATAATATGCCTAATTCAGGTCTAAGCAAAAACCTATATTTCACAAAATTTCGTGAAATTTTGTAACAATAAAATAGTATAAAATGAAATGTATATTAATAAGTGAATAGTTTTAGGACGTTATGGAAGAAATATGAGCGATTTGAACTACAGCATATTAACGAGACTAGAAACCTAACCCCACAATGCCAAACATTTTATTAAATAATTTTATTTCCCGTTAATATTGAAAATACTGTTTTGGGTGGAAAAATACGGTTTTTAAATTTTAGTAGGTAATAACATGTACGTTTTGAGGTCCACTGAACCTAAAACGTTTTCGAAATGAAGTTCAAATTTGTTACAGCCATACTTTGTCTTTTCTTGAGACGTTTAAAAGACTTTTTTGTAAATAAAATTTTAGATTAGCTATCACAAAAACACTATAGGTAGCTTACTTCGATTTTTCAGAACTATCAACAATAAACTGCAAATTGACCTTACATATAGAATACTTGTCAATATCTAACTTTTTGAAAGCAACATTTCCTGAAGTTTTGTTTGTAGGTTAGGCCATTAGAAGGGCTTCAAATTCAAAACAATGAACTATGTAATTTGGAATAAATAAAAATTAGAGTTTGGAAATAACAAAATCGAAAAAATCTTTACTGAAATCAAAATCGATTCACCCGATTTTGCACAAAATTTGTTTAGATTTAAAGATTTAAGACTCATGAATCAAATGAGATAAAAAAGTATTTGAGAGTAGTTAAAAAAAATAACAGTAAACTCTGACCACAATCGATTGTTTTTATTTTAGATTGACTTACATACTAAACATGTATTTTACTTTTTCATTAAACTAGCTTCATATTCTACTCATAAACACGAGGAAAATTTTAGTAAAATCTGATGAACCGATTTTAAGAAATTATTAGTCCAAATTATTTCCTGTTTTTTCCAATTTCGAACCAGATTTTTGAAAATAATTGAACGTGTGAAAGTTTACGTTATGTTTTTTCAACGTTTACTTAAGCATCGTTTATTTACTGACACAATAACAGTTTTCAACTATCGCATTCCATTTTATTAGATTAGGTTTATATTCTGAAAACAGAAAATACAGTGCATAAAATCATTGTCTGTTTAGCTTTTAATAAAACAACAAACAGTTTGTTCAAACAAGATAACGTGTTTTGTAGCATAGCTCACCCACCTATTTCACTCACGTTCTCTGAGAATCGTAACCAAACTAGTGTAGGATACGTTTATTCTCCGAGGGGATTTTAAAATTGGGTACTAAAATTAGGATATCCGCCTTAAGAAGTAAATAAAATCGCGGTACGCAGCTGTATCGCTGACTTGATGGAAGCGAATTTTCAAAAATATTTTTTCTTTCCTTCTTTTTGAAATTGTGATTTCACCATCACAATCAGCATTTTACAATTTAAATTGCATCGACAATACAAACATAAACTCTGATAACCGTCAAATTAATTTTTTTTCAACGGATTTTAAAAAATAAAAATGCAAATTTTTACTCTGTTACAATGCTGAAATCAGATTTAAAAAAATGTAAGCCAAAGAAGCTACGATTTTTTTTAAAGATTTGAAATGGCTGCCATTTTGAACTTTTAAACAAGTTCCGCTGGTTAACGAACTAAGCTGTTACCAAAATCGATTTTTTCCCGAATTTGAAGCAAATGTGGTTATGATTGTGAAGGTGAAAGTGCACAAAAAACCAAATTTTAACTACCCTTCAAATAAGTAACCTAGAGGTTAGGATCAGCGCTTATTTCAAGGTCTCGGATCTAGGTCTTACCATGATGGCGGCGTCAATGGTTTTCTAATGGAAATTCGCTAAGAACAAAGGTTAGCTGTACGAAATCAAGTGAACTGTGTTTGATATATCAACTTCGAAATAAAAACAACTACGACATACGTCAGAAACATTTGTAAGAGGAATAAATTTGTAAAAAGTATTTCTGATATTCAGAATAGTAGCGTAAAGGTAAAGGCTGTCAGAGGCAATTAAAACATTTTGTTGTGTTTGGACAGGAAACTGTCGATGCGTTGTAATATACGAGTAACGGCAACTGGCAACTTTATTTATCTAGGACAAGCAGTGTTGAGTTATAAATAAACCACGTTTGTTACTTTTTTTAAGAAGATTTAAAAATCGCAAATTGTTCGTTAATTTCTTTTGAAAGTGTATAAGAGCAATGCACAAACTTTTTCACATTCAGGAGTAACGAACATATTTATAAACACTGATGAAATTTGGTTCAAATAGTAACAATTTTAATAAAAAGTAACTTCTCAAAATCAACTCGAATTTCGGTCGCATTCGAAAAATGAATCATGACGCATCACTGTTGAAAATTTAAAAAAAGAAATCTACAGCCTGGCACGCAACTCTCTCGCTGACATGATATAAGCAAAATTTAAAAAAGTAGGGCCTAATAGCAAAAATCACCTAAATGAATTTTTTTGATAATAAAAACGGTTTTTTATAATACGTTTACTCATTAAACACACTTATACGTCTTAGTTAACATAGATCTTGTTGATACTGTTGATAGACGCCTGTTAAGGAATTACAGTATTCCAATAAAATTTTTGGTAACAAAATGAGCACTTTTTTAATAGAAAATTACCATAATTTCAATTTTTGGCAGAAACACATATATAACATAACAGTATATAACATTACTTATTAGAACAGCAATTAGTAAAAACTGACAAAGTTATGAACCTTTAAAGTAGCTAGCAGTAAAAACTTCGTGAAAATTGTGTTTTTCGGTAAATTTCATGAAATATAAAATCGACATTTGAAAATATATAAACGGAATCAACATAGATTTATAAAAAAAACACGCTTCAATTTGGTTTATCTGAAATATCTGTGTACTGACCGAGTGGAACTTAATACTGTCCTCATGTGTCAGACTATAAACAGTTTGAAAATAACTAAACTACATATTTAAAATGTAAGTTGGACACAGCCTATTTCACCAGCGATCATCGAATGACATATCACTTGAACACTTGAAAGAAATTTGTTTATATTATTTTAAATTTAAATAATGTATAAATATATACATTATATATTTCCCATTTATATATTGCCATTTGGCAATTTGCTGGCGATGGGAATGCTCGCCAATTTCGGTTGGAGGGTACTGGGAAATAAAATACCCAGGGTGGACAAAAATCAGTGAAGTGGTCAACGGTCTCAATGGCGGATGAAGATGTATTTCTCAACGGCAAAGAGGGCGGAGGAACCAAGAACACCGAAATCCAGAGTGCGTCTGTAGTGGCAACCACCGGCAACCTGGTCAGCGTCTGTTCATCCAGAGGATGCGGCTGTACGTAACGCTCCAGGAACTAACAATCCCTGGTTCTAAAAATCCCAGTGAAAACACTGCAAGATTACAAGCAACTATGATTCGTGCAAGTAATGATAAAAATACCCCAGGTGGTAACCAATCCACCCGTCTGTGGGCGGCAACCAGGAACTCGGATTCTGGGGACCCTGGACTTACACGATTACAGAGAGAGTCGGAGTTCTCTGGCAAACTTCCTCATAAAACACCCACGTACATTGGTACTTTCAACATCAATACGCTAATCCAGCCAGGAAAGTTACACAACTTGACATCTGAACTTGATACACAGAGGATACTAATTCTCGCCTTGCAGGAAACAAGGATTACAGATGAAGATACAATGGATCATGGGAATTATCGCATGTTCAAGAGTAAAACAGATAAACGTGTCGCAAGAGGCACCCCGCTTTTGGGTATGGCGTTTATGGTACACAAAAAGATGGTGAGTTCCATTAAAGAAGTCACCCCCATAAACAACAGACTGATGACAATGCGAATACAATGTGCTAACAAGAAGTATACCATAATCAATGTACACGCTCCTACAAACGTAAGTAATAGAAATGATCTCAAGTCAACAGAAAAATTCTGGGCAAAACTAGAGAGGGTAATGTCGAGGGTGCCGAAGGACGATGTAAAAATTTTGCTTGGTGATTTTAATGCACAAATCGGTAAAAAAAAAATTCATCAGAAAACCGTTGGCATGTACCCCGCACACAAATTTACTAACAAGAATGGAATAAGGCTGATTGAGCTATGCCAGCAAAACAACTTGAAAATCATGTCAACATCACTCAGAAAATCACCACGAAAACAGAAGACATGGCGATCACCTATACAGCAGATGGGCGAATTCCAAATAGACCATGTGGCGATCTCATACCCATTACAAAAAGAGATACATGATATCCAAGTCCGTAGGGGTGCAAACATTGATTCAGATCATTATCTAACACGAATAAAAATCAAGTTCACTCCAGGAAATTTCATCGAAATAAGAAATGTATACAGAAATTTGATGCAAAGATATCAAAGACTCCAACATAAGGGAGGAGAGGGAAAAGGAACAGGCGGACACATGGGAGAAATTTTGCACAAAAATTACACAAAAGCACAGGAATTAATCCCATTGAAAAAGAACACGAAACACCCGTGGTGGGACTCGGAATGTGAAAGTGCGCTGGAAAGACGCAAACGGGCCTTCCAAAGTTACAACAGTAAAAAGTCCCCAGAAAGTCAACAACGTTTTAATGAAATTAGAAAAGAGGTCGCTAAAAGTATTAGGAAGATTAAGCGGAGGTATATGAAGGAACAACTGGACTCCTTAGAGGAGAACTTCCGCAACTGCAACGTACGAGATTTTTATAGGACCTTTGCAGAAAAAATTCGTGGGTACACACCACAAAATCTGTGCTTTAGAAAACAAGACGGCACATTGGCATTAACTAATTACGAAAACTGTCAGGAGTTAGCAAAATATTTTTCTGACCTCCTTAATTGCCCCGAACCCAGCAGACGGTTCCCTAAAGAAAACTGTGCTGACACTTACCCTGAATCGTTACCACCAACACAAGAAGAGATCGAGGATCATATACATAGACTGAAAAACAACAGGGCATCCGGAGAAGATGGAATCATTGCAGAACTTCTGAAGAATCTCGGACCGAACTCATTACAGGAATTAACAAATATCATCACGGATATCTGGCGAACGGAAAAATTACCGGATAACTGGAAGTGTGCTCTTATTCACTCCCTACACAAAAAAGGAGACAGAACAGACGTGAACGACTACAGAGGAATTTTTTTACTACAAGTTACTTACAAAATACTCTCAACATGTCTTCTTCAAAGAACACAAAAACAGATAGAATACAGAATTGGTGAGTACCAGGCAGGTTTCCGTCCGGGTCGCTCGTGCACAGAACAAATTTTCAACCTGAAAACACTATTGCAAGTAAAAGCTAAAAGGAATGTCCCAGTGATCTGTACGTTCGTAGATTTCAAAAAAGCGTACGATTCCATTGATCGAAAATCTTTGTTTAATATCCTGGAAGAACATGGACTTGATCCTAAAACACTGCGACTGATCAAACAAACACTGACAGGAACAATCGCTAAGGTGAAATTTATGGGGGAAATTTCTAAACCCTTCCTGATCACAACTATAGTTCGCCAAGGAGATGGACTCTCGCCTCTCCTTTTCAATCTGGTGTTGGACAAAGTTATCAGGGAATGGGAGAAAGAATTAAAAATTGAAGGGCACTGGAAACCAGTTCGACTTGGAAGACCTAAGGACAACACAGAAATCGCGTGCCTGGCTTTTGCAGATGACCTGGCCATACTCACAGATAATGAAACAACAGCGATTAAACAGATAGAAGTCCTAAAGGAATGTGCAGAGAGGGTCGGTCTACAGATCTCGTTTAAAAAAACCAATTCTTCTGTACAAAATTAAATATTCAAGAACTAAACACAAAATATGGTAAGATAAACAGAGTCAAGCACTTCAAATATCTGGGAGAAATTCTTGAACCCACAGGTGGCGAGAGGGCTGCGCAAAAGGTTCGGCTACTGAGAATGAAGAGGGCTCTTGGTATAACGCGTGATATCTACAATAAGAGATGTATGTCGACGCACACAAAAATCAGACACTACAACACAGTCATAAAACTGGAGGTATTATATGCAAGCGAGACGCTAGCACTCCACACAAAAGCTACCATGGAGGGTATTTTGAAGGATGAACGCAAAATCTTGAGGAAGATCCTTGGCCCGAGATTAACAGAAGATGGATACAGGTTGCACTCCCGGAAGACCACAGAGAAGATATCGAACCTGGCAGCAGATATCAGAAGAAGGAGGCTTCGGTTCTATGGACACATCAGTAGACTCCCAACAACGAGACTTGCCAACAGAATCCTTAAGTATATACAAGGTGTCAAATCAACAACGTCGTGGATCGCACAAGTCAGAATAGACCTACATGACGCAGGAATAGACTCAACAGATGTTGAAGACAGGCGCGCATACAGGAGAAAGATGCTCGGTTGGAAGGTCCCAGAGAATGAAATCCCAAAGAGAGCGGGGGTAAAATGGACGGAGGAGCGGAAGAGGATCCATGGGGACAGGATGAGGGAGGTGTGGAGGATTAGAAGGAACAAGACATAAGTCGGAGTGCTTTGCGTGATCCAACAGGGTCTATGCGCGGATAATAATATATATATATATATATATATATATATATATATATATATATATATATATATATATATATATATATATATATATATATATAGCCGCCTCGGTGGCCTAGTGGATAGCGTACTAGGCTATCACCCCGAGGACCGGGTTCGATTTCCGGCGAGGGCTTGGCATTTTCATACACTATAAATCATCCCATCGTCTGCATTAGTCCAAGTGTGCACAACAGTCGGACGTTAAACATAAATATATATATATATATATATAAATAAATATATATATATATATATATATATATATATATATATATATATATATATGACGCAGTAAATTTAACATTGTACATTTTTACAATTTATTAGATACTTCATCTGTCTAGTAAATAGAAACATGCAAGGTCGAGTCTGCCTGACAAATCTGATAAAGTATTTAATAAAATCATTAATTTTGCAATTCTTCTCCTTTCTATTTGCAACTGTTTTTTCATTCGTTTAATCTCTTCCATTTGCTGTTCTCTGTAACTTTGCAATTTATCTCCCAAGGGCAGTGTCTTATTGCCCATAATTTTGTCTAACAAAACAACACTGAATTTTACCTACTCTTGAAAAATATTTGACAAACTGTTACCGCATTATAAATAACGTTTAGTTACTATGGATTTGATGTCATTATTAATATTTACTATTGTCGAAATATACAGTGTATCCCGTAATAATAATTACAGAAAGCGTTGGAAATATCTTTTGTTGTTTGTCAAAAGTGGTATTAAACCATTTCTTTTTTATCGGGTGTTCTGATTATCCAAAGTTTTTTTTATAAATACGTTTGTTTATAATGAATGAAAGAAACGATTTTATTTCCTGTAGAAGTCTACAGGGCAATAGAATTTTCAAAAAATGTATTGTATTTGGTCCACAAAATAGTACACTTGTGGAACTCTAGGAGTTACCGACAGAAGCAAAGATTTTGTTAACGATATCTTTGCTGAATATAGAATTAATTTGAAGATTTGTTTACAAATATTTGGTTTTGTTTAAATAAATAAATATGTGAACCTAGCTTAGGTATTGTTTACTGTAATTATAGTAAAAGATCAGTTGTCTTATATTAATTAGTAACGATCAGCTGATTTTATTGAACAGCTGATATACTATAATAATTTGAGGTTATGTTGTTAAAAATTAGCAATATTAACAGCAATTATTACAAACGTTTATATTAATTTCAAATGTATTACAAACGGTTACAATGTCCACGTGTTCTTCAACCAAAGAAAAATACCTAAACTAAAGCAACACAACGTTTTCATATAACACGAGTGTATTGTTATCGAAAAGTAGGAAGGAAAAAAAGGAGACAAGTAGAGAAACGAAATTAGTTTGCACGTTCGTTCCATATTTCCTTTACATTCTTTCGTTCGGCAGACTTTTTTTTCTATTCACTCCTCTCGCCAAAGCTAACATTAAAAGCTTCAATACAAATTTTTAAAAATTGAACAAAGTAAATATATTTTAAAAGTTGAGTTACTTTTGGTCTATCACAATCCTACTTAATTTTCTATTAAATTATTTGTTACAACAAATTCTATCGTCTTCATCAGATCATTTAACAAAACAAATATTGCACATTGTAACACATTCACAATACCATTAATTATTAAAGAAACTTTTCATAATTAAATTCTGTATAAGTTGTCCACAGTTGTATGTCAGTTGTAAGTACACTACAAACGTTGAAATATATAAAAATAATAAGAATGCTCATATCTCTTATTTTAATAATGATATTGTTATGACATTTGTACCATATTTGTAAGTTATTGTTCTAACGGTCACATTTAAATCTGAGCTTAATCAGTAAGAAAGTTCGACGTGGATAATAGAAAAAAAGGTAATAATCGCAGCCTGCAGCTGTCTCGCTGACCTGATTTAAGCAAATTTCCAAAAGTATTTTCCCTTTCACTACCATAATCAGCATTTTTATAAGTATTTAAAACTTTCAATTTGCTTTGAAAATACGAAAATGAACTCTGACAGACGTTAAATTAGATTTCTTACTTTCAACTGATTTTGAAAGTTCAAAATTTATGCAGTTTTAACGCTGATTACAAAAGTGAAATAAGATTTTTTTAAAATATGACGTTAACGTTTTAAATGTTTAAGGATTTAAATATAGATGCCATTTTGAAACTGTTGAACTAATTTTGCTCGATAATGAACTTTCCAAGTAATTACCATAATCAATTTTTGTGCCAAGTTTGAATGAAAACGTACCAAAATTGCGAACGTGAGCGTACTATAACACACACACACACACACACGCGCGCGCGCACACACACACACACACACACACATACCCAAATATGTGCGCGCTTGTTTGCATTTATTAAGGTTTATAAATTAATTTCAACGACCCATCAAAAAGTGATGTAGAAGTCAAGATCAGTGCTCATTTCAAGGTCCCGAGTCTAGATCTTACCATGATAGCTGCTCTAACAGCTTATTTCTTCAACGGGGAAATACCTTAAAAAGGCAATTTCTGCAAACGATCGTATCTTATCTTCTAAGAGTTAATCCACCGTTGTAAAATTCATACTTCAATCACAGTTTTAGGGTATTAATCATCGCATATCGTAATTTTTCAGTTCACTTTTAGATAATTTTTTAGTTAAAAAAAGTGTCTGTTCAAAATCAGTTTCCGTTTTTAATAATTTTCGGACTCAGATGTTTTCAAAATGGTTTCAGTGTATTTTATGAATAACTATAATTGCGAGAGATACCTGACTTTTTTTCGTATAAAACTCCTTGTGACGGGTATTTTAATCAATGCAGAAGTAACATATTCTGTAATAACTCCCCCCCTCACACAATGCGCAGTGTTTGGAAAAGGGGTGGTGTGGTAAACACTCGTAAAGGCTAGAATAACTTCTGGGTTTACAGTTAGCTGTGAATCCAGAGTGCTACTTGTACAAAAGTGTTGTTGCATACAAATTAAAACGAATAATTGAATTTCTTCTCGAAATTTGCTTCCTTTTGTTGTTTAATATTTCATTATGAATTAATGAATAATTAACACTTGCATTGAATATGGGATATATATATATAAATTATATATAAATTACTTTGTCAAGCTGAGCGTCAAATATCTATTTAAGTTACGTAGGCGTATTGATAAGTACTATAACATACACTTGTTCTATGTAGCGTTGTATAGCTACGTTGATTAATTGTGATAACAAAGAAAAAATGTGTTTTTTAAATAACACATTTTTTTTAGTATTTGGTTAGTAGCTCTGTATGGTCGTAGGTTCGGGACGAGTTTTACTGTCGTAAGCTTTAGCATTTCCGTTAGCCGATTTCTTATCCTTATTAGCCTGACATAAAAGTTCGGTGGTCAATGTGGCTAAGACACCGGTCAGTCTGCTGCGTTTCTGAACTGTGCACTTCAAAGTAGTGGGTTCGAGACACAGTTACGGTAACGGCTTCATTCTTTCCGTTAACGCCCTATTCCTCTTTAGTTATAGATCCTGGGAAAAAAGTATAGACTTTAAAAAACGTAGAAGAAAAACCACTGACATCATAGTACACAATGAAATTTTACTCGGGTAGTGTAGGGAGATCCAAAGAAAATCCAAAATGTCAGCAAAAATATTGTTTGTTGCTATTTTACCGATTTGCTCTAAATTGCTTTCCCTATGTTTGCATAGGCTACACGTTGAAACTATTTTCTGCCATTGGGTGGCGCTGTCTCCTTTTGTGTTTCAAAGTAGCGGCAATGAGTTCATTTTATTAGATTAGACTGATTAATTTTAACTCGTAATTTATTCAAGCAATTTATGCGGCAAATAAGGGGTGTAAAATTCACATAAATTTGGTAACTTTAATTTCCTAAAAATACGGTTTGGAAGTTTGGAAGTTAAAAATCAGAAAATGCCGGATAATCGGTTTAATTTTTCAAAAAACTAATCAGATTTTTCACAGTGTTTTTCACAGTAACTCAATTTCGAAAATAAAATCAATTGTGTCCCAGTTCTGAAATAATAATAATCAGCTGAATCGCTGATGTGATAGGATCGAATTTTCAAAAGTATTTTCTCTTTATCTTACCCTTTTTAAAATTCTGATTTCACCAATATAAACAGCATTAAAATCATTAGTGCATATAGTAGCATTACAAATTATCAAATTACATTGAACATACGTAAATAAACCATGATCCCATACAAAATTTGCTAATTTCAAAGAATTTTGAAAATTCAAAATGCAAATGTAAGTAGTAAAGCTGGTAACGACAGTGAAATCGGATTTTCAAAAAGAAAAATTAAGATAAATAATTACGAATTTTAAACAATTTTTAAATGACCACTATTTGAAACTGTTTAACAACTTTTACTGGTTAACGAACCTGTCAAAACTACCACAACTGATTTTTGCGCCAAGTCTGAATCAAATTGGACCAAAATTGAGAACGTGAACGTACTAACACACACACAAAACAAACACAAACACACACACACACACACACACACATATATATATTTTTTTGTGTTTAACGTCCGACTTATATATATATATATATATATATATATATATATATATATATATATTATATACGACCCTTTTAACGACCCTTTCAAAAAGTGATCTAGAGGGATCCTCATTTCAAGATCAGGGTGTGGGTCTTAACGAGAGCTCACCTTTTCAATGGAAATTCGCAGTAAAGTCGCAGTTTACTCCCGAACCGTGTTTGTCTTCAGGTTTGCTTGGTGATCTGAGTTTTGTATTATCAATTTATCACCGAAATTAAAGTAGCAAGCGATGAATAGATTTTGAAAAATTAGGGCGATTTTTTCAGTTTTTGATAGTTTTTGAATCGAACTTTGGGAATATGGCGACATTTGTTTAAAGTACTTATGGACTGTATTTGAAAAAAGTCGTGAAAATTGTAAGAACGTACTTAAAAATGTCCAATTTATAATTTTTTGAAAAAGAAATTAAAAAATTACAATTTTTATTTTAAGATTTTAAAAATTAATTGCTTTGAGATGCGTAAACCAGACATCGTGTTAAATTTCACAAATATCAGTCAAGTAATGAAATCCATAGAATGTACAACAAACACAACAAGAAAAAAGGATGAAAGAGAATGAGAGAAGGAGAGAGAGAGAGAGAGAGAGAGAGAGAGAGAGAGAGAGAGAGAGAGAGAGAGAGAGAGAGAGAGAGCTTTCATACGTGCACACACATCCAATTGTAAACCACTTTTTTGGACTTAGAGGATTTTGAAAAAAATAATTTCTCTAATCATTTTTTTTAAACTTATTTATTTATTAAATTATAATTTTTTGCTATTTAAATATGAAAAAATTAGAAGATACTGAAAGTTTCTTACTCCAACCGTTTGTTGGCTATAAGATTTGAACCAAATTTTGAAAGGTTGAGACAAACAAGTTTTGTTTTTCGGCCCGTTTTAATCGGAGAAGTAAGTTTGTTGCTCGTGTAACTACCTACACTGTAGCTTAGACTTAAGCTGTGGAATATTGTTTGAGTGTGGTAGTTACAAGGTAATAAAACGTCCTGTTCAGTTGGCTGCCTGGAAATGGTTGCCCCGGACATTTGACATTTGGGTAAATGTTACTCAGCTGCCGTTTGACATTAATCCTCTCCTCCCTCCCCGCCTGTCACGGTTTTGACCTTCTGTCAAATTATATAATCAATTCTGACATAATTATTAGCGAAGAAATTAATATAGCTTTGGTGGTAGGGTGTGTTTAAAGTACAACTATAAGTACAATATGGCTTTGCTTAAATCGTACATGATACTTTGTAAAGTTGTGTTGGGGTGATTTTATAATTCATTGGAGAGCGTGTGGGTACTCAGTCATTAAAAATAATCGATGAACGCAGCTGTCTCGCTGACGTGATTGAAGGGAATATTCAATCGAATTTTCCTTTTTTTTACCTTTTTTAAAAAAAATATTGAGTTCACTATAACAATATGCTTATAGTATAATTTTAAACTCTCATTTGCACAAAAATGAACCTTCACTGCCGCCAAATTAAACTTAATAATTTTAACAGATTTGCCAATCTAATCAGTTTTTAACGTTGATTACCGACGGTGAAATCTAATTTTTAAAGAAAGTTAAAATGTTACGAATTTTTGAAAATTTTAAATGACCACCATTTTGAAACTGTTGAACAAATTTCGCTGGTTAACGAACATGTGCATGTAAAAAACATAAACGATTTATATGCCAAGTTTGAAACAAATCGGACTAAAATTGCAAATTGAGCGTGTTAACACACACACACAAAAAACCATATATATATATATATAAATTGTTATATATATATATATATATATATATATATATATATATATAAATTGTTGATTTTGGTAAAATGTAGCTTAAATTAATAAGTTCAAATTATATATATATATATATATATATATATATATATATATAGTTACTTTTTGGTTTAAAATGAACCAGAAGCTGGTTTATGTGTTTTCTTTCAAACTTCCATCAAAGATATCGTCTAGGTAAGACCCAGTACCATGAAAACAGCGTTCGATTGTGACCTTTATAAAATGTTTGAGGGGTCGTTAAACATTACATACAGAAGCGCGCTAGTACAATCGCATTCAGTTCAGAGTTGGCACAAACGTTGATTTTGGTAATGACATGGACAAGTCGTTTCCCAGCAAAATCAATTAGTGACTGTCATTAGAAATCTAAAAAGTCGTAACTTTTTATATTATACTTTCTTAAAAAATCTGATTTTGCATTTGTAACGATGAAATCTATAGTTACTCTACTAAAATCGGTAATGATTTTTTCTTCAAGTAAATGATAAAAAAAGCTTATATGATATCATGTATCATTATGATAACAAAAAAGATTACGGTGATGTTATTAAATTGGATACTTTTTTGCAATTAGTTTCCGTTATTTTGTTTGAAGGTAGCTAATATCTACTACACTTTTTATAACTGTGCGACTGTAGGCTACTTCTAGTCCGTGTATATCCTGTGACTATACACTCCACGTAAGTTGTATACTGTATAACGGGAGTTTGATTACCGTGAAGACTCACCGAGACATTTTGATCAGTAATTCTGAAGATCGGTCGACCCTTACAGAATGGTTTAATTTATATATGGACAGTTGTACACTTCGACTGAACTAATTAGGGGAGGAGGAACGGTAAGGCAGGACACTGCCGGACGTGAATTATCCAGTGTCCTGTCACAGGAAGCGAGATGCAGACGAAACCAGTCAAAACGTCACTTGTAACTCATTCCAACGTCTTGTGCTCATTTCGTTTTCATTTTACGTATAATCGCACTACATTTTTGGAAATTCACTTCTGACAACTGTACGCTTATGCCTTTCTTGTTAGATAATTTCCATTGGAAAATTTAATGAGATATCGCAGCACCATCGTCGTAAGATCCAGACCCAAGGCCTTGAAATGAACTGCGATCCTTAGATTAATTTCTGAGGGAAGGTTAAAGTTATATATATATATATATATATATATATATATATATATATATATATATATATAAAACGTCCTGACTTTATGCCAGTTAGACTAATAAGGACGAGGGATAAGCGTTAACGGTAAGGGTAAAGCAATGAAAATAATTGTGACTGGAACTAAGAAACGTGAGGAACGCAGATCATGGATGCAGCAGACTAACCGGTGCTTCAGCCACATCGATCACCGAGTCACATACACACACACACACACACACTCTCTCTCTCTCTCTCTCTCTCTCTCTCTCTCTCTCTCTCTCTCTCTCTCTCTCTCTATATATATATATATATATATATATATATATATATATATATATATACATGCAGATTTTAATACTGAATCGGATGGTAAATTAATAATTTCAACAGTGTATATAAAAAAATAATTCCGGAAATTCACTGTCATCATGTCAGCGAGACAGCTGCAGTGCCGCGTTTATTTTCCAATCTGTTTGATTACTTTTGAAATTGAAGCCTAATGCATATTGTAAGATGTCACAAAGTTTGCAGAACTTTTCACACGCCACGTATTGCCTGTCAGGATAAACCTAATCGCCTGTGATGGATTTCTTGCAGACTTAGGGTCGCACCTGAGCTTCTTGTAGTTAGGCCTTTACAATACACTTTGGCATCTTCGGTAATCGATGGTAAATTACACTCTCGAAGCTGAGGTCACGAAACAAACTTTGAAGCCTTGAAAATTAATTGTATTTTTTGCAAAAAACATTACAAGAACTGTCTCATGTTCAACTATTATGTGGTTTAACTAAAATAGTTAAGTCCCCAAACAAGACGTATACGTTTTTTGTTTTATCGTGAGGAGCTCCGGTGGTCGATGTGGCTGAAGCACCAGTCAGTCTATCTTGCCTCTCACCTGCGCACCTCATGTTTCTTAGTTCGAGCAGCAGTTACTGCCATTGCTTACCCTTACAGTTAAGGATGATCCATCGTCCTCATTAGTTTAACTGGTATACAGTATGAACATTAAGCAAAGTAAAATAAAAATATTTTATCGTGACACTTGCAGGACCTTACCTTACCACATTGACTGTTCCAAAAGCTCATTTTTCAATTGAAATTCGCTAAAAAAAGTAAAGATAATAAAGCCACTCAGAATATTATAAAGCCATTGAATGTAGTAAGGTCCCTTCTGACAACTAATTGGTTGTGACTCTAATCCAGTCCGGGCCGGCTTCATAATCTGACGTCACTGAATGGGTGGCTTTTTTAATCCGTTTGAGTCAAAGTCCATTACACTTTAAATAAAGGACAAGACTGAACTATTCTGAAACTAATAATAAGTCCTTGAAGAATATCCTGAAACCATACATCAAATGTATGAACATATTAATGGCTACTATACATTAGACTTGTTTCGCTTAGCCGCAGCGTAATTTTATGACGAGTGCTCTATAATTTCAATATATCTTGCTACTTTTAAAATTAAAAATTTTCGTACACAAACTGGATTTATTCCAATGTTTTTTCCTTCTCAAGCAATTCCTGAAAAAATCCACTTTTGAAGTTTATAGACGACTCTATGACCAAAAGGATGAACCAACTTCCATCCCCCCCAAGAGATACCAAACAGATTTTTTTTTTGAGGATATAGCGGCTAGTATTTGTGGACTCTAATTGAGAAAAATACGATTAAAGTAATTGAAATAATCTTGATTTTATTAATTTTAATTATAAGTGCTTAAAAACGAAAAATATTTAAGTAAATACCATTTTTTGTAGGGTAATTCCGGGAGAGATGGTCCCTGTTTTTGTAACACTCATATCTTTGTTTTTGAGTAATCAATTTCTTTCTTGGGTCTAAAGTGATATCATAGATTACTCTAATAATAACTCACACAAAATTACTTAATTTTAAAATGAAAATGACTAAAACATTAAACAGATTTTTTGTCATCGGTCCATCTTACCTACAGTCTATGGGGTGAGATGGACCAGGCATATTGGGATAATGGACCATTAATAAAATTAGACAAAAACATATATTTATCGGTAATAATAGCAGTTTATTCATCCAGTATTACTACCAGCTACATTAGCAAGGTAAACTTTTCTAAAATTAGACTAAAAGTAAAAGTTAAGCGTTTTAACTAACAGATTTCTGTTATATATATAATAATAATCACGTAGTATTTTTAATATTTACATTACAATTTAAAAAAGTACATTTAAAATATTTTTTTCTTGACCTTCAAAGGTATTGTTTGCTTTTTTTCTATTTTACCACAAAAGTCACATAAATTTTTAAACTTTGTTCAGTTCTCATGAAACCATCAAGAACATTTAGTGCATTTGATCCAATCTTCCTGGGCTATTTGATGAGGCATAGTCTTCGAGACAGCCAACACATTGGTTCTCTTTCCATTCACTGCTATCACTACTATCGCTGAAGATCACTCTCTTTTCACTTCCTTTTTTCTTCTGTGGGAACAATACTTTCTTAGCGTCCCGTTTCCTCTTCTTGTCCTCTTTCAATTTCAATTTTACTACTTTCTGTTTTTTGCCCTAATGATACTCTGTATGTTACGCACTGAGTTTAATACCTTAGGCGTGCTTGCCTGAATACTGCGTGCAGTTGCTTTCTTGTTATGCACAGGTATTGGAGATATTTTGTTCAGAGCTTTAGTAGGAGTAGGATTTTGTTCATCATGTTGTGTGTTACCTGCTAATGACTGAGACGTTCCAGGAACAGCTAAATTTATTGGCAGATTTTCATTGTCTGTACCTCTTTGCAAATGGTAGGCATTTTTCTAAAAGAAAACAAAAACAAGGCTTGAAAAATAAGTAGTTTTAAACTTTAAGTTACGGCCATTGTGATAAAATGTAGTAGTAATTGCTCTCTCTCTCCTCTCTCCTCTCTCTCTCTCTCTCTCTCTCTCTCTCTCTCTCTCTCTCACACACACACACACACACACACACACACACACACACACACACAGCGCACAAACTTTAACGAAAGAGATATAATAAGGTTGTCTCTGGTAAATTATGTTCAAAATAATGTTTTAATAATATTTTTTGACTATTTTTTTAATAAAATGTATGGTAATGTAATTACATTTTAAGAAAATATCAACTTTAGACATAGTCTTTTTGTAAAACACTGGTCCATCTCTCCCGACTTGACCTGGTCCGTCTCTCCCGATTGCTTAGGACAGATGGATCAGGCCACCATCTTGCCTTTATCCTCGACAGAGAAGCTGCAGTACTTTATAATGAACTGTTACAATCTCTATTCACTCTACATAGGTCAAAAACCAAAAAACATTGACAAGTAATGGCACAAGAATCTAAAATGTAAACTCTGTAAAATATTTTCACTCACCTGAACTTTATTTTCTTCAATAACTCCTAAATAAGCAGATCAAAACGGCTGAAAACTACAAGGCAAATCAACACAGTCAGACATGACACGAACATGCTACCAGTGGCGAACTAACGCAAATAGTTTCCGAAATATGCGATCGGAGAAATTCTCACCCGAGGGGCCATCTCACCCGGAATTACCCTATTCAGAGAATACGAAAACTGAAAGGCCAATTAAAATCTCAAGATTCATTTTCTTCATGACCATCAAAGATTTTGCTCATGATCATTAAAGGTACAGTAGATATTTCAAAATAAATTAAACAGATTTTAGGTTTTTCTTCTTTTGTTTTTTTGCTGAATGTTTTAGGTTAAGAACGAGGAAGCAAAAGTATTAAAAATTACCTTTTAAAAATAATACGCTATTTCAAAAGTTAGTCAAACGCTCTAGTAAAATTTCTCAAAACAATCTGAAGTACTTTTAAAGTTATAAAGAAAATGGGTTTTGTTTATGTCAAAGTACTAACACTGCAAAACGGTGTTTAAATTATATACTCTAGTGTTATATTTAATAAAAGTTATAACACTGTATTACAAATGAAGTTCTAGCTTTATAAACTAGTAATACACGTTTTTCGTTCATAAAACTACATTCTTGTAAATTGTATTACTAGTTGCAGACGTTAAAATGTCAGTATGTTTCCCACATACACCACAGTTTGTGTCATAAACCTGTACAGTTTCTAACGTGAATTTCACAAACAAGCACCAGTTTAATAATCTCAGGCTGATTGTTTTATAAGAGGCTAAGTTATATTTATTATTATACTACATGTTGAAATAGTAAGGTGCAGTTTTTTGCCGTTTTATTCATTTTTATCTCTGAAATTGATTTTTGAAAATTACCAAAATTAAGACGGTTTGGTTTATTCTAACAGCTATATGTAAAAAACTACTTATTACTATTACCAGTTCTATGCTGTGGAAACCTGACATGGTAAGGTCTGTTTTGTGACCAAAATTTATCAAAATTGTTTTGTTACAACTTACGAAATTTATTTACAAAACAAGAAGTGGTGTACCCTAATTGTAATACTATTTTACTGCAGTGGTATTATAAACTTGTATTTATCAAACAAATACCAGTAAGTTATGAAAATGGGTATCCGTGGTAGCTGACCGAGTGAAGTGAGGTCTTTGTTTCAATTCGACCTTCTGGTATTTGTTACGCAGTTTTACCAAAACGCATTAACCGATTGTTTTGAAATTTATTACGAGGGTATATACATACACACACATACACACACATATATATATATATATATATATATATATATATATATATATATATATATAAGAACACTGCAAGGTCTACTGTTCTTTGAACTACTGGTATTAGCATAATAGCATTAATACATCGAGTTACAACAAGTAAATTCTAACAGTGATTCAAATCCTATTTGTACATACATATGAAATTTGGTCGGTTTGTCTGCCCAGAAAAACTTCTTAACAAAATAAAGATGTAGCTGATTTATATAAGTCTGTTTATATACCAATATCGAGGCTAGTTTCAAGATGGCGTCCATTAATTGAATCCAAACTTGTTATTCATTTAATAATCTTATTAAATATTATTATTAACGGTTATAATTAATTTTATAAATAACTTTGTTATTATTTAATAACGTTCTAGTGAACTTAACCTTATTTTAACTGTTACAAGAAGTCATTAACATATTGCAGACATACGTAGACTAGGCTATCTTTCTTATTGACAATATGACCAGATCGCCATGCCAGGTCTGACTGTGTTATTATACAAGTTAAGCTGTTTGCTTTTCAACATTTAGAGTAGAACTTCTCAAACTGTTTTTCCTATGTCTGGCCTCTCGATGCTCACTGTTAAATATATTCAGTACATTTTCAAATATTTTAAGTTACAATGACCTTATTGAGATGTTTTTTGGGCAAAGCTAAACATCTTACAGAAGTATACCGTTATACGTGTGCAAAGAACTTGTAATTGTAATAATACTTATCTTTTACCCTATCTGTTAGCTTGTTTACCATTGCTGATTTTGCCCTTTATGTATCATATCCCGTCTGTAAAGAGTTTTCTTTTGACATATTTTTCCAAGATGGAAACTTTTGAAGGCTTTTCCACTTTGATCCATCTCCACAAAGGTTGATCCGTCAATAAAACAATTTCGAGTTAATCAAATCGTCGAATGTCTCCATGCGCAAAGTAAAATGACTTGCTTTTGAATTTCTTAATCTTCTTATTTCCCTTTATTTTCTTTTACTTAAGATAATGTAAATATGTATCATTGTTCGTTAATGATTTTTCGTAAAGTGTACCTAATGTACAGACTGGAAATCTAATAATTTTAATAAAAACACTACAAAATAAAAAATGGAATTGGTTCAAAATTAAGACAATACTTGTAGCCAAGAGTATTATTTTTAAAAACTTGTAGAGGCCACCATAAGAAACATGGGATTTGCATAGTTTTATTTTTTACAGAGTCTATATCAGAGGTTTCCAACTTGTAAGGGCTGGAGGGCCGAATTAGAATACTTAGGTATAATTGCGGGCTATACTTTAATAATAGGTTATTTTTTGTAAAATTCTGCATATAGGACAGATGTACCAGTATGAAATAACATACGTAGTTTATTTGAAACAAAAGCTTAATCATTTTAATTGCTTTTTACAATTGCATGAACGAGTGTAATTAAAAATAAACAAGAAGTTTTTTACCCAGAAGAACTGAGAAGAAGCACACTCAATGTAGTCAGTTTCATTTAATTAATACTTGAAAAATTAAATGTCAAATAGAGAAAAAATGAGCCTAAACAAAGAAAACTGAAATTCATGTAATCAAAACGAAGCTTTAGAAAGGACAATTTAGTAGAAGATGCATCTACCAATAAAGAAATGTATCCAGTTCTGTTATTTCTTTTCTCAAAAACAAGATGGAAACATCTGTAAGTAAACACACTTCTGTACTGATTTCTAAGGATTTTCATGAAAGTATTGATTCTTTTAAATTTCGTTTGCTAATTTTTACCGTATGAAAAATAAATATTTTTTGAGCGATCTATGAGATATTTTACACAACTTTTCTTGAATATTTTTTTTGTTTTCAAAAACCTTTTCTGAGCCGCCAGTTGGAAACCCTTGATTTATATATATATATATATATATATATATATATATATATATATATATATATATATATATATATATATATATATATATATATATATATATATAAGATATATAAGAGAGAAAAATTTGTGTTTTGTCTGTTGGAATCGCTCTTCTACCGCTTAAAAAGTAAGCCAGGGAATTGTTATTTACATGTTTTTTAAGTTTGGTAAACAATCTGTTATAAATCAAACTTTTTTAAAACCGGCTCTAAAGATTTTAGTAAAATTTTGTTAAACTGACAGTTTTTAAACATTTGTTTTTTAGTTGCAGTTCAGTTTCAACCGTTGTTGATTTCATTTCAGTTAACACGGAACAGTGGATGGTTTAACATCGTGCTTTCGTTATTGAAGTACTTTTTTTAAATTCAAAACCTAATTGTACAGATCCTGGATCACGTCTTACTTTTTGCCAGGTATTATTGCAAAAACATTCCGCAAAGCGTGATATGTCTGACGAAGCCCATTTGGAGTTGTCTGGCGGTCAACACACTACGTTGTCGCTAAGGAAACAGGGAATAATTCCAGGAAAATTCTTCAACTTTCCGTAGTGGACTATATAATGTAGTGTTGTTAGTTGTGTAGGTATTGGGGCTTATTTTTTTGAAAATCAAAATGGCGCAGTACTTAATTTAACTTTAGAACGACATGTACAAATGACTCAAAACGTTTTAGTCCTACAACTGCAACATTTTGGAATAAAAATGGACGCATAATGGTATCAGCAAGAGAATTCTGTTCTCTGAGCATTTCATTTCACGTTTTGGTTATGTCCGCTTGGCCTGCCTCGGGTCTAACTCGTGATTATTGGTTGTGCGGCTAATTAAAAGCAAATTTTTGTTTCATAATCTCAACTTTCCTGATTGAAAGAACTGCATAAGGAATGAATTTGATGCAGTTCCATGTCAGTGATCCGTTGAGAAACGAACAATTTACAGAAGAGATTAGACACCAGTGTGCAGACTGAATCTACATGATGTTACATTCCGAAAGTAATTTTTTTTTTTTTTTTTTTTTTTTTTTTTGTCTTTTTATTCACTACAATCTGTCACATATTGGGGGACATTAAGTAGTAGGTAGGTCGGGACTTGTCATGACATGCTCGGAATGCGACTAGGGTCACATCCTACTTTACTTTATTATTTAAGTATGTCTTGGGGCATTTTCCGTTTAAGTCGACGAGTTGCGCGAGTTTCCTCCATCAAGACTTTCGCTAGGCGATTTGGGTGGTTTATGATCCTTTCTTTGTAGGTTTTCGTATGACGCAGAATTTCTTGTTTGACTGTATATACTTGAAGGTCGTGATGCAGCTGTTCGTTTGTCACGTACCATGGAGCGTCGGTTACCATTCGTAGCATTTTATTCTGGAATCTCTGCAAGATTTCAATGTTGGAATGAGAGGCGGTCCCCCACAATTGGATACCATAGGTCCAGATTGGTTTAAGCATAACATTGTAAAGAAGAAGTTTGTTGCCCATTGACAGTTGCGAACGGCGACCAATTAACCAATAGTACTTCCGTATTTGCAGTCCCAGCTGTTTGCGTTTGGTAAAGATGTGCTTCTGCCATGTAAGTCGCTTGTCCAGGTGTAAACCCAAGTATCTGACATGATCTGCTCGTGGAATTTCGACGTTATTAAGCGTTACTGGTGGGCATATACCCTTTTTTAAGGTGAAGGTGACATTTATTGACTTCTGTTTCATTAGCCTTGATTCGCCACTTCTTGAGCCATGTTGAAATCTCGTTTATTCCTTTTTGTAGGATTTTGACGCCTCTGTTGGATCCTCGTGAGAGGACAAAATTGCGGTGTCGT
Source organism: Callitettix versicolor (assembly GCA_022606455.1). NCBI lineage: Eukaryota > Metazoa > Arthropoda > Insecta > Hemiptera > Cercopidae > Callitettix > Callitettix versicolor. Next base: position 44,436,285 of record CM040183.1, on the reverse strand, counting down.
CGGCAAAGGTTCCAGTTGTTACACAGTCTGACGTTGGTAGGTCAGACGTGTAAATCAGATAGAGTAGCGGTCCCAGGACGCTACCTTGGGGAACTCCGCGTTAATATTGCAAAGACCCGAGAAAGCCTCTCCGTGATTCACCAAGAAATATCTATTCTCTAAGAAGGATTTGAGGATCTTATAAGTGTTGCTGGGGAAGAACGATTTTATTTTAAATAATAATCCTTCATGCCATACTCTGTCGAAGGCCTGCGATATATCAAGAAAGACACTCGCGCAATACCTTTTAGATTCAAAAGACTTGTCTATTTCGCCTATTAACCTGTGCACTTGGTCAACAGTCGCGTGTTTTTGACGAAATCCAAACTGGTGGTCGGGTATCAGTCCATGCTGTTCCACTAATGGCATAATACGTTGTAGTATTAATGTTTCGAGTATCTTTGATGGTATAGGTAACAGGCTTATTGGTCGATATGATTTTGGATCTTCAGGCTTTTTATCTGGTTTTAATAACATAATTATTTGTGCAGTTTTCCACTGTGGTGGAATAAATTGAGTCTAACTATAGCGTTATAAATAGCTGTAATCATTGTTATTCCAGAGTCAGGTAGCTCTTGCAAAATTTTATTTGTAATGAGGTCATATCCTGGAGATTTCTTTGATTTTGCCTTTTGTATTACTCTTCTGACCTCTTTCGTTGTGAATTTCATTGACGTAATGTCCTCCGTTTCTATTTCTTTCAGGTATTCGGTTACTCTCCTCTCGTGGTCTGCTGGGCCTTCATAGGGATGAGGCTGGAAAACATTTGATAGATGCTCAGCAAACGTGTAAGCTTTCTCTTGGTCACTACGTGCCCAACAATTGTCCGCTTTTCTCAATGGCGGGGAAATTGTTGTAGGTCGTTTGATGTTTCTTGTTGCTTTCCACAAGGAGTAGTCAGTAGCTGAAGTGGCATCAAGATCCTTGAGATATGTCTGAAAACTAGCGTTTCGATCTTGATCAAGGATTTGCTTAAGTTTTTTTATTTTATGGTTCAATAATTTTTTTGTATCAGGGCACCTGTTTTGCTGCCACAGTTTACGAAGATCCTTTTGCACCAATCTCATTCAGGATACTTGGAGGAATACTTTGCCCAGCCGGTCTATGTTGTTGGACTATTGGAGTTGAATCCCAAGCCGCACTCTGGATACTTGTGGTGAAAAATTCAACAGCATTCATAATGTCATTTTCCGTTTCAAGTGCGATTTCTGCGCTAAAAGCCTCGTCTACCAGAATACGAAACATATCCCATTTGGTTTTATTACTGTGCAGTGTACACTTTTAGTTGTCTCTCTAACTTTCACCCCAATTTCCACCAGAATAGGAGAGTGATCCGATGATAGCTCCCAGCAACCACAGCAAGATATGCTGTCCCCTGGTACACCTTTGGTGATGCAAAAGTCAATAATGTCTGGTATCTTTGCTGGGTCAGACGGCCAGTATGTAGGTTGTCCTGTTGAAATTACGTTCATCGCTCCTGCCTGTACGCTCTTAAAAGTTCACGGCCTCTAGGAAGAGTAAGCCTGGAGCCCCAAAATGTATGTTTGGCATTATAATCACCTCCCGCAATGAAACGATTGCCAAGATATTTGAAGTAGTCATCGAACTGTGCCTTCTTTACAGTGTGTCTTGGTGGACAGTAAAGTGACGATATTGTAATCTTGCTTATCCAGTCATACACAACAACACTCGTGGCTTGGATGCAGTCCTTTTTGGTATGGTTGTGCCTGATGATGTTTTATGTTAGATCTAATAAGAATGGCTGATCCACCGTGTGCTCTACCATCAGGATGCATCGTATGGTATAATGTGTAGTTGGGTATTCTGAAGAAGCTCTTAGTCGTAAAGTGAGTTTCAGAAATCAGCATAATGTCTACTTTGTTTATTTGTAAGAAAATCTTTAACTCATTAGAGTGGTTTGACAGGCCATTGGCATTCCACACGCACAGTTTTATGGATGCGAATTGGACAACTTTGACATGAGTTCAGCTAACATCTGAGTCATTGTTAGCATTTGGTTCATGAGAGCTTGTATCGAACTGTTGAAGGTACGCAAAATTTCCACCATGTGTTGTTCAGCAGTGTTACCTTTAATTGTTTCTAGGTTTTGACCATTTTTTGCAGCTGCTACATATGACTTGCCTGAATTATTTTCAACGTTGCTTTGGCTTATTTTGGTTACATTTTCTAGGTTTTTAGGCTTTCGGTTATTGGTTATCGATCTCGGATATTTTATTTTTTGCAGCTCTTTATAGACAGTGCAGCCCTTATAATTTGCAGGATGGTTACCTTCACAGAGAATACATTTTACCCTGTCTGAACGTTCTTTTCTCGGGCAGTTTGCCGTATGGTGGGGTCCAGCACATTTCACACAACTGGGTTGTCTGTGGCAGTATTTCTGCGTATGACCATATTGTTGGCAGTTGGAACATTGAGGAATTGAACGTTTTGGTCTTGGAGGTTCAATTTCTATTTGGCAGTTAAGGAGTGACCTGATGCTATAAATGTCCTTATTGTTCGGACTTGGCTGCAAGTCTATGAAAAACATAGGAAGAGGTTTTTTTGTTCTGCTGTTTTTAACATTCCAAATATTGTTTGGTTTATGGTGTAACTCCTCTAAGGCTTGTTTTATTTCTTCAGTGTCGGTTGAGGGATGCATGCGTTTTAGTACTACTCTAAAGTTTTTCTCCCTTTTAGGTTGGTATGTGTAGAATTCAGTGTTTCTAATTTTGAGTTCTTTATATATAGTCGAATACGACTCGGAGGTCTTAGCCTGAATTTTGACTTTTTCCCCTTGTAAAATTTTGATTTCGTAGTCGTCGGGTGCCACTTCTTCCAGCATTTTTGATAGGGGCTGGATATTACTGACCTTATCAACAAAGAAAGGTGGAGGTTTTACTACTTGACGCGTTACTTGGTCGGTAGTTTTTGGCTCTTCTTCAGTAGCTTCCAGATCCGCAAACATATTTGATGTTGGTACCGGTGCTGCCAGCCAATAACTTAGTTTGGTTTGTTTCTGGGATCGTGTCGTCATATTAGGACTACTTCTCAGTCTCTTACGACTGTTTACTTCTTGCCAGTTTTGTGTGTCGTTTTCGTCGTTTTTATGTTCATACTCCTTATCGAGAGTTTCTAGGGGTTGCGCGTTAGTTATAGATATTTGCGACGGAATACCACTGTAGGAGTTAGATCTAGGTCTATTTGTGAAGAGTCCTTTATGGAAGACCTGCTGCGTGAGATTAGCCGAAAGTAAAAATAGCACACATTTTGTACGTCTTTTGTCTAATATAATAAATTGCAAGTGTTTTAAATTTTACTAGTCGAAATCATTTTATTTTGAATACTGCTAGGTTATAACATGTATTTAGGTTGGTTGTGGTGTTGAATTTTATGGGACGCGTGAGGCGAGGAACATTTTTATATACATACGAGATTATAATATATTTTGCGTGTCGCAAGTCTCATATTAAATTAATTATAAGTAAAAATTACTGTTTCCGTCCGGGATCAAACCGGGGACCTTGCGCGTGTGAGGTGCGCGTGATAACCACTACGCTACGGAATCGTCGAAGACGTTTGACCGATTTAAGTATTTGAGATTAATCGTTAATTTAATTTTTGTAGTTATATTAAAAGATCAGTTGGTTTTTTTTAATTCATAAAGATCAGCTGATAGGCTATAATAAGTTTCAGGTTAAAAACTAGCTATGTTAATTTGTCGTGTTTTCGAATAAATTATCGTAATTACAATAAAAAAGGAAGAGAAAACTTGATACATGGTTTTTATTTTTAGTTCAATAACAGAAATGTTTATTGGAACACCCTTTATAGTCTGTAAGTACACAAGTTAAACGATATGGATCACTATATCGTTTCAGATTAGGGTGGTATATAAATAACGAAAACATCAATGTAAGGAATTTACGTTAAAGTGGTAAATAAAAAATAGTAAACCCTGACCACCATCGGATTTGTTCTTCACAGTTAAGTGGAACCGTAAATTTCTTTAATTCAAAGCTCGCTACAGTGTTATAAGTTGTAAACCTTAACAGGAGACCGGTATTTGAGTAAAATGTGATGCACCGATTTCAAGTTCTTTTTGCGTGTAGACTATATCTTCCAAACTGGAATTTGCGGAGAAATATTTGAATTTGTGGACGTTTGATCAACGTCATAGAACCACTTTGTTTATTTGTTATATGTATTAAATTTAAAATAAACAGTTGTACAGCGATGCTAGGCAAATCAGGACTTTAAATGTTTGATCACGCAAGGACTGAAAGTAATTATTCAGGAGTGTGGTCTGAATTAAGTGATCCTGAATTTTTAATGTAGTCCATGACACGTCGCGTAATCCTGAATTAACTGTCACTGTAGTCTGTCTGGCTTGCAGGACATCGTGACGTAGCTCATGCAACACTAGCAGAATTATTATAATTCACTAGCGACCGAATATTTGGTTTTATTTTATTTGAAACATATGTTTTTTATAATTTTAATTTCTCGCTATAAAAATGTTAATAATTAATTTTAAAAAAATGTTCGGTTTAATCGTCGTCTGTGAGTACTTAAACGAAAACGTATGAATTGTGTTACAAAATAATCGGGGTGCGCAGCTATCTCGCTAGCGTGATGTAAGCGAATTTCCGAAAGTAATTTTTTTAACTTACCAAATTTTAAAAATATGACTTCACCATCATAAACGGCATTTAAATCCGCATATATTAAGTCTTAAACTATCAAAGTACTTTGAAAATATAAAAATGAACCATAACCGAAGTCAAATTAAATTTATTAATTTCATCGGATTTTTAAAATTCGCATTGCTAGTTTATGCAATTCTTAACGCTGATTACTATGCTTAAATCGTATTTTCAAAAATATTTAAGACAGAAACATTTATGATTTTTTACAGATTTGAAATGCCCGCTATTTTGAAAAATGTTACAAATTCTGTTTAACGAACTTGTCCAAGATATTAACGAAATCGATTTTTGTGGCCAGTTTGAAGTAATCAGACTAAATTTGCTTAAAGTCTGTTAAAACACAAACAGACACACATTTTATCAATCCAAGCAAAAATTTAATAATATTAATTAAAAATAACTTTGAGAAAAATGATTTTTAATATTAGATTTTGAAAAAACTTCTTTAAAACCAAATTTTATAAAACAAGTTTTCGTTAAACCAATTATTAAAACCGGTTTTAGGAAAATGTCGCTAATTTAAAATCAAAATATCGGAAAGACGGGCTCCAAATATGGCAAAATATATGTGGAATTCCATTTGAATGACCAGTCTTCAGCTTTGCACGCACAAAATTAAATATTAAATTTTTTGGTTCAGAGAACCCAAGTATCTATGAACCTAATTTTTGTATAAGTTTATAGACTTTATTCTAAGCCCGTTATACTTGACTGTGAGAAAGTTTGTGCAATATTTCCTTTCCATTTAACCTAACCTCTTAGCAGGCACTGTTATTTTTTTACCAATGGAATCCATTATTTCCGAAGGCATGGGAATATTACTTAAAACAACTTATACATGAGCTTATGAAATATAAATGCACTTGGTGCGTACATCACTCTACGGGGCCCGTAAACGTCATATCTGTAAAGTAACTTATAGGCGCCGGGCTCGGACATGCTCGTAAAAATTTCATTTAGAGAGTGGACTCGTGTCTGTATGGTATACGATCCTACGATACGGAGAAGTAGATTCACTCTGTGTTACTGTCAAGTGCTATTTTAACTGAACTTAGTGACGCTATAGTTTATAATAATGGGGGGGGGAGAAGCTTTGCGATCGTTTATAATAATCGCGGCACGCAACTGTCTAGTTGAAGTGATAGAAATGAATTTCCAAAAGTAATTTTTTTACCTTAGCCTATTTTTGAAACTCTGATTTTACTGCATGAAAAGCAACAAATATTAGCATTTTAAACATTCAAATTGCATTTGAAATATTAAAAATAATCCTGACCGCTGTCAAAATTTCTTAATTTCAACGGATTTGAAATTTCAAAATGCCGATTATGATGGTGAAATCAGATTTTCAAAAATATTTAGGAGAAAAATGTTATTAATTAAAAAAAATTTGAAATAGCCGCCATTTTAAAACTGTTAAATTAATTTTCCTGGTTAACGAACATGTCAAAGCTATTATTAAAATCGATTTTTGTGCTAAGTTTGAAATAAACCGGAATTTTATAAATAAATTTAATAACCCCTCAAAAATCTAGAGGTCAGAATCGGCGCTCATTTCAAGGTTATGGATCTGGGTATTACTATGATGGCTGTTATAATAGCTCATTTTCCAGTTAAGATTCGGTAATATCCAATTCAAAAACGGACGATGTTCACGTTCTAATCATATTATTGTTTGAACAGATATTGTACTACCAGTTCAGGAAACATTATCTTAGGTTTTTTTATTAAGGCAAACTTATTAAGTAGCTGTTCTTTCACTTAGGCTATTTATATTTGAATAATCAAAATTTTTTCAATGTATCAATTTATCAAAGTTATTATTTTTATCAACATATTTTCAAAGTTATCAATTTTTTTTATATTTGAACGTTTTTGTATTTCACAATAAAAATACGCGTGTACTACTTATAATGTTGTATATAGCAAGTCATATTGATAAAATTAAATAGGTTTAGGCCGTAATGAATATTTTTGTTTAAAAAATCTCAAAGTAGTTAACTTTGCTTACATTCTACACGTAATGTAGCCCACAAGTTGCTCGAAACACATGGTTAGCATAAACATATGGAGTATCTAATACGAAAATCACTTTATAAGAATTAATTTTTTTTGTCATGCAAGAGATGTTATACAGAGTGTCCCATAAAGAAGCGTATAAACTTTCAGGAATTGTTCTTTTGGTGAATATAATGAAAAATGTTTATATTAACATACTTCATAAAATAATTAGTTTTCTTTCTAGTCGCCATTTTGTTTGTCTAACTAAAATTCATATCTTTTAAACGGTTAACGATATGGAGACAAAATTTTGGACGCTACTCATTGTTTTGAAGAACTAATTGTGAAAAAATAACCATGCTTTTTTGTCTGCTAATTTCAAAATAGCGGATATTTTGAATTGAATATGTTTAAATCCGTTAATTTACAATGTCAACTTATCGAGTCATATTGACAAAGTTAATTTACAAAGTCAATTACAAAACACAAAATATTTTTATTTTTTAGCGAAAACGTATTTTTTAAATTCTTTTTGTAGTTTAATGTGTAACTGAATTATAGTCAGATGTTTAACTGTCAGTAGATGTTTAAGTGCGTGGAAAATGTGTGTGTGTGTGTGTGTGTGTGTGTGTGTGTGTGTGTGTCGGGCGAGTAATCGTATAGTTTCGAATATTAGAGAACGAATCAGCAAAACAAACCATCAATCAAACAAGACTTATTGCCCCGTTATTGTGACTTAATTTTGATACAAATTGTCAGTGAATTTGATCATTGTCTTTACCAAAAAACTTTTAAGAGGCCCTGTACGTCGAAGTTCACAGTGTCGTTGCGATTTGACCTTAGGTCTTCTCCTCCTGAATTGGCCTCTACCGTTCTGTTATCTTTATTAACGAGTTTATACATAATAGGCTCTCACGTCACGTGACATTTGCAGGCCTAAATGTTACCCTGTGGAAGCTGACATTATAGGTCCGTTATCCTATATGTATTCTCGATTCCTTATTAGCAGCATTTAAAGGTAGTTAATAGTGTACAGGGTGAGGATTGTGTTAGCTATCTAATTACATGGTTCTGCTGTTTAAGTCTGAAAGAAGTGTTTTTTTGTTCTATTTAACCTGGTGATGTTAGTATTGAAAAAACCTTTCTAATTTGTGTGTGTGTGTGGGGGGGGCGCAGTGTGTATGATTCAATATGAATCTCGTGATTGCTGTTTCTCCGGTACGCGGACAAGGAGTCAGATTTTTATTTGATTACTTTTGTGTGTTTTATGTTTTTTTTGTTTAACCCTTTCTTCAATTGTGCTTAGAATTTATTTATATTTTCTATAAGTTCTATAACATGTATTTATTTTGTTGAGCGATTTTATTAGTTTTGTTTTTGTATTAGTCGTACTTATTCTTTTTATTTTAATTATATATTAGTTATTACTTTAGTTTTTATGTATTTATTGTTATGGAAGGAGAGATGTTATGGATGGATAGCGTGTAAATTAATAAATAAATAAAAATAGCTTACTAAGTCAGTAACTAACTGACAGCTGGAACTGCCTGATAGCACAGGGACCTTTGGAGTCAAGTTCGCGTTAAAACCGACTGGGCTACGAAGTCACATAACGGTATGTTCCAAAGAATATGTTCCCCACAGGTAGGCAACTAAAAGCTTGATAGGTAGGCTTTTAATAAAAAGCCCAAAGGTAGGCAACAAACCAACATGATGTTGAGTTTCACGGTCAGGGCTTATTATTTTTAATTTGAAATTTCACGTTTTAAACACGTTGACTTCAAATATATATATATATATATATATACACAAAAATTTTAATGACCCCATCAAAAAGTGACCGGTGCTCAGGATTGATGCTCATTTCATTTAAATGAAAAATGCTATTTAAGTTATTAAAAAGTTGTAATCAACACTAGAGCTTTAATACTCACCATCGGTTTCGACGTTAGTGTTTACAGCTTGTAAATAATCACAATTTAATTTACCTGCCTTTAATTTTTGTTTTAAGTAACTGTAGTCCTTAAAATTTGAAGTTGTAAATTCAAATTAGTCCTAGCTTTAGACGTAATCTTGTTAAAGTGACCTTTATAAAATCCGGGAGTGGTGGGATTAACCTGAGCAAGGGAAGTAGCCTACTGTGTAGACCTAATTAGGCTTGGCATTAATCAGTCCAACACTGGCTGACTGGATAACATAACCTCAAAGTAATCACGCAGGCGGTGGCTACAATTTATTGTTAGCTTTTTAAAAGTGATGACATTTAAAAACGCAATTATAGGCAGAACTAATAAATTAAAAATGTGTATAATTATTTTTTGAAAAAATCGAATTTTTCAAGATACGAAGTTCGTGTTTTCTAGTAAAGAAATAATAGGTACAAAAATATTGCACAAACTTTCTAATGCTAAATAAAATTTTTGGAGCTTAAATGAAGCTATTGAGCAACGAAATAAACGCATGAGTCACTTAACTAAGTTACACAAAATCCTGCTTGAGAAATACTGACACAAGTTACAAAACAAACTCCGACAGGATAGCCTATTTTCGTTTTACTCCCAAAACCGTATTTTCTTTTAAAATTTAAAATTAGTACTTAAAAAGGCAAATGTATCTGTTTTTTTGTCCACGAAAACTAGTTTTTTTAAAAGAAATCTATGCCTAAATACGTTTGCTTTAAGTTGTAAGCCTACAAAATCTAAATTTGATCAAAATTATATGCAGTCGTTGTTGATTCTTAAATAAAGCTTCAAAATCTTCTTTTTTTGAAAAATAAAAGTACGTTTCTAAAGTAAGAATAAGTGTAATGCAGAAAATAAATTTTACTGTTTTTAATTTTTTTCAAAAATTCGGGTTTACAAAGTATAAGAAAACAATAATCGCAAATTAATTGTTTAAATTTCAACTTCTTTTTAAAAACACTGATTTTATATCATAAACAGCATTCACATCTGCATATATTAGCTTTTTCAAATTCAAATAACGTTGAATATACGAAAACGAATTCTGACTGCCGTCAAATTAAAAATCTTAGTTTCAAAAGAATTTTGAAAATTCAAAACGCCAATTGATGCAGATGTTAACGCCAATTACAATGATTAAATAAGATTTAAAAAAATATTTGTGACAGAAAATTTAATCATTCGATTATTTTCAATGATTTAATAATTGAAATAATCGCCATTTTGAAATTCTTGAACGATTTTTACTGGTTAACTACTAGTCCAAGCAATTACCAAAATCGATTTTTGTGCCAAGTTTGAATGAAAATTGCGAAAGTGAATGTGGTAACACACTTATCTCTCTCTCTCTCTCTCTCACACACACACACACACACACACACACACACACACACACATATCCCCTTAATTGAGAGGACTTAGACTTCCCTCGCGGTACCCGAGTCTAACACACACTTACACTTACAACACTACACTTACGACTTTAACACTTTACACTCACAGTTACATTTAGGGAGGCGATAATAGCCTTAATGTGCTTTTCGCCTTTATATATATATATATATATATATATATATATATATATATATATATATATATATATAATTTAACAACTTCTCAAAAAGTGATACATAGGTAGGATCGAAATTTCCCAATGAATATTCGCTAAAGAAACCAAAAAAGTGAAATTTAAATTTAAATTATACTCTAAAGTAGTCCTGAAGTGTTGCTATTCGAGTATTCGTCCTCAAAGTATTTGAGCAAAACGAAAGTGTTGCTATTTCATAATACAATCCGGTTCTGGAAAACTGCCTAATTTATCTAAATCGATTCACCGTGTTATGCCTAAATAGAGAGGAAAATCTTGGACGGAAGTATTAAATTCGATTTTAATCAATTTTTTCCGTTACAATTAAAAAAAAATTAAATTTGTTACATTGACTTCTAAGCTATAAATGCTCAAGATTGACTTTATATATGACCGAAATCACAGCATTATCTAATGAACCGATTTTAATAAAGTGGGTTGATTTTATAGTTTTTTTGGTAACCCAGAACAGAAAAGCTCGGAGATATTAATGATGTTTACTTTCTTTTAGGCATTTTTAGACTATGTTTCATCAATATCGGTAGAAGTAATTCTGATTTTAAAAGGACTTTGACCAGAAAAGGATTAAAAATTTTGTTTGCAACTAATTTTTCCCGTAAGATATGGGGATATGCCTGCAAATGTGCAGGCAAATTTTGATCAAGATAGGTTTCTTCGTTTAGTATCCAGCATTTGAACATGGATAAGATCAAATATTCATGTAAAAACCACTTTTTTAAACTAAAATTGACAAAATTTCAAAATAAATTTTTTTCACGATCACAATATGTTCTACGTATTGTGTACAGAGATAATAAAATGTTAAACGAAGACCACTGCATTATCAACATCCGTGTTGTGACTTTTTGCAAAGATTATACAAAATATTTTTCGTCAATCAGAGTTCCTTCGTTATGTAAATGTTTGTTTTTGAAGCGATGTAAATTTAAAACTACAAGCATAGCATATCGAGCAGTAGGTATTACGTGCGTGCTTTTATTTTAAAGACATTCTGAAAGCATTTGATTTTTTTTTGGTTTCGCAACTGCCTCCCCCATCTTGCTGCACACTACTTTGGTTTCCTAAGCTTGAATTTCGCTAGTTCAAAGTTCTAACTGTTTAGTCTTTGTTTATAACCATTTACTTACTCTTTAGGTTTTTGTTTGTGCTTGCCAGTTATGCCAAATAGCGTTAAAACGATAAGTAGGGATTTTTGTGAAACATTGCAGTGTTATTAAATACTCTCGAGTTAAGGGTAGTGGTAACGAACACAATGAATGGCGCAAGTGTAATGCTTAAACATTCTAACATCTTGATATTTTGCAGAACATACCTTTTTTGAAGCTATTGAAAAAAAAACTGAAAATTCAGTTGATCGGAACTTGTTCAAACTTAAGACATAAATGAAGAAGTTAATGCACGAAAAAGAAATTACAATTCGGAAGTAAAAGAATTTTTGACGGAAGTCAGAATTAATTTTCGTATTTTTGAAAATTAACTCGCGCAACTGCAAATTTATTTTCTTAAAATTTTGATACACTGAATTAATTTTCAAAGAAATTCTTTTGTTTTATGCGACACTTACAGAACCGGATTTTTTTGAGAAACAACAGTCTATACGTTTTGAATTAGTCAAGGTCGTTGAGCAAAAATAATCATAATCATTTGAAGCGATTGCGTGAAAATCCGATTTCAATTAATATTTATGCGTTTCGACAGAAACAAAAGTTTGAAAAATTAATAAACGGTTCCGAGATTTGACCTACACAATTATAAATTAGAAGTCAGTCAGTTCGTTAAGGGGGGGGGGGAACACATCCAAGTTGAAATTACATTTTTGGAATGAGAAAACTTAAAAACTGATGTATCAATTATTTTTTACTTTCACCAACTTTTTATACGGGCTTCCTAGAATAAGAGAATGGCGCCTGTCACATTTTATTCTCATTTTACGAAGTACTGTATATAGAAAGTATATACTTTTTAAGTGTTAGTGAAAAAAGTCAATTTAGAGATTTTGATGAAACTGTTTTAATGAGATTTAAAGACTAAACTGTTAGAGGGATTGTTCTTTAAGATTCTAAATTGTTAATCGATTATTTTGTTTGAGGTTATAAAAATAGTAAATGTATAGATTAAGATAATAATTCAGAATTAAAAAAAAAAAGTTTTAAAGTATCTTGAAACAAGAGGTGATAAGAACAAAGACAAATTTTGTAATAGCCTAGCTTGGTTAGGGACAAAAATCGTAATAGCCTAGCTTGGTTAGGGACAAAAATCGTAATAGCCTAGCTTGGTTAGGGACAAAAATCGTAATAGCCTAGCTTGGTTAGGGGCAAAAATCGTAATCGCTTAGGGTTAGGGACAAAAATCGTAATAGCCGGGACAAAAATCGTAATAGCCTAGCTTGGTTAGGGACAAAAATCGTAATCGCCTAGCTTCGTTAGGGACAAAAATCGTAATAGCCTAGCTTGGTTAGGGACAAAAATCGTAATAGCCTAGCTTGGTTAGGGACAAAAATCGTAATAGCCTAGCTTGGTTAGGGACAAAAATCGTAATAGCCTAGCTTGGTTAGGGACAAAAATCGTAATCGCCTAGCTTCGTTAGGGACAAAAATCGTAATAGCCTAGCTTGGTTAGGGACAAAAATCGTAATAGCCTAGCTTGGTTAGGGACAAAAATCGTAATAGCCTAGCTTGGTTAGGGACAAAAATCGTAATAGCCTAGCTTGGTTAGGGACAAAAATCGTAATAGCCTAGCTTGGTTAGGGACAAAAATCGTAATAGCCTAGCTTGGTTAGGGGCAAAAATCGTAATCGCCTAGCTTGGTTAGGGACAAAAATCGTAATAGCCTAGCTTGGTTAGGGACAAAAATCGTAATAGCCTAGCTTGGTTAGGGACAAAAATCGTAATAGCCTAGCTTGGTTAGGGACAAAAATCGTAATCGCCTAGCTTCGTTAGGGACAAAAATCGTAATAGCCTAGCTTGATTAGTGCAGTTTAAAATTTAAACGATAAACAAAGCTTTGTATATAAAAAAAGCAAGAAATAAATTTTAACATTTTGGAATTTGCAACGTGATTGTGTATACATTTTATTAAAACAGGACAGCAAATAAGATAGTGATGATAGATTTAACAGCTGATTATAGAATTGAAATGAAAATTACATGGGTTAAATATAGAAAACTCACTAGAAATATAGACACCTCCTATTAAATATAGGTCATATAGTTATACAGAACCATTAAAATTGAGATTTTTTAGAAAAGAAAAGGAAGTAAATATTGAATAAAATATTAATACAATTAGAAATTTAAATGATAAAATTATTTTTTAAAAGATAAATAGAATTTATAAATTGTGATACTAATTAATAAGAACTGTGATGTAATTTCAACACCAAAAAGTTAAAAGAATAATGAAAAATAGAAGACCGGCCATTGACGTCACAATCAAAGTCGAGCCAAGAATAAACTTTAATAGTTGTCTATCGAAAGTGTAACAGAAAATAATAGAGTCCTGAATTAATATATTATATATTGTTGTACTGGAACTCACAAGTAACAAGTACAATTATACACATATATCAAAATAAATAAGTCTAAAACTCAAGAAAAAGATACAAATTTAAAAATAGAACGCAATTAGAAGTTAATAATTAATAACCTAAAGTGACTTTAAATTAACTAACCTGCAAATAGAAAGTAATACCAAGCATATACTTTGATTGTGTTTGTACGATAAGAACTTTTGTGTACATTTTGATAAAACTTTCTTAATCATAAATAATACAAATTTCAAAATTTGTAATAAATAATTAATTAGTGAGAAGAAAAGTAGATTAAATTAGAAACTATATAGAAGGCACTGTGATCGACGGACCTATTGTGCAACTAAACCTCTAAAGTACTATAACAGATTGGTGACCTTAGTAAGTTCCAACATTCCCCTCATCCTGCTGGAGGTCTCTAGGGTCCTGGAAACCAAAAACCCATAGCCTCCTTGAAGAAGCCTACTTAAAAGGAATACCCATGAAGGTTATCCCATCTTGCCTGTTGTTGAGAGGAACTATACATTTTTGGATTATTTTTTAAATTTGACGTATAACTAATAATCTTAACTTTTTTGTACTAGATTAAAAGTGATATACATGGAAACTTTGAGTGTATGAGTAAATATTTTTAATTATAAATTTGAATATAAATATATCTGAGTTATCGAATCAGAAACCCAAGATTAAGAGTAATAAAACCAAATTGAGGCTCAAAGAAATGAATAAAATTGCGTTAAACTCATTGTGTAGTATTAATATTAACATTAAAAATTTTTGTGTCAACAAAATTAAAAATTGTTAAAATATTAAAGAAATTAAATAATTAATTTTATATAATCAAATATTATATTGTCTATAGGAACTTTGAGATAAAAAAGAACTTTTTATTTTTCTGTCTGTCCACGTCCTGTACATATTGCTGCAGACTAAACTCCTGCTTTTGTCACTGCTTGATATGTGAATATCTTTTGTCCATATTACTTTTTTTGGTGGTGAGATGCTTGCTTTGGCAGGCAGTGATGCCCTGAAGAAACTTGAAACAAGCCAGAACAACTGCCTACGAATGATAACGGGTGCCGTGAAGACCACACCAATTGCAGCACTGCATGCCTATACCGACACTAAACCATTGCATAATGAATACAGGTGCAAAGCTATGACAACATACGAGAAGATTCTTCACAGGAAGTACAATAACCCATGGATCCTAGAACCACCAGCATAACAAACATTAAAAACACAAACAAGTTTCAAACACCTTATGCTTAAATGGAGATCAAGTGGTGTTTTGATCGAGGAGCCTACACAGCTGAAGAGTCCTCTGGACTACGGCAGGTACAACATAAGCACTCAACTTGTGAAACCAATAAATAAAGCCAAGGACAACCCAGTCACAGTTGCACAAATAACTTTGGAGACTATAAACAACCTATACCCATCAGACGACTGGTTGCGAATATACACTGACGGACCTAAACTCAAAGGTGAAACAGAAGCGGGAATATTCTGTGAGCATTTTTCTCACTACTTTGCATTAAACTCGGACGCCACCGTTTTTGAGGCGGAGTTATTTGCAATCGATGAGGCATTGAGGCAAATAATAACGAGGCCATGGTTGAATAATAACATAGTGATATTAGTTGACTCTAAATCGGCATTACAAGCAATTGCTGACAACACATCTGCAGGCTCTGTGATAGAATCGATCCAGAAGAAATACAAAATAGTTAAACACATTACCAAGGAATTGCAGTGGATCCCGTAACATGTAGGCATACAAGGGAGTGAGCGGGCAGACAAGCTGGCCAAACAAGGAACCCTTATAGTGCAGAAACCAAAAAGAATGCTCACACTGGAGGCTAGGATTAGTGCACTAAAGCGAACATCTTATCTTGAATTTACAAACAAAGTCAAGGAAGACATAAAGAACAAGCCTTATGAGAATATATTCGACTTGTATGGGAAGGTCAAGGACCTTCAGAAGAGGTCATCTGTCGGTCTTTCGCGTCTTTCGGCTGACAACTGGACACGACTGTCTGAATGAACACCAGAAGAAAATTAAGATGTTAAACTATGACAACTGCACATTGTGTGAATGCCCAGACACCATCATGAAGAAGGACCATCTCCTGGTCTGCAGAAAATTAGATGAAGAGAAGCAGAGAAGAAAAGACCTCCCTGGCCTCTACTGGGAAGCAAGATCAAAGATGGCGTGAGCCACTGGAAAACAACAACAACTTTTTTTAGTCTTTTCCTTGACCACATTTGTTAATATTAGGTTTTGCTAAAATCGACTTTACTGATTTGATCCAATTTTGTTCAAATGTCGTCCATAAATAACCAAGCAATACTTACAGGATGCTTTAGTTAAACATTCTGGAGCTATAAACAAACCGAATATATATATACTTAAAATCGATTTATCAGATTTTCTCGTATATGAAGATTTATTAATTCGTTATGTTGCAAATTTGAAATATGTGTTTCAGAAAAAGTTGAAGAAAAGAAAAATATGGTTATACTCCGTCTCGTTTTTCAATTTACTTTTGAAAAAATAAAATTTACGGAAGAAAAGTTTAATTTTTGAATTTTTTTATTAAAAACTAAAAAAAAATCGTTTTTTTTAATAGGGGCTGTCCAGATTAAAAAAAAATGAATGTCAGAATGTTTGAGTAATGCTTTTGAATTATTTATTTTGTATGTACAGACAACACATTCCTAACTGATCAAGGTTAAACTTTGGCAGACAATTTCAAGTGTTGATATTTTCCAATCCACATTCCTACTTGCATATAAGCGAAACAGTCCCGCAATAATATGCACGTGAGAGTTACAACTTGCGGGAACCTAATCTTGCATATGTTGTCATTACAGATTTTAAACTGTTTTTAAGTCAATTAAAAATTGACCACAATTAACTTGCATATACACCTGTACGCGCAGCACAACGAAATTGACCGCAAAGTTAAATATTGGATTGTTCATTTCTGTTGTTTGAAGTTTCGCCGGTTGCATGGGCCGCGAGTTGATATTTACAGAAATGTATTTACAAAACTGCGCTGTATCGCTGTATTTGCGCAACTCTTGAGGCACGCTAAATCATAAACCCGTGTTTATAATGCTCGCACCGCGGTCAGCGGAGCCTGTGTCAGCACATCGACCGCGGTCAAAAACTAACCTCCCTTCACTCAAATTATGGCGATAAACAGTGGCTAATTCCGATCGTAATTTTAAATATTTTTACACACGTTGATAACCGAACTTCTCCGCCCCTGCGCAGCAGGGCGCATGTGCGAAGCGAACAGTACCGATCGCGGCCGAACGCGATGCGCCCCATTTCGTTGCGAGTTTAGTCGTTCAGTCGGCAAGCCGTGGCCGTTTTGTTCAGTTTAGTTTCGCGTTGTTACGGTTGGGACTGGACGCGAGTGTACGCAAATCGGAAGTTGTATTCGATACAAGTTTAATACGCTACAAACAATTAGGTGAGTCGTGACAGTCAGTGTAGAAAGTACAATTAAGTATAAAAATATTTTATGCAATAAAGTAAGTTGAATTTTTAACAATATTAAAATAAACAGTGGACATAATACAAATTTGTACACATTCGACTGTTCCTTGAAAAATTTGGTTCGACTGAAAAAATCGAAAAAATGCATGTTTAATATCATTGATTCATCAAATTTTTTTAAACTTATAGAATCATAACTGTAGCTCAGTTCAATGTAACACATTTAAGATAAGTTTGAAAGTAAAGAGAAAACTCGTTTGTCACAGTTTAAGTCGTTTACAATTTGCTATCGAAACGTAAATTTCGTTAATATTAAATTCAGTACACGGAATTATCTATAAAAATTAGATTTTTTTAAAATTAGGCCAATTTATTATCAGTAGGTCTCGGACTGAATCTTTCGGACCGATAACAAACCAAAATGTTTTATTTTGAGAGCTTATGGAAAACTTTAGAGTGACGTTTGATCAAAAACGTTAAAACCGAAAAAAATCCAATTTTTGTTAATTTTTAAAGTGTTTTTGAACAAAACAACTTAAAAAGATAATTTAAAAATATTTTAATATATTTTCGAAATATGACTGAAGTACAAGTACAACTATATTTTTATGTACACATTTTATCGAATTCGATAAATTCGTTTGCACTATAGACAAACATACAATTTAATAAAAAAATTTGATTTTACATAAAATATAGACTATATCAATCAACGATTTTTTTCATGATTTTTTAAAAAAATATCACCCTATTTATATTTCATATAGCTAGAATGTAAAAAATAGCGTAATTAGTATTTTTATTTTATCAATGTTATCCACCAAGTAGGCTATATCAAGGAAAACCCGAGGCAAAAATCGGTTAAACTTGCAGTGTATAACACTTAAAATTATAAGACGGTATTTTTTAGTAAAAAAGTATATAAATTTTAAATAATCGCGGCCTTACTGTCGTGACAGAAGAGAATTTTTTAAAGTATTTTTCTTACCCTTTCTTAAAATTTTGATTTTACCATCATAATCAGCATTCAAATCCGGATATATTAGCATTTTAAACTTAAGTTACATTGAAAATATAAAAATCACTGTCAAACTAAATTTCTTAATTTCAACGGATTTTGAAAATTAAAAATGTCAATTTATGCGATTTTCAACTCCGAATAGTCGTCAATAAAATAGATTATTTTATAGTAAAATAGAAACAATACAAACATATAATTTCATAATTAGATGTTCAAGAATTTTTAAACATTTGGTATGGCCGCCATTTTAAAACTAATTAAAAGGAATTCGTCGGTTAACGAACGAACTTGTCCAAGATTTTGCCAAAATCAATTTTTTTGCTAAGTTTAAGTTTTTTTTAGCATTTTCAAATTGGACTAATATTGCGAACGTGAGCGTGCTAACACATATAGGTTATACGTACATAGAACACGTATATGTATGTGTACAAAATATAACGAACCTATAAAACGTGATATAGAAGACAGGATCGGCGATTATTTCAAGGTCTCGGGTCTGGATTTACCACGATGGCCTCTTTAATAACTCATTTTGTAAAGAAAATTCGTTACAATTTGTGATTCTCACCTTAAAAAGTAAAAAAAAAAATACTTACTAGCAACAGATAATTTGATATAAACACATAAATATAATATAGCAAACATCATAAATATCATATAGCAAACACATAAATATAATGTGTTGATAATTTGAACAGGAGATATGGATTCGTTCGTAGAAATTGTTGATAGATGTTCACGGATCGAAAAAACCGACGAGATTTGAAACAAGTTAAGTTAAGAATTTTCGGCGTTAAAAGGGTTTCTCTAAAAACAAACTTCTCCAAGCTATAATCAAATTTATGCCACGTTTGAATCAGATCGGCATAAGTTAGCGTATTCAGTGTTCAAAGGACGTTAAAAATACGAAAATGAGCTCTTACTGCCAACATAATAATTTTAATATTTGAAAAAAGAAGTTAATTTATACAGATTTTAACGCTGATTATGAGAGTATAATATGATTTTCAAAAGTGCGTTGGATAAAAAAGTTATGAGTTTTTAAAGGTTTGGAATGGTCTCATTTTCGAAACTGTTAAACGGATTTTGCTGCATGACAAACATGTCCACCAAGGTATTAACAATCAGACCAATATTGCTAATTGAACACACACACGCACGAACAACAAATACTCTTAAACACCACTCATAAAATGATATAGAGGTCAAGACTGGAACTAACTTCAATGTCATAAGTCCGGGTGTTACTATGATACAGTAGCCGCTCATCGTCCAATTACGATTCGCTAATTACAGTTTCCATGGAATTTTAAACATTAAAGAACACATTTCATAACATTTACGTTTATTTGAACGTTTCTAATATGATATACACAAGTTGTACAACCCTGTCGACTTACATCCTGTACACTTTACACTGTAGACAATCATGGAACGCCCATCCTATTGTGTGTTTGCTTATGTATCTAGCTCAAATGGGGAACGTAATTAATACCATCGCCTGTCGCAATATTGTCCTATTAAATGCATATACAATATAAGTAAACTCAAATATTTTGGAAAAACTAAAACATTTACTTTCTGACTATACGAAGTACATATAGGTCATATTGTGGTATAGTTATTATATTAGGTACAAGTAGTGAATATATTAAGTATTGTTTGTGTTCGAATCTAGTCATTACCTTTTTCTTTTTTCTTACCTTAACATAGTTCTCTCGTTTTCGTTAATATAACTGTTGTAAAGGCGTAAACGAATATTGCACCACAGACGGATATGGAAGTGTTGTGATCGTTAAGAAGTGGATCGTAAGATTTAGATTGACGTTTTTTTAAAGATTTGAAAATTTTTGCCACCATTTTGAAACTTTTTTGATCAAATTTTACTGGTTAACGAATTTGTTCAAGCCATTACCGAAATAGATCTTAGCGCAAAGTTGAATCAAATCGGACTAAAATTGTGAACGTGAGCGTGCTATACACACACACAAACACACACACACACACACACACACACACACACACACACACACACACACACACACACACATATATATATATATATATATATATATATATATATATATATATATATAACACTTTTAACCATTTCTTAAAAAAAATATCAAGACATCACAATCAGCGTTCAATTGAAGTTCTATGTCTTACTATGATGCTAAAACCGATTCTTACTAGTCAAAAACCGATTCTGAAAAACAATTTTATTAAAACTTTTCTTGAAAAATTAAAAATGGTTTTAAGCAACTGGCAAATTTCAAAACTTTTGCCAAAATTTTATTTTGCCTAGTTATTTTATTGTCAGATTTTGTGCAGTCACACGGACAGACAGACATCTTAGTTAAAACTACTTTCCTGGTACAGGAACGGAGGGAGCAGAAAACCGAGTAAATGTTGAAAATGGAAAATGTCTACTTTGAAAAATTTTCTATTGTCGATTTTCCCAGAAAGCATTTTTCTCGGAAAAACTCAGTCGTATGGTTTATTTGAGTGCTTGTATAATTTAATTGGATCTGGCAACGTTTTCAACCATTTATTTATAGAGAACATTGGACTGATAATTATTTTATAAATATTATTTTATGTACGAAATAGGTTACGTATTCAGTGTGTTTTGTTAAGTTATTTAATTGTTGACGGTTCCTGATCCTTGTACTGGTGCAAAGTTAGGCCGATCCAATTATCATGCAGCGTGTATGGATATTAGTAACAGTTATACAGTAGCCATGGACTATGGCATTAATTGGAACACGTTACCGGGGATTTTCCGGATTAGTTCCCACATAATTAGCCGGCTTATTAGTGATATTGAATAGCCAGCCTACTGTGCACACTACACAAGGACCTGGTGGTATTTGATGAGTTTTGGCGTTGAGTTCGGAAATGTCTCATTGTAAAAATATAATGCCTTTGAATAAGCACATCCCTTCATAGGTGACAAACACTTTAATGGTAGCAGTTCGCGTCTGTCTTGCTGACGTGATGGAAGCGAATTCAACTAATTAATTAAATACGTATTCCTTCACGGATGGAAAAATGTGAATCACATTGATTCACATCCATTCATCTTCGAGATTCTTCTGGCTCCCAGTCTGGAAGCGACTGATGTGCAACTTGTGACTGGAGCGGAAAAAACACGAAGATTCCAGATATGATTTTGGCGAAACGTTTCTTCCAGAAATAATTGTTTTTAAAGGCTGATTGATATATGTGTGATTAATATAAATAAATAAGTAAACACACACACACACACACAGTGCTCGATTTTTAGAATAAAAGTGCCGAAACTGTAACCTTCCGGGGGTGGTATTCAAAATTATTGGCATAAAACATCTTTATTTATACAAAAACTCAAATATTTTAATTACAAATTTTATTTTGCATAAGAAGTACAAACATGTGTTGAAGTAAAGTAATAAAACCAGCAAAAAAGCACAGTTTCATTATTAAGTTGTCTGCCCATCCTAAAAACTGTCACAACTGCATCATGTTTTCATATCACTTGTGGAACATTCTGGAGTGGAGATACTCTCGGGATATTATATATAATTAGTTGACTTTCATTGAGTCTGAACTTGTGGAGGTTAGTTTTCTCATTTCGTTTTTCTCAAACTTTATTTTGTCATTTTGTGGTCAGTTTGTTTCATCCATTATTTTGACAGTGTCAAACTCAAAGTCCTTTTTCACTGAGCAGTTTTGTTTCAAAAGATTTTTGAAATATTTTTAAGTTAGGAGAAGGTTAGGTACCGGTATTAAAAGAATTTAGGATAAGTCAGACTACGCCGTTAGTTGTCGAAGGTCAATTTACACTACTAACCGCTACAGTGAAGTAGTTACAGTTCGCAGTATTCAATAGTAACGCACAGCAAACTACCCTAGCCTCTTATCGTAATCGATCGTTACGACCTGCGAATGGTTTTTTACGTGAAATGTAACAAGTAGGCAAGACAGTAACAACAGTGTAATATGTGATTAAATAAGTGTTTTTAACGATCGACATTTTTTTCTTGAACGGAACGGAACTCTATTCCGCCTCAAATTGAGTTCCGTAAATATATATATATATATATATATATATATATATATATATATATATATATATATATATATATATATATATATATATATATGATACATCTTTATATAAGGATACATCTTAATTATCTTGAAATAAATGAAATTTATGGCTTGAAAAAAGCTAATCATAACTCTTGTTGGTTTGATTTTTTCGATTTATTCTTAAATTGTTAATTTCTATTTTAAATTTGGTAAAATAACTTCAGTTATGATTACGCATGATTTACTAAACTTTGAAAATATGAACAAAATCTGATGAACCGATTTTTATGAAATTAGACTGTTTTCCCGATTTTTTCAATAATTTACGATCCAGATTTGAATGTAAGAAAGTTAGTGCAATGTTTCGCTCCATTTATTTATTGTAACATACTAATCTGTTCGTGTGTAGAAGTGTTGGCTTATGTATTGTTTTTAAATGTTGATAAGTTTCGGACATTCGCTTCCATGGCGTCAGAAAAAAATAAATGCAAACCGCGATTATTACTCTTCTGGTGGGAAAATAAAGAAAAAATAATCTGTTAATGCAAAACACAGCTGTTTATATGAACCGCTTAAGACAGATTTGGGCGAGTGATTTTGAGGTTGCAAGGTTACCACTTTAAAGTTAAAACGATAAGATAACAAACCTGGTACTAGCGGGGTTGTTGTTTGAAGCTGATAGGGGATTTTAATTTTGTTTAGTTCACATTCTTATCTAATTAAACACATGGCATGTATAAACGATTGCAGGACAATTAAGAGAAAAAATATCGAGAGAGCCTCCGGAAGTATTCCAAATGACTGAACACTACGCATTAACAGTTATAACACTTTTACTACCCAATGGCAGTCGTAAATTAGAAGTGAGAAATTAGTTTTGTCACGCTGCCAAAATGTGTTGTGTTCACTCAGCCGTGGTTCTTGTATTTTGTTTTTATTCGTTATGGTCGCTCATTATTTAACGTGGATTTGATTTTTGTACTCTGACTATTATTATACGCTTATAGTCAGCCATTAATACTTCGCTGCACAACGCCGCTCGATGTTGCAAATAATACAATGACACATAACATTTAAATTTGTTGTGGCCAAGTTTGGCGTAGGTGATGTACGAGGGCATTCTTTCAACTAACGCTTAAACGAAAATTCTGTTCGAAAGCTATAGAAAAAACGAAGATTATTTTCATAAATGAAAATTAATTAAAATCGTGAAAGCCAATTTTAAGAGTTTTTGTCTTGAGTTATTTATCTTCCAATCGTCCCAAAAGTTCAGAAACATTTGATAGCATATCAATAAATTAAATCGATTTTAGAAATTTTCGGTTGTTTCAAAATCTATTTGTTTTATTTGCGTACTTATAGACTTTAAACTCGATAAAAATTTATGTAAATCTGGTTTTAAACTCTCTTTTAGTGATTAAAGTTTTTGAGCTTTTAACTTGCCCTACATGTAAAGGAAAAAATTGCAGATGAGAAATTTCATCGAAATCGGGTACTTTCTTTAGCCTTCTACAATGCGTATGCAAGTGAGCGCTCACACACACACACACACACACACACACACACAAACACAAAATCACATATTTTTTCACAATAACCATACATTTCTTATGATGAGAAAGTAAATTGCACTAAAAATGTATTTAGGAGGTAGGATCAGTGCACATTCTGTTATCCCGCTTGTCAAAGCCACAACGCATACTGTATTTTCACAAAGAAATTCCCCGAAATAAAAAAAACCTTTTGACAATATTCGAAATGAATTCCGCAAAAAGAATCCAATTTGCAGTTTTAAAGCTTTGTATAGCAAAATGATGCGAACCAATGGCAAACAATATGGCCGCTAATTGGTGATAATTTAACGGCATCTCACAAAAGGCAAGCAAGTAACGCTAATTGGTGAATATACAGTATCATTGCATTTGTAGCCTCGCAGGTATCTATCCGTGATAAATGATCAAAGCTGATAAGATACGTAGGTAGGCGTCCTTTAATAATGTTTAGCAAGGCTCGGTCAGTTGTTTATAAGACTTGTTAGCTTAATAGCTAGCTTAATCGTTAGCTATAAGATTTGTAACCTCTATGTATGTATGTATATATATATATATGATTTTTAAATATTTTTTTCTTTTATTACGTACTTTATTATTCAATTAAAAGATATTCAGCTACGGAAGATTAAATGTCTTACGATAAGTTAAATTTTATGCACGTTTTAACTGAACTGCATCTAGCAGGAGTATAACTTCAGGATATACCATGGATCATATAAGATTTACTACGCCAAGATCACCCATCCAGGTTATTATTAATTACAAGCATTTAATCGTCAATACTATTTTCATACAAAACCGTGTTATGTTCTTATGGTAATTTTATTTTTTAAAATAGTTTCTATTATTAATTACACGCATTTAATTAATTGTTTTATCGATGAAGAACACGTTACCTACTTTCGAACGGTAGTAATTTTGTGGTTATGTGTGTCATT
Source organism: Callitettix versicolor (assembly GCA_022606455.1). Lineage (NCBI taxonomy): Eukaryota > Metazoa > Arthropoda > Insecta > Hemiptera > Cercopidae > Callitettix > Callitettix versicolor. The sequence continues at coordinate 44,411,341 of CM040183.1, read as the reverse complement.
TTTATTTTAGATTTTTCTAATTCCCGTATTTTCGCACTTTAATGTTTTTTTTCCAAACGTATTGAAAAATCATATTTACATTCTCATTTTAATTTGTTTTCACTTGTTTACTTTTTCACTATGAACATTATAGACAAAACTGGTAAACTACTACTTCAAGGAAGACTAGACCTCGTAGTATGTTCTTAATTAATTGTCTGGCCACCGCTCTGCGACAGCGCTCTGACGCGGTCGTAACCTTTTCCGTCAATTTAACCAGTAACCGTAATGTTTAGCAAAATTGCTACTGGACCACCTTTATTGGAAATTTTATGCTCTTTCTCCATGAAGAGGTCCATGAGCCGTTCAGTCAGTATAACAGGCAACTACATCCTACGGATCAGCAACTACATCCGTAATCGTTAAACCACAGGCCACCATTTTGAAACGGAAGTGAATGGGAACAAATCTTACACATACGGCGTTCAGACTTTATACAAAGTATTTTCGTAACAAATTTCAAAACAATTGGTAAATACGTTTTACTAAAACTGCATACACTCTTCATCGTTAAATCAGAGGCCGCCATCTTGAAACGAAAGTGAAAGGAAAAAATCTTACAACTACATCGTTCGGGCTTTATACAAAGTGCCTTCGTACTAAATTTTAAAACAAAAGTGGACAGTACGTTTGGCAAAACCTGCTTAACAAACTAAAACCAAATTCAGTACGATCGAGTTGAACCAGAGATTGATCGCTCTATCAATGAGCATAACTAACAATTTATCTTATACACTATTTATTAGGTTACTTTTATGTGACGGTCAACTCGATATCAGCTGTTTCAACTAGTTGCTAATTTTATCAGTAGAATAGCAAGTTTATTCTCCCAGCAATGTTATCGGGAGTTTAGACTATATATTAGGTTACTTTTATGTGACGGTCAACTCGATATCAGCTGTTTCAACTAGTTGCTAATTTTATCAGTAGAATAGCAAGTTTATTCTCCCAGCAATGTTATCGGGAGTTTAGACTATATATTAGGTTACTTTTATGTGACGGTCAACTCGATATCAGCTGTTTCAACTCGTTGCTAATTTTATCAGTAGAATAGCAAGTTTATTCTCCCAGCAATGTTATCGGGAGTTTGTGCACCTTTTCTTTTATTGCAGCTCTATCTGCAACTTGTCGAACAGTTATCGGGATATTGTAGAACCGGGTCTAAAAGTATTGAAATTTAAAATAAAATATGTGAATAGTCCGGAAAAAAATGAAAAGTGACTGTCGTCTGGTTTTTTCCATTTACTCTCGCAGCGTAAACATCTGTTGTTCCAAATTTGGCACACTGACTTGAATAAAGTTATGAATATTACAAAAATTAAACAAAATCTGATGATCGAGTTTCAAGATTTTTGTCGATAGCTTCCAAACCCGTATTTTGTTGTTTGTGTGTGTAGTTTTTTGACATAATATATTTCATAACAATTTATAATTTCTTGATATTTCTATGTAATTACGTTTTTGTAGTCTTGAATTTGAATCAATATTTTTAAAGAATTTTCATTGGAAAATCGGTAAAATGTGCATCGATATTTTTGAGATGTGCAAGATAAGATTTGAGAAGCGAAATATTAGTTACGCTGTATATTTCAAATTTTGGTTTTATTTGATTCAAACAGCGTAAAAAATTATTGAATATCTTGTGAAGTTCGTTCTAAAAACCTTCCTATTCAAGTTAAAAAAATTAGCTTCCATTTAAATCCATAAAATAACCAGTTATATATTACATTATTAATTTGTTAAAAATTATGCATGATTTAGTATATCAAATTTCATTGTAAATAAAAAGAAGTATACAGCCTGTTTTACCTGTGTTATCTTTCTACAATAAATATTTATATTAGCCTTTGCAAACCACTTGTTTCGACGATCAATGTCGTCATCTTCAGGTCGAATTACAAAATTAAACTATTAACGACGGGAAAAAACTGTTGTTTAGGCATGAAGCACGTAATTATCTCGTTCCCGTAATGTAAATTGAACTGAAAAAAACTGACGCTACCAAAAACGGCAGGCATTTAAATCTAAAATATAACTTTACCCTACACTTTGGAAAACTTGCTTACACTATCTAATGATAATTGAAATTACATAAATTATGTTCCACTATAACACAATATAGTAGTTACAAAGTGAGCTGGGTAGGCTACTTAATACACACGATAGTGGTCTCTCTCTCTCTCTCTCTCTCTCTCTCTCTCTCTCTCTCTCTTTCTCTCATATTAATTTAAATAATCAATACTTAATACGAATTGGAATTGTAAATATTGTCCGCCTCCCTCTGGGGACAGGATGGGGTCATTACATGCCATTACTGAATATACTAAATACTGACTTAGCCACATCAAACAATGTGTAGGCCTACATAGTGGTTGAATCATGTAATACGGGTGGGGTGATTGCGAAATATGTAATTGCAGCACACAGCTGTCTAGCTGAAGTTGTATTTAGAAGCGAGTTGTTAAAAACGTAAAACATCGAATAATATTACCGAAACGGATACAACAATACGTCAACATATTCTTGTTGTAAAATGAAAAAAATATGAAAATAATGCGTGACACGCAGCTGTCTCGTTGATGAAAGTGACAACCTAACATTAATTTTTTATTAAAATTTTTTCAAAATCTGATTTCACCGTCATCAACAATAAATTATGCATAAATTAACATTTTAAACTTTAAATTACATTGAAAATACGATATTGATCCATGACCGCCATAAATACTCTACTGAAAATATAAACATTTTGTACATTTTTAACTATAACTATAATTGTAAAATTAGATTTTCAAGAAGAAGTAAGACAAAAACGTTATTTTTCATTTAAGAATCGAAAGGATTGCGATTTTTAAACTGTTCGACGGATATTGTACAGGGTAGCGAATTTGTCAAAGCTATTACCAAAATAGATTTAAGTGACAAGTTTAAATTAAATCGATCCGAAATTGTGAATGTGAGAGTGAGAAACATGCGCGTTTTCTCTCTCTCTCGCTCTATTTCTCTCTCTGTCTCTCTGTATCTCTTTCTCTCTCCCCCATCTCTCTCTCTCTCTCTCTCTCTCTCTCTCTCTCTCTCTCTCTCTCTCTCTCTGTCTTACACACACATTCGTTTTTTTAAAGACTTCCTTCAAAAAGTGATCTAGAGGTCAGGATCGACACTCGTTTCAAGATCCCGGATCTGGATCCACGATGACCGCTCCAGTGGCTCATTTTTCAATAAAAAGTTCCCTAGGCTAATAATTGGTGATTTTCTAAAATTGAACTACAAGCACGACCTTCATAAACAAACTCTTTTTTTTATTATAAGGCGAAAAGCACATTGAGGCTATTGTCTCCTCCCTAAATGTATGCGTGAGTGTCAAGTGTTAAAGTCGTAAGTGTAGTGTTGTAAGTGTAAGTGTGTGTTAGACTCGGGTACCGCGAGGGACGTCTAAATCCTCTCAATAGGTGCAGCTAGTCTGCACCCCCTGCGGGGATTTTATAAATAAACTCTTTGATATGTGGACATAATAAACATATTAGCGTTTTATAATAAACAATATGAAAATAAATCCTGGTTGATGCATAAGTTATTATTTTTAAATTTTAAATTTTTAAAATTTTATTTTTCCCGAGATGTGATTACATCTGCTTCAAAAATCTTGCTTAAATTAATATTTTAAACTTTCGAACTCCAAACAAATTTAAAAATTTTCTTTGTTAATGTAGGCTTATACAAACTCCGCTGATAGTTAAATAATATTTTCAAAAGAATTTGTCACAAAAGATTTTTTAAAATTTGACTGATTAAAACTTTGAGAGTGGTTATAAGAGTTTGCTAATGAAGAATTCCCAAGCTATTTGAAAAGACAATTTTTCTTAGTTTGTATTCAGTTAAACTATTAAAATAGCGAAAATTATAACTATTGGTTAAAAGAACGGTAGACCTTTCAGTAATCAACTGTCTAGTCACCGTTCCACGGCAGCGTTCTGACGTGCTCGTTTCTTTTTCCATCAATTTAACTAGTTACCGATATATTTAGAAAAAATGTTACTGGATCATTTTTATTCGAAATTCTAAGCTCTTTCTTCAAGACGCTGTCAAAAATTATGATAGATGTGACCTTTCAGCCAGTATTGCAGAAAATAGCCAGCAAATACACTCGTTAAACTAGAGGCCAACCATTTTGAAACGGAAATGAATGGGAAAAAATTTAACACATATATCGTTCAGGTATTATAAAAGATACCTTCGTACAAATTTCAAAACAATCAGTCAATGCACTTTGCCTAAACTGCGTACATTCGTCACCGTTAAATTAGAAGCCGCCATCTTGAAAAGGAAGTGAATGGGAAAACATCTTGTACATACATCGATCGGGTTTTATACCTGGTATCACCTTACGAAATTTCAAAACAATTGGTTTATGCTTACGGCCAAAAACAAACCAAATGCCGAACGGTCCAGCTGAAATAGAGACTCGCTTCGCTCAACTACTCTTTTTTAACATCCACACTTTATGCCATTTAGACTAACGAGGACGAGGGATCAGTGTTTACGGTAAGGGAATGGCAATGGGAGTAACTGCAGTAAGAACTAAGATACTTGAGGTGCACAGTTGAGAGAAGCAACCGATGCCTTAGCCACATCAATCATCGAGTCTTTCAGTATACTACTAATACATTATATATTAAAATTACAACGATCTCAAAAATTAATCCGGCAGTTAAAATAGGTGCTCATTTCAAGGCCTCGGACTGGGTATTACCATGACGACTACTCTACACAGCTCATTTTCAATGGAAATTTGCTAAAAACAAGAAATTTAATAATAACACTGACTTACGCACACGTCATGTTGCACTAACGAGAGAGCTGCATGCTTACGTATTTGATAAATTTTCCGAACGATATAAATCACATTTGATTTGCGAAACGACAGGAAATTGAAGTGGGTTTCACAAGAGGCCGGGAGTGACGTCATGTGATTTGACTCCATTCTTCCCTTATCAGTCACAGGCAGGTGTTATATAATTTAAATTAAGCTTTCCGCGGCGAAAGCCTCTTTAATCAGGAAACATGATTTGTGCATTTCCGCTTATTTCAATTTTAACTCAAAAAATAATTGCTGCAAAAACAATGCACTAACTTTTTCGTCAAAAGGATTCAATATTTGCACAGCAATCTCTTAGTAATAAAAAGTAAAAACAAATATGAGAAAAAGTTTATAAATATATATGTTATTGGCAAAGTTTGAAAACTGGCATTCTATAAAATACCAAGGGGCGAGGTGATTCGCGCAATATATTGGCAGTTGTAATGAGTGTGACAGAGGATGGTTTCTATCGACTTGGAACTTCTGAAGGAATTTTAAACAATTATATGCGAGAACACAATTCACTTTATACCCTAAGAACTTGCTTAGAATTGAAGATATTTCTGACCACGAAATTCCTCTCCGGTCAGTTGCAATTGCTCAGTCCAGTGGCATCGGCCAAGGATTCGTCAAATGTATGTGTAAAACAAAGTGCCAAAATATGAAATGTCTTTGCGTGAAAAATGTAATGAAATGTAATTCAAAATGTCATTCAAGCCTGCCATGTTGCAACAAGTAGGTTAATTTTTAATTTTTTATATGAAAATTTTGTTTTTCTTAATAAGAAAGGCATAAATTATGTTGTGTACAACTTTCATTTTTCTTTAGGCATTTTGAATAATGTTTTTTAATGGCACTCTCATTATTTTTCCAGAAAGTAACCTCATCAGGACGTTTTTTTCATACTTTGCCTAAATAGCATTTGTCATTCTATAGAATGCCGGCGTTTAATACTTTGCCGGTAACATATACAGTATAATAAAATAATATAAATATAGCTCTGGAAAGGCTTCGTTTTCGATATATTGTGTTTTATAAGGAAAAAATTAAAACATTAGAAGTCATTGTATACAACAGGAGCAAGTATGGCGTCCGTTAAAAAAGCTAAATTTTGCAAAAAATGTTCGAGAAACAAAACAATTTTGATGTTTAACGGTAAACATAATTGTATTCTAATTTTTTCAGTTGGTAGATCAATGATTAACCGAACTTTTATTGGTTAACAAAGTTGTCTAAGATATTGCCAAAATAATTATTTGTGCCACGTTGAATCAAATAGGACCAAAACTGTGAACGTGAGCGTGCTGACACAGACACAGACACACACACACACACACACACACTCGCGCTCCGTAGAGTGTGTTTTTTTGTAGAATGGTGTGTGTGTGTGTGTGTGTGTGTGTGTGTATGAGCGCGCCGCGCGCGCGCGTGCGTTTTAACACGCTCAAATTTGCAGTTTTAATTTGATTCAAAATTGCACAAAAATCGATTATTGTTGTAGCTTGAAAGAATTCATTAACCAGCAAAATTCATTCAAAATTTTCAAAAGGACAGCAATTTCAATTTTTAGCAATTCCTAACTTTTTTGTTTTAATTTTTTTTTAAAAACGAGTTTTACCATTGTAATTAGAGTTAAAAACTTCATTCATTAGCATTTTTAATTTTCAAAATTCGTTGAAACCAAAAAAAATAATGTGATGTTGGTCAGGGTTCATTTTCGTATTTTCAGTGCAATTTGATAGTGTTAGATACTAATATATGCAGAGCTTAACGCTGATTATGGTGGTGAAAACAGAACTTGAAAAGAGTAAGATAAAGACATAATTCAATTAAAATTCGCTTCTATTAAGTCAGCTGCGTGCCGCGATTATTTTTAATTTATATTTATTAAAAAAATACCAAATGTCCTATGTATGTAGGCCTTTATAAATATTTGAAAAAATAATTAGCTCCAAAAATGTAGATTCAGTCTATTTAAAATTTGGGCTCCTGGTTTTAGTTACATTTTTTTTACCAAAATCTGATAATTCGTGTTTGAGAGAGTAGGTAAATGTCGAATTTAATTTGGAAAATGAGCTATGAAGCGGACATCATGGTAAGACCCACATTTGTGACTTGAAATGAACGTTTATCCTGACATTTTGATCAATTTATAAGATGGTCATTATTTTTTTTAATATACTTTAAAAACATTTTAGAGAAAGTAGATAAATGTTTGATTTTTTATCGATAGCTTCAGAATAGGCCTTTTAGAAAAATAGCCTCACGTGTGGGAAAGTTTGTGCACCATTTATTAGATGCTCTACGTAAATGAACCATTAAGGGCGCCGAATTTAAACAAAATGGCCGTTAAACTGATCTCAGTTTAATTGTATCTTACCAAAGGCAAGCATGTACTGCTAATTGGTGAATACGTATATCATTATACTGACGTGTTTACAAGCCTTGCAGGTATAAGGCTCTCTATGTACGTTTCAAAGCTAAACAAGCTTACTGATCACCTTCTTTGATTATATCTGATTATGCTTTGAGCTCTATTAACGAATTCATTGGAGTGCCATCACGGTAAAACCCAGACCCAGAACCCTTAAATGAGTAATGATCATTCGTGGGTCATTTTTGGAGTAAGTTTTGAAAATTATATAATTTGTATTTGTATTGTGAATTTGTGTTCTAACATTGTATATAACCTAAATTTCAGAATTTAGTCTGATTTGTTTCAAACTTGACAATAATTAAATCAATTTTTGTTAAAAGCTTGAAAAAGATCGTTTTTCAGTGAAACCGTTCAACCGTTTATAAATGGAACTATTGCAAAATATTAAAAATTAATAACTTTTTTGTTTCACTTTTTTTTTGAAAATCCGATTTACCCATCGTAATCACTGTTGAAATCTGCATAAATTAGAATTTCAATGTTGGTTATTGTGTTGAAATCAGATTTTAAAAATATTGTAAGATAAAAAAAGATATTTTTGGAAATTCGTTTCCATTCCTTTAGCGAGGTGACAGGAATTTGTTAGTTATAATGGTTCTTTGCATCAATAATAATAGTTCTTAAATTAATGTTTCTTTATAAACGTTAGAAAGCTTTAAAACAATATCTCGTCTTAGCACGTTTGCAAAATTATAAATAACATGGAAAACAGCGGAATTCAATTTTAAAAATATGACATTACTTAATAACATTTTATAAGAGATTTATTAAAAACGAGATTTTTGTTTTATACAGTAAATAGAAACAAAAACGTTGTCTTGATCGCCATGAAATTTATAATGCATAGTCTATTTATTGTATTGTTCTACACTTAAAATAGTTTGATTTAAATATTGTAAATCATTAATAAATTAGAATTTAAAATTTTCCATCTATCTTGAAAATTTAAAATGCAAAGCTACACAAATTTTAATTCTGATTATGATATTTAAATCTGATTTTCAAAAAGGTATATACAAATCGCGGGAGTCAATATTTAATACATGTTGCTTGCTGAATAAAACTGGTATTTGGCGCGCACTAAAGCAATAGATTCTACACTCTTGTATAGTCGTATTTAAAGCTATTTAATCCATGTTGCCTGATGAATAAAACTGGTATTTGGCGCGCACTAAAGCAATAGATTCTACACTCTTGTATAGTCGTATTTAAAGCTATTTAAACCATATTGCCTGATGAATAAAACTGGTATTTGGCGCGCACTAAAGCAATAGATTCTACACTCTTGTATAGTCGTATTTAAAGCTATTTAATCCATGTTGCCTGATGAATAAAACTGGTATTTGGCGCGCACTAAAGCAATAGATTCTATACTCGAGTATGGTAACATTTAAAGCTATTTAATCCATGTTGCCTGATGAATAAAACTGGTATTTGGCGCGCACTAAAGCAATAGATTCTATACTCGAGTATGGTAACATTTAAAGCTATTTAATCCATGTTGCCTGATGAATAAAACTGGTATTTGGCGCGCACTAAAGCAATAGATTCTACACATCCTGTATAGTCGTATTTACAGCTATTTAATGCATGTTGCCTGATCAATAAAACTGGTATTTAGTGCGCACTAAAGCAATAGATTCTACACATCCTGTATAGTCGTATTTACAGCTATTTAATGCATGTTGCCTGATGAATAAAACTGGTATTTGGCGCGCACTAAAGCAATAGATTCTATACTCGAGTATGGTAACATTTAAAGCTATTTAATCCATGTTTCCTGATGAATATAACTGGTATTTAGTGCGCACTAAAGCAATAGATTCTACACATCCTGTATAGTAGTATTTACAGCTATTTAATCCATGTTGCCTGATGAATAAAACTGGTATTTGGCGAGCACTAAAGCAATAGATTCTATACTCGAGTATGGTAACATTTAAAGCTATTTAATCCATGTTGCCTGATGAATAAAACTGGTATTTAGTGCGCGAACTAAAGCAGTACATTTAAAACTCAGATGGGGGATTTTTAAAGCAAGTTTCTTAACGTCGATTTGCTTAATAGAAATGTTATTTTTTTGAATCTTAATTATTCGGTGCGGTACTATTGCAGTAGATACAAAAATCGGTTAATACGATATTTCAAAGCAACTTCCTCGACTGTAGCAGGTTCAATGGAACTGATATTTTTGTGAATCACAGTTATTGTGTCGGCACTAAAGATAAACAAGTCAGCAGACGTTGTCGCCATTATGGCGAGAGTTTGTTTAATTTTCTCTGATAACAAAAGCATGTTCATGTTAATTCTTCTTATCGCAGTTCTTCTTTCCATGGGAATTGTATTCTTTGCAACTTAACCAGTAAAAAAGTGTAACAACATGGCACAGTTTGTTTCGTGCATTCGTTTAGAAGTATCTTGGTTTTTTAACTGTTTACTTTTTTATTGTTAATAAATCTTTTCCCAGTATTATCCTTTTAATGCCAATATTCGTTTCAACTCAATTCTAGTGTCTAAATGATAAGTAAAAAAAAACTGAATAAAATACTCAATAGTTTAAATCTATGAAAATAAAAAAGGTTAGGTAGATTAAATTTTTTTGAGGTTATGGGGTTTGGTTGCTCTTAGCACTGCGATTAAAGGACTTATAGTGCAAGTAAGCCTCTTGGATTCAAGTTCAGTGGCCTCAATGAGTTCAGTGGCTACAATAACTAGCTCATTCTGCTGCAGGTCCTTAGAGTCCTGGAGGCTAAGCACTCTTTACTTCCTGTTTGAAAGAGCCTCACAATCATTATGTGGGTCTGCTGATGACTCTTCATTTCTGTATAAACTAGTCGTGGTTTGTCCGTAGTAATGCACCTAACTGACAGCCTTCCATACTTGAAGTACAGTTCCCTTTAGTCCTAAGGTGTTGCAATCGCAGCCCTATAAGGGTTGTGTTTCTCACACCCAAGGTTTAACGTTGGGAGGTCTTGTCTTGTACACACACGTGTTTGTTAGCACGCACACATTTGCAGTTTTAGTCCGATTTCATTCAAACTTGTCACAAAAATTGATTTTGATGGGACAAATTCGTTCAACAGTTTCAAAACAGAGCCATCTTAAATGTTTAAAAATTCATAACTTTTTTACGAGGGTTGATCAAATATAAACGAGACTGATTTTTTAAAAAATTTATTGCTTACTTACAAATTATTCTTGATACAACTTATTTTTCTACATAGTCTCCCGCACGAGTAACACATTTTTCCCACCGGATTGGAAATTTTTTAATTCCATCTTCGTAAAAAGTTCTCGGGCGTTCATTGAGCCATTGGAGCACGAAGGTCTCCACCGCAGAATCGTCTTCGAAACGCTGGCCTCCAAGCGCCTCTTTGAGTGACCCAAAAAGGTGATAGTCGCAGGGTGATAAGTCTGGACTGTATGGGGGATGTTCCATTGATTCCCAGCCAATTTGATCGAGTTTAAGCCTCGTAGCGTTCGCCGAATGTGGTCGGGCATTATCGTGAAGAAGAATGACGTTTCTCGCCGGTTTAGATTTCCTTTTCCTACGAAAAGACTGTTTTGCGGCCTCTAAAACATCGCAATAATATTGTGCATTTATTGTGCGTCGTTGATGGAGGAAATCGACGTGAAAGGCGCCTTGATTGTCGAAAAATACAGTGGCCATTACCTTCCCGGCCGACGATCGTGATTTGGCCTTCAGGTTTTCTACTGCTTCATGTCCTTCGGCGAATTCCTTGTGCCAAGCAAAAACGCGAGCTCTTGACAGGGTCCTGTCCCCGTATTGAGCCGTCAATCTACGAAAGATTTCAGTCGGATTGACCCCCTCCTTGGCCAAAAACTTAATAATAATTCTCTGCTCCAAGAAAACGTGCACTTCACTCTCACTCATTGTTTTATACTCATAGTTTTATACTGAAGGGTCCGAACGGAAATGTTGCCCGTCTACGCCCGTCCCAAACCTCCCAGGCTACCTGAAACCCCACCCTTTAGAGTTCAATGTCCAACGGAAAAGTTTTTAGAAAGTCAGTCTCGTTTATATTTGATCAACCCTCGTATTTTAAATTATTTGAAAATCAGATTTCACCATTACAATAAGCGTTAAAAATTGCATAAATTAGCATTTAGAATTTTAAAAATTCTATGTAATTAAGAACTGTAATTTTATAACGGTGAGAATACATTTTCGTAGTTTCAAAGTAATGTGCAAGCTTAAAATGCTATTTTCCCGGAGATTTAAATGCTGATAGTAGGCCTAACGGTGAAATCAAAATTTCATAAAAGGATAATATAAAGAAAAATAGTTTTGGAAATTTACTTCGGACAAATCAGGCAGCGAGGTAATGTTTACATTATTATTTTATGTAAACAGGGTACATTAATATCTTCCTAGGAAAAAACATTGTTTTGATATATATATATATATATATATATATATATATATATATATATTATTATTATTATTATTATTATTATTATCTGCGTATAGACCCTGTTGGATCACGCAAAGCACTTCGACTCAGGTCTTCCTCCTTCTAATCCTCCACACCTCCCTCATCCTGTCCCCATGGATCCTCTTCCGCTCCTCTGTCCATTTTACCCTTGCTCTCTTTTGGGATTTCATTCTCTGGAACCTTCCAACCGAGCATCTTTCTCCTGTGTGCGTTCCTGTCTTCAACGTCTGTTGAGTCTATTTCTGCGTCATGTAGGTCTATTCTGACTTGTGCGATCCACGACGTTGTTGATTTGACTCTTTGTATATACTTAAGGATTCTGTTGGCAAGTCTCGTTGTTGGCAAGTCTCGTCTACTGATGTGTCCATAGAACCGAAGCCTCCTTCTTCTGATTTCTGCTGCCAGGTTCGATATCTTCTCTGTGGTCTTCCGGGAGTGCAACCTGTATCCATCTTCTGTTAATCTCGGGCCAAGGATCTTCCTCAAGATTTTGCGTTCTTCCTTCAAAATATCCTCCCATGGTAGCTTTTGTGTGTAGTGCTAGCGTCTCGCTTGCATATAATACCTCCGGTTTTATGACTGTGTTGTAGTGTCTGATTTTTGTGTGCGTCGACATACATCTCTTATTGTAGATATCACGCGTTATACCAAGAGCCCTCTTCATTGTCAGTAGCCGAACCCTTTGCGCAGCCTTTTCGCCACCCGTGAGTTCAAAAATTTCTCCCAGATATTTGAAGTGCTTGACTCTGTTTATCCTACCACATTTTGTGTTTAGTTCTTGAATATTTAATTTTTAACAGAAGAATTCGGTTTTTTTAAACGAGATCTGTAGACCGACCCTCTCTGCACACTCCTTTAGGACTTCTATCTGTTTAATCGCTGTTGTTTCATTATCCATGAGTATGGCTAGGTCATCTGCAAAAGCTAGGCATGCGATTTCTGTCCATCTCCTTGGCGAACTCCAGTTGTGATCAGGAAGGGTTTGGAAATTTCCCCCATACATTTCACCTTAGCGATTGTGCCTGTCAGTGTTTGTTTGATCAGTCGCAGTGTTTTAGGATCAAATCCATGTTCTTCCAGGATATTAAACAAAGATTTTCGATCAATGGAATCGTACGCTTTTTTGAAATCTACGAACGTACAGATCACTGGGACATTCCTTTTAGCTTTTACTTGCAATATTGTTTTCAGGTTGAAAATTTGTTCTGTGCACGAGCGACCCGGACGGAAGCCTGCCTGGTACTCACCAATTCTGTATTCGATCTGTTTTTGTGTTCTTTGAAGAAGACATGTTGAGAGTATTTTGTAAGTAACTTGTAGTAAAAAAAATCCTCTGTAGTCGTTCACGTCTGTTCTGTCTCCTTTTTTGTGTAGGGAGTGAATAAGAGCACACTTCCAGTCATCCGGTAATTTTTCCGTTCGCCAGATATCCGTGATGATATTTGTTAATTCCTGTAATGAGTTCGGTCCGAGATTCTTCAGAAGTTCTGCAATGATTCCATCTTCTCCGGACGCCCTGTTGTTTTTCAGTCTATGTATGTGATCCTCGATCTCTTCTTGTGTTGGTGGTAACGATTCAGGGTAAGTGTCAGCACAGTTTTCTTTAGGGAACCGTCTGCTGGGTTCGGGGCAATTAAGGAGGTCAGAAAAATATTTTGCTAACTCCTGACATTTTTCGTAATTAGTTAATGCCAATGTGCCGTCTTGTTTTCTAAAGCACAGATTTTGTGGTGTGTACCTACGAATTTTTTCTGCAAATGACCTACAAAAATCTCGTACGTTGCAGTTGCGGAAGTTCTCCTCTATGGAGTCCAGTTGTTCCTTCATATACCTCATCTTAATCTTTCTAATACTTTTAGCGACCTCTTTTCTAATTTAATTAAAACGTTGTTAACTTTCTGGGGACTTTTTACTGTTGTAACTTTGGAAGGCCCGTTTGCGTCTTTCCAGCGCACTTTCACATTCCGAGTCCCACCACGGGTGTTTCGTGTTCTTTTTCAATGGGATTAATTCCTGTGCTTTTTGTGTAATTTTTTTGCAAAATTTCTCCCATGTGTCCGCCGGTTCCTTTTCCCACTCCTCCCTTATATTGGAGTCTTTGATACCTTTTGTATCAAATTTCTGTATACATTTCTTCTTTCGATGAAATTTTCCTGACGTGAACTTGATTTTGATTCGTGTTAGATAATGATCAGAATCAATGTTTGCACCCCTACGGAATTCGATGTCATGTATCTCTTTTTGTACTGGGTATGAGATCGCCACATGGTCTATTTGGAATTCGCCCATCTGCTGTATAGGCGATCGCCATGTCTTCTGTTTTCGTGGTGATTTTCTGAGTGACGTTGGCATGATTCTCAAGTTGTTTTTCTGGCATAGCTCAATAAGCCTTATGCCATTCTTGTTAGTAAATTTGTGTGCAGGGTACATGCCAACGGTTTTCTGATGAATTTTTTCTCTACCGATTTGTGCATTAAAATCACCAAGCAAAATTTTGACATCGTTCTTCGGCACCCTCGCCATTACCGAATTCTAGCATTGCCCAGAATTTTTCTGTTGACTTGAGGTCATTTCTATTACTTACATTTGTAGGAGCGTGTACATTGATTATGGTATACTTCTTGTTAGCACACTGTATTCGCATTATCATCAGTCTGTTGTTTATGGGGGTGACTTCTTTAATGGAACTCACCATCTTTTTATGTACCATAAACGCCATGCCCAAAAGCGGGGCGCCTCTTGCTACACGTTTATCTGTTTTACTCTTGAACATGCGATAATTCCCATAATCCATTGTACCTTCATCTGTAATCCTTGTTTCCTGCAAGGCGAGTATTAGTATCCTCTCTTTATCAAGTTCATATGTCAAGTTGTGTAACTTTCCTGGCTGGATTAGCGTATTGATGTTGAAAGTACCAATGTACGTGGGTGTTTTATGAGGAAGTTTGCCAGAGAACTCCGACTCTCTCTGTAATCGTGTAAGTCCAGGGTCCCCAGAATTCGAGTTCCTGGTTGCCGCCCGCAGACGGGTGGATTGGTTACCACCTGGGGTATTTTTATCGTTACTTTTGATATATATATATATATATATATATATATATATATATAAACTGGCGTTATTCGGAAGTATAAGGCTTGTGACAGTTGTGCAGTTTTGGACCCTGAGGTGGCCTTTTCAAAGATGTGACAGACTGACTGATGATTCATTCTAGCAATAACTTTTACGAGTTAATTACCCTGCAATATTAAACAAAAATTATTTATGTACAATCTTATTAAATAATGTAATTGTTAAAAAATTTAACAGCTGCGTGCTGCAGTGTTTGTCCGTTTTATTGGGGTGAGGAATATAAAATTTTAACGGCTGAAAGTTTCTTTTTAAGTAAAACGACAACATTTGTTGTTTTCATGTTCGTTCTGTATTGTTTTATTTTGTTATCGTTCCCTGACTGTACAAATACTATAATCTTACAGTACGTTGGCAATGGCTCATGGGACAAGATAATGTTAAACAATAAAGAAAATATTCTGTTCTTTCTTTAAACAGGCACGTTGCAGTAGGTTTAACTTTGCAAAATGTTTGCACCTGCTGTGTGATAACGTACTAATTGCATTTATAATTCAGAACAGTAACTACATAATATATTTTGCAAAAAATACCTAAAATCTGATTAATATATATATATATATATATATATATATATATATATATATATATATATATATATAAATTTATCTACTTTATCTAAATTTCATAAAATAATTCCTATCTGAACGTAATGGAAAGTAATGTGTGGTAGCACAGTAACGTTAGCAGTGGTTGTTCCTATTTGAACCAAACTAGGCACAAAAATTGATTTCGAAAAAGCTCTGGCAATTTCGTTATCCGGCAAATCAGGTCGACTATTTCAAAATGACATTCAGAGTCATGCGGAAATTATATCGTTTTTTTGCCAGTAGCTTTTGAACTATAATTTTTTTGGAATGCAGTAAGGCAATAGGTACACCATAAGGCTATGAGTTTGCGTGAAAATTATAGCAGTTGGCGTACCATTTCCCATTTTAACTTAGAATTTAAATTCTAAATTGACTTTTTTTATCCCAATTTTTTGGCATATTAGTATTAAGCTTATATTGTGTAAGACCAGTTTACTGATAGCAAATATGGTTGTAATTTCATAATCTTATAATTAAAACTGAAGATGTGGTGCAGAACAAATTTTGGAGTAATTTTTTTTATATATTCCGGTTTTGCTCTGGTTGTCATTCTAGAATATTCTGGAGGCTTCTGGAAGATTATATAACATTTTGGAATATTCTACAATATTTTTCAATATTGTAGCACATCCTAGGACCTTCTGGAACATTCTAGGACATTATGGAATATTCTAGAACATTAAAAAACATTCTGGCCAGTCTCGGCCACTCGACACTGACTTTCCATCTTCTTCACTGACTTCCCATAAGAAGTCCATTAATGTGATTTATGTGATGCTAATTTTTGACACCCATATTTCCAAATTCAACCCCTGTAGTTCCAAACCGAAACCTTCTTCATGAATAGGATGGGGGTTGTGGAGTTATAGCAGCGCTCACGGACAACCCACATTTATATATATACATATACATATACATATACATATACATATATATATATATATATATATATATATATATATATATATATATATATATATATATATATATATATATAAAATCTACGTTTTACTTTTTTACTAATAAGGTACTTCCTACATTTTCCTATTTTAAAACTTCTGTTACCTTATTCGTACTTAAGGAGCAATATGGGGTTAGGGTGTTATTAAGCCCTACACCCTGCTTATTATAGTTTAGCAGAACTAGGCGTACTGCTGATGACGTCAGCAATGTCTAACAATACACTAAGTTCGAGCAGGTACTGCAGATTGCTAACTAGGCACAACATGGACACCAGACCGGAACTTGGCAAGTTTAACCATTTATCACTTTACTCCTTTGTCCTGCTGATTAACTCTAAAGGTTTCACTACCCTTAGATAACGTCCCCCTGCAACAGTTTCACAAAATCCGAAGGGTATTTTAATAAGCGTATCAAACAGTTGTATCCTCGCAAAATTCAAAAAGAATTTACAAAAAAAAGCATTTAAATAAGGAATTTTTTGGTTATTAAGTATATTGTATTGAACAATAGCTGCGTTTTTGGTGACATGGGGAAGTTTATTCACGTTACAAAATTCTGTAACGTAAAATAAACGAATATTTTTATTGAGAGAATTTTTTTTATTTTACAATTAACATACACCGACCCGCCGTTAGGTTTTATTTTGCATTTTCAGTAAAATCGACAAATTTAAAACTATTGATAATTTTTTAATTTTAACAATAATTAAGATGGTGAAAAATTAAAAATGAAAAAGTGATGATGATTTTTATAAATAATTTGAATAATCGCAATTTTAAAACGGTTTAAAGAATTTTACTTTTTAACCAAGGTTTGCAGCTATTACCAGAAAGATGTTTTTTGCCTAGTTTGAATAGAATCGGAACAAAATGGCGACCGCTTGAATGTTAAAATAAATATTTATTTTAACGCGCATACATACGTGCATACATATACACACACATTCACGCGCGCACACACCCACACTCCATTTTAACGAACCTTCAAAACGTGTTCTAGAGGTCATGATCGGCGTTTTCATAGACCCGTATTTTTATCTCACCATAATGGCTTTTTCAATAGCTCATTTTTTAATGGAACTTATCCTACTGTAGCTCATTCGGTAGGATAGAGAACAGTTCGCTTATATGTTTGCTCTGTACGCAGATTTGAGCCTAAATACTATGCTATCTTTTCCGACTGTTATGTCCTTCCACCTTATCTTCATTAGGCATCAGGTCTAATATCTTCATTAGTCTACTTGGTTTTGAAAAATGGTAAATATGGGGTTTCACTTGTTTTGTCTATTTTTGCGCGACACTTTATCGCATGCTCAATAGTAATAATACAATATGTAAAAGTGCAGAAACTACGGGAAAATAGAAAAAATCGAAAATAAAAGCTACCCGCATAACCTAATAATTACTACTAACACGAAAGTAACTAATGTGTTTTTCATCGCGAGAATGATTAATTAAATGCGTGTAATTAATAACAAAAACAATAGAAACATTAAAAAAATATCTTAAAATCTTAACTAAGACGGTTTTGTATGAAATTAGTATTGCATGAAAAAAATTAATAACACGGTTTTGTATGACGAAAAAAAAGTGGTCTATTGCTTGCGACGAACATAAGCACGCAGGTTGCAATGAAACGTTGATTCCGTATTAAGTTTACAATTATTCTTGCATTCGAACACAAATACGATTTTTTAAAGATTTATAAAAAAGAGACAACACGACCGTAATCCCGACCAATAAAAACTGACAAAAAGAGGAAAATCACTAAGTTCACACAAATTACAGCTGCCATGCTTTAACAACCGTATCACTTTATAGCTACGAATGTACTACTGAATGAGATTGTGATAACGCGCATGAATACTATCTAGGTGGGTGACCTTGACGTAGTACATTTAGCATGCCTTATGCTACGTAAACGTCAATGACGTCACAATATAGTTTCGTTAAAAATTGCATCAAACCGTAAGAAATGTAATCTTCCGTAGGTGAAAAATAAAGTACGTAATAAAAAAGAAAATCTAAAAAAATCATTACTTTCGTAAAACACGTGAAAATTCATAAATATCTGAATATTTTCCAAGTTAATGTGACATAGTTTACTCGTGCTAATGGGAATACATATTGTGCTGCAGTGATGACACCATGCTGTTCGTTATAGAATCTATGAGTACTGTATATTAAAAACGTGCTAATGGGAATACATATTGTGCTGCAGTGATGACACCATGCTGTTCGTTATAGAATCTATGAGTACTGTATATTAAAAACAAAAATAAAATATGGGAAAGTAGCAGAGGGATGCACGGACGATTACAGGAACTTTAGCCAGAATTTACCTATCAAAATTTGTATTTTTATAAGAAAAGATATTAAATCATGTAAATCATGTTTTTTTCTGTTTCAGGTACGTTTAGATTTGACTGATAATTTTAAAAAACTGAAACTTTGCGTTGAGGTGAGTTATTTGGATTTGTAAATAATTATATTGGTTTAAATTTATATAAAGGTTTCAACAATATATATATATATTAATAACATTGTCTCTGGATTTCTGAAACTAATCGTGCGCACATATATCAAAAAAGTTGTTTATATTAATAATTATTTTTTTAAAATTTATTTTGCGAATCAAGACAGAAAGAATACTTATCGATACTCACATGTCTATAAATATGTCTATTGATTATGTTGCCTTATTTTACTTTGCTACTGCAGTATGCCCATTGCCTTGCTTGTACTCCCAAAACTAATAATTACGCACCCAATGTTCATAAAATTTCCAGGAAGGACTAATGAATCCCGCTCTTCTGTAAAATATTCCATACTCTCAAACCTTCTCCCGCCGGTATTTAGATGGTACGCTAAATTACCATAAAAATGCCAAGAAATACTCAGTGACGGAAAGGTTGGGAACACCTGATCTATATTACCAAATACAGATTGCAACTATGTAGCATACTTTTGCGTTACAACTGCAATGATAACAATTTTGGACCTATTCGATTAAAATTGACGGAATATAAAAATAAACATAACAGCTGTCAGTGATCGCTTCTGTATGAGATTGAATATTTGAAATGTTAACTTATGCAAGATTTAATATTGATCAATTGTAAAATAAAATTAATTTCCTGATACGTTTAGCTCAAATTGAAAAAAATATGTAGCATGAATTTTAAGGCTTTCCTACATTTTGAAATGGACGGCGGGATTTTGTTAGGTAACGAAGTCATTCGATTTGCCGAAATCAATTTTTGTGTAAAGTTTATTTTTGCTTATCGTGTTATAATGGTTAGTGTTCATTAAATATTTTTAGTTTTCGGACATAACTTTAACGATGACATCAGTGAGAAAAGTACGCCTGCAATTAATTAATTTTACAAAAAAAAAAAAAAAAAAATACAAGAAACTTATAAAAAATATACAATCAAAAGTTCCCAAGTAGGCATTAAGTTCAGCTCTTTAGAAACAAATAAGATTTTAGATTCCAGGTTTAGGTCAAAGGAAATTCATAACTTAAGACGATGCACCAAATTTTAAGTAAAGGAAATTTACGGTACGAGACTAGACCAAAAAAATCAAAACCACGAAGGCAGGGTTTCGTTTTCTTTCAGATTGCTTGTACACTTTATGGTTTAGTTTTTTCATTTCATGCATTGGAACAGACGTCAAATAAATTTCTGTTTCACTCAATGTTAAGTAATGTCAATTTTGTCCACCATCCACTGCGAAATGACTAGGTAGATTCCATTGAAAACGTTTATATTTGTTAAATACAATGTTTAGTAGGTTTTAAGTTACTATAAACTTTCTGTTGCCTGTTTAGAACAAATAACGGGCACCCTTTATTTGAGAAAAGGGTATTTCCACGAGATGTAGCATTAGACCAACCGACAATGCTAATGTATGATTTCTTCGTATAAAATTTTAGTTGAATGGTTACCATATCTTAATGCCAAGGATGGTGGTTTGTATTTAGGGTTCTGGCATAACAATCTGACTTATTTTACCGAAAAAAGTCTACCAATAACAAAACGTTCTCTTCCAAACATACAAATCGTAGTTTACATTGAAGCATATTTTTTTAGTCAACTTTCAAATTAATCAACTGTTATTTGTATTGCCTGAAAAATACTGTCTCAATCTACGTGTACACATCTAGTACAGGGTACTATGAATACAGGGTGTTCTAAATTCATTGGTAGTATTTACTACATAAGGCGCCGTACAAACAGAAAACGAACAAATTTAACTACGAAAAACATGAAGAAATCTTTAGCAAGTCTGGCTTAGAGGTTGTAGCCTATAACATGCTTAGCACCAGTTTGTCATATTACCTGAAATTGAAAGTAAAACAGGCGCGTTAATTTGAAATGATGTACTGAGGAAGTTAGACCTGTTTTGATATGATATCACTGTTTGTTGCACTGCCTAGAGCGAAGATAAGCAACAAAGATTGCAGGTCTTGTGCTTCCTTGGTGGAAGTGTGTAATGAATAGGCTTCGCGCACGCAACTTGGCCGCCTCTGTGCAATAATAAGTATTCTGTCTGCGGGCGGTTACAACTTTTGTATCAGTGATTTTTCATTATTCAAATATTTCTACTATATTTCTTGCAAATAAATAAATAAATACTATATTTCTTGCAAATGATATTATATTATATTCAACAAATAATAGTGCAAAAACGTTATATACAAACTTTGTCACCAATAAATCGCCCTGATTTTTCAAAAAAATCGGGAAAACTCGTAGCTAATAGCAGTGTTTTTTGTGGTTTTTCTATTTACTCCTGGACCGTATATTTTTCAAATATCCTTTTTAAAAAAATTATATATATATATTCAAACTTGGTACACAAACCGGTTTTGGTAGTAGATTGGACAAGTACGTTAACCAGCAAAGTTGTTTCATACTTTCTTTATTTTTGAAAATTTTAATTTGATATCGTAAGTAGAGTTAATAAGTGTATAAATTATCATTTTAACTTTTCAAAATCAGTTGAAATTAAGAATACTTTTGACGGTGGTCATGGTTGACTTTTACATTTTCAGTGCATTTTAAAAGGTTAAAATGCTAATATGATGCAGTTTTTAATGCTGATTACGACAGTGTATCCAGAATTTCAAAAAAGGGTAAGGAAAAGAAAATGATTTTGGATATTTGCTTTTATCACGTCAGCGAGACAGCTGCGTGCCACGATTATTAGTACTCCGAGGACCAGGAAAAATATATCCATCAAAATCTGAAGATCGATGGAATAGAAGTGGAAAAAATAAAATCCGAAAATTAACCATTATTGTTCATCATTTCAAATTTGTCTTAAAACTTAATTTGTTTCAAATTTTGCGCATGGATTTGAACATGATTCTGCAAGTATCGTTAAAATGTGAGGCAAATCTGTAACGCTGATTTCGTGAAAATTGTCGAATTTTACAATTTTTTTTATTGAAGGAATTTTTTTTCTAAACCGGAATTTCTTTTTATATAAAGTTAATGCAGTATATCTGACCATATATGTTTTATTGGTTCTGTGAACAGAAATTGTTTAAATTAACATATATTAAGAAAGATATATAAAATCAGCTTCCTGTTAAAAGTAATAACATAATTCTATTGTTTAGTGCCAACAAAATTGTCCCATTAAATTAACAAAGTGATGTTTTAGAGTTAATAGGCAGATTGACATAGCCCAGTCATTAGTGTTGACAAGCTTCACATTTAATGGTATATTTATTAATTCATTTCATCCTCTACAGCACTTAGAAGCAGCATAATGTCACTTTTTATGCAACTACACCAGTCAGCTGTTTTTGTTGTGTTAACTTTGAAATCATGCATACAATTACAGCGTATCTGACGGCGACCAGAATTCGTTTTAATTTTGTATTTAATCTACTCCTAAACAGAAAAGATCTTATTTTCAAATTTGAAACATTCCTTTATGACGAAAATTTGTGTAAAATATTATGTAGCCTAAACAATTTTCAGTTTTTTAAAATTTCAGAGATGTAACTTATATTTCTCCTTTAGGTATTTGTGGTCTAAGTATGAAAAAAATTGAACATAATCGTCAGAAAAAATTCTGAAAAAATTCTATTTTCAATAGTTTTTCGACAAACAAAAACATTTTTAAATACTGACTCGAGATTGTTTTTCTATTGCTTAACGTCCATATTTTATGCCAGCTAAACCATTTAGTATAAGGAATCGGCGCTAACTGCAAGTACAAGATTAAGGAAGTAACGAAACTAAGACCCTGAGATGCGCCAGTTCGACAACCAGTCCTTCATATTAATGTTTGTCAAAATCAGTAACTAATAAAATCTCTAGTATGTACGCAGGTTGTTAGAGTTCCAAGTAAAAACCACTTTAGACAGATCAATCGAAATCACAATATACATTTTTTTACGATCACAGTACTTTGTCCATTGGTCGTACAATGAACAGTTGCTTATACTTTGAACGCTAGAGTGCTAACATATAATTTTTAACGACCCCTCTCAAATTGTTCTAGTGGTCAATGTGAGTTGTTTTCACAATTCCGGGTTAAGACCATGATTGCCGTTCCAATAGCTCATTTACCAAAGGAAATTCGCTGAAAATACACGCTCAGGAAAATGTATGTTGTTAATGTTGTAAAAAATGGAGGTTTTTGTGTAAAATAAAGAAGGGAAGCACGAGTAAAAAGAAGAATTCTGCGTAGCGGCTGTGAAGGGTCGAGAGTTGTGCTCATTAAAAACAAATGAGCCGCTCAAGTGAAGCAACTGTGTTCGCTTTTCAAATAAGAATTTTAATTACTTTTATTACCGGCGATAAAGTATTACACTAATTAAGCTTATAATTAGACCAAATAAGATATTAATAATGTTTGCGTTTTTCAAATTAATCAGCCTACAGTTGCGGTTCGAAGCGGTGGATGGTTGAACTAATGAGAGGGAAAGATGGCGTCTTAGGAATTCATCGACATTTATATTTTTATCGAATTAAACTATTTGCTTTTTACTTTGTCGCTATACAGAGTGCGGCGTAAAGAAAACCCCGATTATGGAAGGTAATAAAAATCAAACAATGCATGATAGCAAAAAGGAATTTTTAATTATAAACAGTACCATTTTAAGTCGAGTGGTAACCTGCATTGTTGATGCAGTAGTGAAGTCTCTCCTGATAGTTTTCCATCAGCGATGGAATGACTGCAGCAACTTTTTGGGTTATCGCTTCCGAAGTTGAGGTCGATGTTGGTATACGCGTCCCAAAGAAAAATAATCGCGCACGCAGCTTTCTTACTGACGTGATAGAAGCAATCGTCAAAAAGTATTTTTTTTACCTCACCCTTCTTGAAATTCTATAATTCCGCTATATTAGCACTTTAAACTTTCAAACTACACTGGAAAATACGAAAATGAACCCTGACCGCCGTCAAATTATATTGCTTAATTTCGGCGGATTTTAGAAATTAAAAATGCCGATTTATTCAGTTCTAACGCTGGTTACTATGATAGAATCGTATTTTCCAAAACATTTAACACACACACACACACACACACACACATATATATATATATATATATATATATATATATATATATATAAAATGTCTACAACCCAAATTTGATACAATAAACATGTCTCCCAGACATGAGCGTAAAATAACAGTTATAAGTTTAAAAAAAGTTTTAAAGTACGATTATAATTGTATTCGAAATTTTAGTCGTTTTGTATATATTCGACCTTTTGGTTAAGTGGGTGTGAAGTTCAAAAATGCCTATTTATTATGAGAATACGCATGTTAACTTATGAGAACACATGTTACGGCTCGTACCATGGCGTTATTGATTGAAAAATTTGAATTCATTTTATTAAACAATTAGCTGTAGAACATAAGCCTTTTCTTAACAATTTTCACTTTATTGCAAGCTGTCGCATTACCATGCTCGTGCCTTCCCTGGTTTTAAGGTCACAAAACTGCGACTTCATATCCCTACAGACTGTAAGGAATACAACTAAATAAAAAACTGTTAGATCTATGCACAAATACTTTTGAATGTTTGTTCTTAGCAGTCAAAATTTATATTAACTCACATTTTAAAATATTTTTTGTGATAAACTCATAGTAAAAACGGATTACGATATTTATAGAGTTTCATAGTTGATTTAATAGAAAGGAAAATATTAAAAATTAAGGTAATTCAGAAGAATAACGTTATCACTATAATCCAAGAATTGTTTTTTTAATATTTGTTATTCTGAATATTATTGTAAAAAATATTTTGTGAGGACTCGGAAATTGCAGCCGTAGTAGTTTTTGAAAATTGCTAGATGTATGGAAAAAGATAGCGATTTCTGTGCTATTTTAGCAAAAAAATTGCTATCTTTGCGTTAATTGTTAGATTTATTTGAGATAAAAAGTAAAACTTACTACTGAATAGTACAAATATTACATAAAAATGATTAAATAAATGTATATTATTAACAATGAAGAACAATAGAAATTAAAAAAAAGTAAAAACCAAAGTAACATTTGTTGTGTTATATATATATATATATATATATATATATATATATATATATATATATATATATATATACTGTACAACCCAAATTTATGCTTAAAAGTAAGTAATACAAAAATATTATTTCCAGTTACGCTTATGTGTTGCTTGTAGTGGCAAACTTGCTAATTGTACTCTATTAAATATTTATTTAGTTTAGTGATGCAACAGGAATAAGAAAGGGAACAGTCCATTGCACATTTACAGCTAAACAAAATTGTTGGTTAAAATATTTGTGTAAAATTTTAAAAAAATAATAAAATTGCTATTAGAGTGTTATAACTGTGACTATATATAATTTACTAAAATATAGTTTATTTTTTTATCCTCCATACTTTATGTCAGTTAGACTAATAAGGACATGGGATCAGTGTTAACGGTAGTGAGGGAAAAGCAACAGAAGCAACTGCGGCTCGAACTAAGAAACTTTAGGTGTGCAGTTCATTGACGCAGTAGACTGACCGGTGCTTTACCACACCGACCACTGAGCCCCAAAGTGTAGCTTATGTAATAGTTGTACTCTTCAGTGATAAATCTTACGGTTTATCTAATATGAATCTAATATTTCACGCAAAGAAAGCAGTTTTCGAAATCGATATGTTATTCCATTCAATTAGCAATTTTCAAAAGTTGCTACTGCAAAAATTTTTGAGTCATCTCAAAAATTTGTTCAGCATAACATTCAGAATAACGTGTATTTCAAAAAAATGTCACGTTGGAGTACTATTCTCCACTAGTACTAAAAATTAAAATATTTCCGGAAGAGTTTATTTTTTCATTCACCTGCCATTTGGTAAACATTTTGAAAGGTATGCATTGCATGTATCCAGTAAACAGCTGTTGTCTTAAAACTGGTTATTTTTCTCAAATAATTTATTTACCTTGTTCAGTTTTAATTCAATCGGTTTAACAGTTCCGTAGAACTTTATATAAATTATTTTATTGAAAAAACAAAGTGACAAATTTCTAAAGGAAAAAAAATAAACGCATAAAATGTCTTATTCCAAATATTTTCTTTATTTTAATCCGTGCAATTATTTATTGAAATTGTGCAACTTACTGGACATTCTGTACGAATAGAAAATTTTAACAGTACTTAAATACGAGTTTTAAACGTCATGATCGGAACTCATTTTACGATCCCAGGTGTGGGTCTTACTACGATGGCGGATCTGCAAAGCGCACTGTATGTTCCACCCGTGTGTAATACAGCACTGTATTTATACCGGAGATTTAAACAGTGAAAATACCTGTCGTCCACAATATACAATACAGTTAATGACACATGACAGATAACACTAGAGCGATCAATACAGCAAAGCGGTATCGTAAACCTTGAATCGCTTTGAATTAGTCAGTTTAATTAGCCCTACATTTTATTGGTATTAAAGTACAGCCGGTAAAAACATTGTTGCAACACAAAGTAAAACAAGTACGCAGCTGTATCGACGTCCTGATGGAGTAATGTTCAAAGAGTAACAAGATATAATTACACAAACAAACGTTTTAATATAAGTGTATTTTCATAGAAAAATAAAAGATAAAATAAATACAAGTGAACAATTTTTCAATCAACTGATTTCTCCATCCAAATCAGCTAAAAAATATAAATAAATTAGCTTCGTTGAAATTACAAGGAAAAAGAAACCCTGACCGCCAGAAAGCATCAGTTAAAAGTGTACAATTATTCCATTAAATATAAACTCACAAGTTATAATGTGGAACGGAAATATGTTTGCATTATTGTAATGCGGGAAATAATGTCCAGCTAAACAGGTGATTTCGCATCACGGGATGTTCCTTCGATGTTTATTGTTATTGTTTATGGTGAGTGTAAATAATAACAACTAAATCGTTATTAATGGTATTGTAATTGCTATTAATGAATCACACGCTTGATTATGTGTAAGAATACACACCATTAAAGTGATTAATGTAATTAATTAATTGTGTTTCAATTATCATCGTGTTTGATAATTAAATTATTAAATTGTATGTGTGTAAAGTTAGACAGCGTTGTGAGTTGTTTAAACATTTTGAAGACAGTAGAAAATTATTACTGATGTGAATTGTTTATTTAGATGTATATATATATATATATATATATATATATATATATATATATATACGGCCTAGTTGGCCGTATATATATATATACGGTGGCCTAGTTGATAGCGTACTGAGCTTTCACCCCGAGGACTCGGGTTCGATTCCCGGCCAGGGCTTGGCATTTTCATACGCTATAAATCATCCCATCGTCTGCATTAGCCCATGTGTGCGCAATATTCGGACGTTAAAATATATATATGTATATAAAAGGCAATGTCCTGACTGACTGACTGACTGATTAACGTACAGCCCAAACTATAAAACCTAGAGACTTAAAATTTTAAGGATACCTTCGTTTTAATATGTAAGCGCGTACTAAGAAAGGATTTTGCACAATTTTGATTTTGACGTCATTAAACTATTTATCCAGTACAAATTTAATAAACAACGTACAGCCAATACTATTATAGCTAGAGACTTGAAATTTTAAAGGTATTTTTTTACAACAATATCAAGGTTCATTAAGAAAGGATTTTGCAAAAATTTGATTCTGACGCTATTAAACTACTTACCCATTTCAAATTTAATAAACAACGTACAGCCAATACTATTATAGCTAGAGACTTGAAATTTTCACGTTATCTTCTTACAACAATATCAAGGTGCATTAAGGAAGGATTTTGCAAAAATTTGATTTGGCGCCATTAAACTGCTTACTCAGTCCAAATTTAATAAACAACGTACAGCCAATACTATTATAGCTAGAGACTTGAAATTTTTAGGGTACCTTCTTACAACAATGTCAAGGTATACTAAGAAAGGATTTTGCAAAAAATTGATTTTTACGCCATTAAACTACTTACCCAGTCCAACTTTAATAATCAAAGTATAGCCGAGGCTATAATAGCTAAATATTTGAAATTTTTAGGGTTACCACCACATGTAGCGGTGCACCGAAAAACGATTTTTCAGTGTTCACCCCCTAAAGAAATAAAAATGACGTACAACAATTTTTATTGGAAAAATATGGTTTTCGTCTGACCTTCTTAAAACGTAACATAGTCACTCTTAAATATAAGTAATGAAATATATTTTTCACCATTTCCCAAAATTCATCCCGTAAAGAGATTGAAAAGTGGTAGAAAATGTAGAAAGAGGTATACAATTTTGCATTGAAAAAATATTTGTTTTGGATCGTATATTCTAGAAATATGCTATGAAGCACAAATAATGAAACACATATTTCAACATTTTTCCGAATTCATCCCCTAAAAGAATAAAAATGTAAAAAAAGAGGTATAATTGGAGAAAAAGTGTTTTCATTGGAGAAACATATTTTTTATCGACTTTTCTAAAAAGTAAACAAAATATTCTAAAACACAAATTATAATACAAATAATTCAGCACCCCAACAGAATTCATCCCCTAAAAGGTCAAAATTATAAAAGAGGTATAAATGTTTGTATTGGAGAAAAATATTTTTTATCAGATTTTCTTAAATTCAAATGGAACACGTTTGAAGACAATAAAACAACATATTCAGGATATAATATTGTTTCATATTCACTGTAAAATAATTATGAGTTTAGATAATCACGTTTTTATTATTATATTTTTTTATGTTTCTAATTTATTATATTGCTGAAAAAGTTTAAGTTTCGTGGGTGAAGCCATGACGGGTAATGCTAGTATACCCGTATTCTATATATATATATATAGATACTATATATATATATATATATATATATATATATATATATATATATATATATATATATATATAGTATATGTATACCTGTAGTATATATATATAAGCCATCATTCAGAAAGTGGATCAGCTGAATGAAAAATCCTGTGGCTCAGCACAATTGTTGTGGTACACAACTTTATTTCGCGATTTTCAAAGTGATCGATACGCTTTCACCAAAAACTAATTATTTTATGACTCTGTAACTACCTACAAGCTAGGTGTTGTAACTACCTAGAAGCTAGCGATGGGAGACAAACGTAGGCGACTAGTGTGCCTTTCATTGTCTCATTCCTTTTGTCCTCTTACCGATATCGTTACAAGAAACGATTGACGGAAAACAAAATGCGGCAGAAAAGTTTACCGTTACTCATCGCGATCCAACACGACACGGTATTCTTCTTGCAATAGGGTAAGGCAAGATGGCTTTGAACTCGATTCACTTACTTAGCGACACGCTAAGGGCGGGCGACCATGAAATGTGGAGCGGAGCTGTTCTGAGCTGACCCGAGCGGAGCTGAGTAAAGATGAACGGCAACTGGAAGGGAAGTTAAGTCAGTTTAAAGAACGCGTTTTTGTCTTTTAGAACCTACTAAAACAGGTTCTAGAAAACTGCTGTTCTAAATCGTAACCTAGGTAACAAGAAATAAAACGTTTGAAGCGGTGGCCAGCTTGGTGGGGGAAACGAAGTCAACTTTAAAACCGAATCTAGACAGAGTCGAAGCTACGCGGAGCGGAGCCTAGAGACACCGCTTGCTCCGCTCACCTCTGTTACGCTATCAATGGCCGCACTTATATTAAAAACAACAGGTTAGGTTTTGAATGCATAGTCCGCTCCGTTCAGCGCAACTCTGCTCCGCATTTGTTGGCTATTGACCCGGCCTAAGTGTCACCTACTATTCCATGAACCTTAAGCTGCCTTCACACTAGGACACCGCAATCCCAGTCACGGTAACTGAAGTTCTAGCGAAGTATTTAGTTAATATTAGCTCTTTACATTTGATGTAATGTCTCTTGAGCTAAAAACTAAGCGGGAGTGTTCTAACCGGGTAAAGCATTGCTCCAAGTAGCTCAGTCATCCGTGCGTAGCCTGTGTCCCAGAGAAAATGCGACGAAATAGAAGAAAGTAATAGAGAAAGTGTGTAAGGACAACAGGCAGTATGGATAAAACTGAAGCAGAAGGAAAAGGTTTTGTTTTAAATAAAATGTAAAAGCAAAAGCACTTTTTTCATTCCGAATGAATAATGATTACCTTTGCTTACAAGTAAATCCTTCAGTATAGAATTAAAAGGATCAACCGAAAAAACCTTCATTTAAGCCTAATTTCATGTAACATATAAGAATAAATTGTGCTTTAAATAAGTTATCCAATTTTATAGTATTTATGTTTGTTGTTTAAGGTTAGTTTTTCTGCTGGCTGTCTATTAATTTCGTGTTAATTGTATTCGTATTTTATAAGTGTATTTACTGCATGCATGTTATGTTTTGTTCAAATGGTGAAGAAAATGACTTATAGAATGCTAATCGTGGAATGAATTTCATTGCAGAAGCACTGTAGTGCCCTGATAACTTTATGGTATACAGGATCAGCTAAATAACGCAAATATATTTTCATCCGTTCAGTGAGTTTCTTCACTAGTGTCTAGAAAATTGTTTGTTAGTCACGCCAAATTCTTTTTTTCGAACCTATATAAGCTCTTAAAATCTCCTGTACGAGGAAAAAAACTTGATTTACAATGTTTAACAACTTTGCAAACGAACTAACTCTGCCATGGCAAAAAAAAAAAAAAATAAACATTTTACTTCACATGTACACTTACACCTACTGATTAGATTCATCATTGTCAAAGGATTTGCTTCTCATTTAGAGTAAATAGTCAGTTTAACTCATAACCATTTACTACTGACAAAGCAAATGGATCAACAAAAAAGGATTTTCTTCTACTCTAAAAGTAAAAGGTTTTGATTGATACTTTTATTCATATCAATTTAGGATATACTTCAGATTTTATCAATTAAAGCTTTTGTTTCTTTTTATTCATAAGGCTCAGTAAACAGCACAAGGAAGAAGGTAGCGGAAAAAAATTAAATACAGACAAAAAGAACAAGTGGACAATAGGCTAATAATAAAGGGAAAATAGCAGAAATTAGTGGATGACAAAGTGAATATCGAAGTTTTTATTAGTAGTGTTGAAAAGTACCCGAACCTATGGAACAGCGTGATATAACTCCTGGCTTACAAGAATTTGTTTTTTTCGAAAATTTTAATGAGTTAAACGTATTTGATGATAATGGTCACCGCGTGTTATCTTAGTGTGAAGCTTGCTAGAAAGTCACCATGATTCTTCAGGTCACGGTATTTTAGTGTGGAGGCAGCCTTAAAGAAGTAAAGAGCTTCACCTATATTCTTCGAGGCCGTTATAATCAACAATTAAGTTAACTTCGAATGCCACGACGCATTCAGAGACACCACACTCACATATCAACGTGTGACAAAACCTCACAAAAACAGAAACATCAAATGACGCAGCGGTCACTTGAACGAGCGGCATATGCCGTCAGAGACACCACACTCACATATCAACGTGTGACAAAACCTCACAAAAACAGAAACATCAAATGACGCAGCGGTCACTTGAACGAGCGGCCAGATACACTAACACCAGATGTAAGAGTTCAGTTCACTACATTATCCTGCAAAACACTAACATAATTGGAAATACGCTTCTACCAGCCCTCAAATTGTTTACATTTACTTGGCACGAACGCACGCTAACACACCTGCCATTGGCACGCGCAGTTGAATACATATTTACTATAGGTTAAATCTCGTAGAATCGTAAGGATTAGGGAGCGTGATACAGAACAGATTTGAAGCCATAGTATAATCAACCTCTCACCCCACCTTTGCATCATCCCCTATACAGCAGTTGTATGACTTCTTCGGAATGTATAGAGTTTTGGTGTAGGTTGCAGATCGTTGACATTCCAAAATATCCGTAAATTAATTTATAGTTTGACGTTTTCCCTTTATTTCAGTAAGACTAATAACTGGCGGGCACGAAGTCATGTAAGAAAAGTAACTAATCATAGTTATTATGTAACATAGAATGTGTCTAGCTGATCTAAAACAATAAGCGATACGTTGTTATTTAGTCCCCTACATCTCTAAACATATTCTTTCTCAGATTCACTTTTGTATTTTAAAATACTAATTTTAAACTACATTTTCAAAAATATTTTCAAATACTAATTCTAAATTACGTTATAAATGATATTTTTAAATAATAATTTCATGCTAATGGATGCATATTTGTGAATTTAAAATCATACTTAGATATCACATCATATGTTCCGAAACATTATACAACCTTTTTTATATTTGACTATTTTCGCCTAAATCCATTTTGAAGGTCATTGTCAAATATGTCGAAAAATCAGTCCATAGAGCGTGACAACATTTTGGAAGTAAATGATGAATCATAATTTTATGCCAGAGGACAAAATTTTAAATGAAAATTTCGGTTCATGGGTGTATAGAAAAAGAGAAAAGAAAACCAGAGGACAGTTTTGCAATTTATTCCCAATAGTCTGCATTGACCTGAGTTATAAATCTTCAAACAGATATTATAAATTTCGATGGTCTACTCTGCGATTTTCTTACCAAAACTGGTTTCACATTGTTTTCTTTTAAATAAAACTGTTAATGTTTTGGTCAAACCCAACTGTATGCCACATCTAATCGATATGAATCAATTGTTTTAGTGTCCAGCGATATCTACAAAAATGTAGACACCAAGCCAACAAAGAAAAAAATCTTTTAGATACATACAATGAGATACATTCTTTACACTTATTATTGTAAGGAAGCAGAGTTTATATAAACAAAATTATGATTTAAAAAAATATCAATGGCCACAATTTTGTAAACTGCAAAAACATTCATTTTCAAAGTTTGTTTTTTCAAAATATCTTTTTAAGTAATGTTTTCCTATAATGAGGTTTTTGAAAATATGCTTCCGTCAAGTTAGCGAGACGGCAAGTGGGCGCCGTTATTTTGAGATATTTGTACTCGTAAAAATTGCCCTTAAATAGCAAGTAAAATCAAAAAAAGCTTTGCTCTCTGTTCAAATTGGATGTGGCATTAAACTATGCAAAACGTGTAAGTGTCGAATTGTTTATTCATTGCACAGTTGTGGAAGTGTTCCAGCATAACGTGCACGTCAGCTAGTGTCTGCGGATCAAAGATCAGCTGATTGGCATCTGTTGATTGTAAAGAAGATATCAAAGAGCCGTCACACAGCTGAGGGCTGAGGGCACAGGATTAAGGCAGCTTATTGAAATCTTCAAGCAGACAACTCAGCATGTAACGTCTACTGACAAGCCATATAGGCTCCTCATAAATCGATAAGAATTAGACAGCTTTCATGAACACAGTACTTCTACTTTATCATTATGTTAAGTGTTAGGCTATAAGAAATATGGTGATTATGAAAAAATAATTTATAATCAGTTCTTTTTTGGAAATCGGAAAAGTAAGTTTTACTTGAAAGTGTGTCTATCATTGTGTGCGTCAAGGTGCATATCTGAAGAAGTGACTGATTAAAGTAGGCATGTGTAAGAAGTTAATTCATATGTCAGGTCATGTATAAATTTTGATAGAAGCCTTTTGAAGCAAAACTTTTAATGTTAGCTCTGGCGAGAGGAGTAAATGTAACGGAAATATGGAACGAACAAGCAAACGAATTTCATTTCTCTATTTCTGTCTCTTTCTTTTTCTTCCTCCTTTCCATAACAATACACGCGTATTATATGAAAACGTTGTGTTGCTTTGGTTTCGGTATTTTTCCTTAGTTGAAGAAAACGTTGTAGCTGTTTAAATACATTCGGAATTAATATAAACGTTTATGATAGCCTAATTCTTGTTAATATTACTGGTTTTTAACAACATAATCTGAAACTTATTGTAGCTTATCAGCTGTTAATTGAAATCAGCTGATCGTTACGAATTAATAAAAAAATCTTTTACTATAACTACAGTAAATATTACCTAATCTAGGCTCACGTATTTATTTATTTAAACAAAACAAGATATTTGTAAGCATATCTTCAAACTAATGTATCATTAACAATAGCTTCGCTTCTGTCGGTAACTCCCCAAGATCAACACGTGTATTTCTTTTTTGTGTTGTTTTTAATCAGTTGTAATGATTTTGCTTACATTCAGTGAAATAAGAAACAAAACGTATTGGTCGCTGTGTCTTCAAAATATCAGTTTAGGGTGCTGTGAACAAAAAAACTGGTATAATGTCTTTAATTACTTAATTTGGTCATATATGAAGATTTATAACTTGCAGATTTATAAGTAACTAGGAAAATTTTAACATATTACTATGCAGGCTGGGTTAATTTTCACTTTCTTTTGATTCGTTCCCGAAGTTTCACTTATTTTAAATTAGGTACAACGATTTGCTTTAGAAACATAAGTTATGATTAACATTCAGTAAAATCTGATGAACCGATTTTGAGTGCTTTTGAATAATTTCTTTTTTGCATTAGGCTACATTATTTAAATACATTGGGATAAATTTAATCAAACCGTTAAACCGTTAATAAAACAACATGTTTAAAGAGTTTCTGTTAGTATATAAACATTCAAGATGTCAAGATGGGTATGGAAAAATTACACATACATGCCGAATTTAATAGAAACCGGTCAGTTTAATAATAGAACGATTTCTTTTTTATTCATGAATTTGTTAGAATTTAAATTGCTAATTTATTCAGACTTTAACGCTGATTACGATGGTAAAATTAAAAAAAAATATACAAATCAAACATTTTTAATGCCTGTCATTTTAAAACGGATGAACCAGGTCAAGTAAATTGCTTTGCCATTTAATTTTTTATTATTGAAAACTTATTATGGTTTTTAAATGTTGTAAGTTTTTGAAATACGTTTCCATAACGTGAGCGACACAGCTGCGTGCAGTTCTCGTAGGCTGCAGTTCCATGGTTTTGTAACCTCGGTGCCTTCTTGATGAATGTATTCATTAAATATCACTTCCGTCCAATTTACTGCAGAAGATACTTTTTAATAATTTAACGTTGTCCCCGGAGAAAGAGTTTTTCCAATTTATTTCCATCGGGAATTTCCTCATGCAAACGCTATCATGCTAATGCATGTGCTGCACGTTTTCCATTATTCATATTTCTTTATGATCTACGCTTTCCGCAATGAATAAGATCTTGCGTTGTTCTCATTGATTTCGTGTTACACATTTGTTACGTTCAAAACGTAGTCTGACGTTGAATTAATTGCTGCAAGGGTGATCTCAACACCCTTTCTTTGAGTTTCTTTGACATCGGCAAGAAATAAACAACTGCGGAGCTGGATGGATCACCTTTGTCCAGGAAACTGGTTTTAAGAAAACTGCTTGAGAAGTATGTAATAGAAGATTAAAGTATTTCTTATTTGAATTTCTTAGATCATGTGCTTTTGTCATATAATAATTATATGTTTTCTATAAAGGTAATACTTTATTTTTATTATATAAATAGCAATTATTATTATTTTTATTATATATATATGTAATAAAAATAATAATAATAATTATATATATATATAAATAATCTTATTGCCTATTTCCATTCTTAATCGATTTAAAAAGGACCTACAAAAGTCTTTTTTATCAAACAGGTGAAACATACAACACTACACTTACGACTTTAACACTTTACATTTAACACTTAAATACACACTTATATTTAGGGGGGCGATAATAGCCTTAATGTACTTTTCACCTTAAAATAATATAATAAAAAAATAAATGTTTATTCACTTTATTTTCGATTTTTCTTCTTACTTAGAATTTTTTTCCTAAAAAAACTAAACAAATTCATTGACTCAAGATCGTTTTTAACAGTGAAAGAACATAAAAAATAAATGATGCTACACTCCGCACTGACTTTCTTAAACATATTTAAGCGTTTTGTGTATGTAGTAATCCCTATAATTTAAAACTTTGAAAGTGAAGTTTCGATCTTAAGAAATTGAGTTATGTGTCCGCTATTCGGGTATTCCGAGCCCCAAAGTGGTTTTTATATAACATTTTGTCAATCGGTGCATGTAAATCCCTGGATACTAAACTAATTGACCGGTTTTGATGAAACAGAAAATGTAAGTTTATTTTGTTTATTTCTCAGATGCTTTTTTTGGTGAAAAATCCTAAAAATCTAATTTTTATAAACAAAAAACGATATAGCCAAAAAAGCCCGGTTGGGGAGATATCGAAAAAGTGGAAAATCGGCATAATAAAAATCAATTCATCAAGTTTTCCGTAAGTTTTAGATATTTACGAAATAACTGAAGTTAATGTAGTTTAATCTCCAGCGGTGCTTGTTGGCATACTATATAGATCTATGTAAAAATCTCTTTTTTTGACTCAATGACTTACCAAAATCTGAAGATAGATTTTTCACAATCACCATTTAGTCTTTTTGTACGTTATATTGTCAGCAAATAAAAGGTTTATCTACTGCAACGTATTGTAGTGTTATTAATTAAAAAATACCTTAATTTTTGAAAATAAATACACACAATTAATATGGTCGTTAAAACTGAATTTTTATTAACAAGTTTTCTTTCGCTGCACAGTGTTTTCCTGACATTATGTACCATTATCTGTT